>HG995361.1:5273623-5873623 GCA_905333045.1 Lysandra bellargus | reverse complement strand
GCGGAAACTGTAAAATTTTCCGGAATAAAATGTATCGTCATTTCCCGGGACTCAATGTATCTCCATACGAAATTTCAGCCAAATCGGCTTAGCGGTTTGGGCGTGAAGTGGTTACAGACAGACAGACAGAGTGACAGACGTATAAACAGACCCATTTTCACATTTATATTTATTTATTAAGTATGAATAGTGTGACAATTTTTTGCATAAATGGAGGTTTTAGGACCAAGAAAATAATTATAAACAAAAAAATTGTTCTGTATAGCCGGAATGTAATTTATGAATTTTAGCCAGAAAATGAAGTATTAAAGTAACAAGATTAGTTCAAACAATAAGGGAAAAAATATGTATTGTCCTTACGTTATAAAATGTAAGTTAGGTCATTAGCGACTACAGTAATGTTTACATTTATATACTTTCATACATATTTAATTTTTTTAACAAAATTAATCGTCTGTATGTATCCCTTGTCACTTAATTAATCTTTCATATTATTTGGTAAATTACAAGCTATTTTAGCTGTTAAAAAGCGACTTAAAATAAAGAAATTAAAAAAAAAAGTAAGTACACTCTTGTCTTCAATATAAGATTTCTGAGCCATCAAATTCAACTTATCAACTTTAGCACCAAATGATACATCCCTGGGAAAAAAAACGTACTCAAATAATTTCTTTAATTTTTTTCTTAGCGTGTAACTAATATGATACTTCAACCAGATCATTGACCTCGCTCAGTATTCCATGTACCATATAAAGCAACAGAATGCTGATTTTATTGAACACATAAAACATATTATATTGTTAGACGTTAAAGGCCTCACTTAAACTCCGAGCTTTTTACGAGAATGATTTACAGCGCGATAAAAAAGTTAAAGAGAGGCGCCTTAGGATCAAACGCTACCCAATATCTCTAATACATTTTATTCTTGTTTGTTACGTGTAAGCTTAACTTACAAACTAGATTTTTTTGAGAGGAATTTTAATAAAATTGAGAAAAATAAATCACCAATAGACTAGTTTTCTGAACTTAAAGAACTAAAAAAATATATCATCATCACATATTATTATCACTAGCTATTTGAGCGAGCTTTGCTCGGTATTCGATAAAACACGAATAAAATGACATTTTCTAAAAATGATTCCTAGCTAGATCGATTTATCGCCCCCGAAACCCCCTATATACTAAATTTCATGAAAATCGTTGGAGTCGATTCCGAGATTCCAATTATATATATATATAATTCTTGTATATATATATATATATATATATATATATATATATATACAAGAATTTCTTGTTTAAAGATATAAGATTATAAGATAAAACAAAGTCGCTTTTTTCTCTCATGTCCCTTTGTTCCCTTTAATCTTTAAAACTACGCAACGGATTTCGATGCGGTTTTCTTTAGTAAATAGAGTGATTTAAGAGGAAGGTTTATAAGTATAATAACATTTATTAAATAGTGGAGTAATACTGTTATTGTTGGGGTTTCTAATGTGATGTCGTAAATAGTTACTTTTTTTCCACTTACATTGCAAACGCAGGCTTAGCTACGAGATTTATCAAAATAATGTACACATTGAAAAGGTCTACAGAAAACTGCGCGATGGTCTTTGTCTATCTCAGGATATCCCACAATAATTTTCGAAGTGATTTTAACCAATACGGCATTAATCCTTATTCAATTAAACACTTTGAACATATTATATATTTAAAAATTATTACATATTTGATAATATTACATATTTAAAAATTGCGAGACGTAGCTTTTGCGGCGGTACCGACCAATGCGGGCCACGGGTAGTATTAATGAATATTAATCAAAACTGCTGAATCGATTTTAATCATTTTTTTCAGTGGCTATATAAAATATATACCCGTATATATACCCGTGCGAAGCCGGGTCGGGTCGCTAGTTGTACAATAAAGCCTTAAGTATTATAGTACAATAAAATCCGTTTTTAACTTTTGGGTACGGAACCCTCGTTCGCGCAAACGTGTAATATAAATCGAGCCTGAAGTAAAAAGAATAAAACAGACAGACATACAAACAGACACGTCAAACTTATAACACCCCTCTTTTTTATCGGGGGTTAAAACATAGCTGCCACAGTTCAAAGTAGCACAAGCTACGAGTCCAAAAATGTCGAAGACTTATAAATACACTTTTAATCCAGTTGAAGGTTAATGAAAAATTCAAAATTATTAATAAAGTTATTTTTCTCACCTCCGGGCGGAAAACGTCAACTTTCTTCCCGCTGCGCTTGCCGATGTTACCGTTTTCCGCCTGCGTTGATGAGAAAAATAGTATACGCACCATGGGCAGTAAATAAGAAAGCCTCAGATCACACGTTTGTTGAACTCGGCTTCGCCTCGGCAAACAATTACATGTGATCTGAGACATTTCTTATTTTCCTGCTCTAGGTGCGTAATGTACCACGCGTCAGTTTGCTATACGGAAAATAAACATTTTGTATTTTTGTTTAACCCAGAGCTTAGAGAATTTGTACAAGTCCCGCTTAAATATCGGTTGATTGTTTTAAATTATATTTTGTTAAAAGATTAATATTGTCTAAAAATAAATATAAGTCCTTTAGGGCCTGTTTCACCACTTCCTGATAAGTGCCGAAAAGGCTATCTACCACTTAGCTTGACAGATGAACTATGGAGAATCTGTTAAAAAGTTGTGAATAGCGGCACTTTATCAGAAAGTGGTGAAACAGGCCCTTATTAATTCCTAAACAATGGTTTTTTGGCTTTATTAGCAAAATCCTCGGTAACTCAAGCTGTGATTCAATTAGAGGTATTGAGAATTGAAAATATACGAAAATAAAACGTTTTTGCTATCAAAATATAAATTCTCAATCCAATATTAAAACTTATTGAAATGAGGATTAATATTTATAAGACAACTGTAACGGTTTTATAGTAACAACGCTGTTTTTTTTTCTTTTTATATTATTTAATAAAAGAATATTTAATTATTATATTAATTTTATAACATTTTTTCATAATATAATAGTCCAGGTTCCCTAGAACATTTTTTTCATTTGATTACTATCAAGCTGATTTTCCGTGAGTAGCTTGACACTAATCAAATGAAAAAAATGTTCTAAGAGACCCGAACTAAATGTAGACAACAGACAGAATACAAGGAAGTTTTGGCGCTTTGATGAGATTTATTATGACGTAGTCGCGGAATAGCTGTCAGTGTTTTTATTTTGGTCACCAAAGATCTCTAATAAGTCATTATTGGTCACAGTTAGTTATTTTTTTAAATCATCATAAAAGAAGGCGTTAACGTCCTGTCACAGGATGTATGAATGAATTTGTCACAATGTACGTGATGTCATGTCATTCATGATACATCACGTACCATGTCACAAGAGACAACTCGTTAAACGGCTTAGGACCTAGATCGCTATAGTTCAGAGTAATTTGACCTTTCTGCCGATGACATAAGAGTTGTTATCGCAGAGATAGAGGCAAAATAGTTTATGTCCTATAAACTCTAGCTATTACTTGATATTCGTTTATTTTGGTACAGTCAAACAGAAACGGCCAGCGCTGTTATTCAGCTATTTTAGTTCGTCAATACTCAATTGTACATCTTCGTTCCATGTTCGATCCAGCCTGAATCTATACAGTAATTTTATACGTGGGAGAGCCATACTTCGGCACGAATGGGCTGGCTCGACCGGAGAAATGCTACGATCTCACAGAAAACCGGCGTGAAACAGCGCTTGCGCTGTGTTTCGCCGAGTGAGTGAGTTTACCGGAGGCCCAATTCCTACCCTATTCCCTTCGCCTCCCTCCTCTATTCCCTTCCCTTCCCTTTCTTATTCCCTTCCCTTCCCATTACTACCCTCCCCTATTACCCTATTCCCTCTTAAAAGGCCGGCAACGCACCTGCAGCTCTTCTGATGCTGCGAGTGTCCATGGGCGACGGAAGTTGCTTTCCATCAGGTGACCCGTTTGCTCGTTTGCCCCCTTATTTCATTAAAAAAAAGGTAAACGTTATGAAAAGTGTCTATTTTAGTAAGATTTTAACGCAGAAAAGTTACAAACTTAAAAGATAATGTTAAAACTTTAAATCCTACCTATTATTATAAGAAATTTATAACCTAATGATATTTATTATAAAATCCATAATATAATACTATCTATATGACCGAGCTTCGCTCGGTATTCAAAAAATTAAAAAACCCACATAAAATGACATTTTATGAAAATGATTCCTAGCTAGATCGATTTATCGCCCCCGAAACCCCCTATATACTAAATTTCATGAAAATCGTTGGAGCCGGTTCCGATATATATATATATAAGAATTGCTCGTTTAAAGATATAAGATTACTTGATTTATATTTTATATCTATATACATATCTATCTGAATATTCTGATCGCTAAATTGACCTAGTTATAAGCCTGTCTTAAGACCTAGCCTGAAAGCAGCTTACGAACAGCCCATAAGATATCTAACTATGAATCCAGTTATAAATTTGGTACGATTGAAGTTTATTACATTTGTAATCTAGGCATAATTTCATAACACCTTGAGTAACACTAAGTTATTATTATCTCGGTATTTTTTGTGTTGCTAAGAAGACCTTTTTTAGGGTTCCGTAGTCAACAAGGAACCCTTATAGTTTCGGTCTGTCCGTCTGTCTGTCTGTCTGTCTGTCTGTCCGTCTGTCTGCCTGTCCGCAGTTTTGCTCAGAGACTATAGGACCTACAAAGCTGTATTTTGGCATGAATGCACATATTAATTTTGGCGACAAAATGGTACTTACATGATATTAAAAAAATATTTTTTTTATGGTAAGTACCTTCCATACACTTCAAGCAGGGATGAAATTTTTTTTTCGTGTCGTTGTATAGGTTTTTTAAATTATTTCATATTTTGAACACACTTAAACATATTAAGTAAATTATTATGATGACGAAACTGTGTTTATCTGTTTCATTTTCACGCCCATTACGTTCACAGCAACTCTGCTATAGAAACAGAGTAGTTTTTATCACGAAAAATTCATACACTGGGCATACATACATTGTAGGCAAGATCTTGTGCTAAATAATATACATACAATAAGTGCTTAAATAGCAGAATTTACTATGGTAATTATAACGATCACATTAAAGCAAACAATATCACAAACCCTAAGCAAGTCTGTCAACAATATTCGGTCAGTGTATTCAGTTACCGCAACTATCCTCAACCAACAAGAGGGCTTCAGATCTGATTTGTATACAAATTTCAATAGTTCCGCTAAGTGGTAATCTGACTAGGTTTCTAGGAATTTTCTCTTGTATTATATTATGAATTTTGTAATCCACACTTCCATACTAATACTAAAACTTCCATACATATAATAAATGTGAAAGTGTGCCTGTCTGTCTGTGACCTATTCACGCCTAAGCCGCTGAACCAACTTAGCTGAAATTTGGTATGGAGATACTTTGAGTCCCGGGACATAAGATAATATAATTATTTTATTCCTAAAAAATCAATGGTTCCGGCGAGATAAACGGATTTCAGCGCAACAAAGTTTTGGGCATCATTTAGTAAAGTAATAATATAAAAGTTGACACATATTAAACAAAGTGTAAATAACTTTTGACTTGTGTTTGTAATTAGGCTAGACATTTTTCATCATTAATTAGAGTAAATTCATGATTTTGAGACCATTATCCAACGTGATAAATATGACCATACAATTAAATAAAAAGTAACTCTTTCACCGCTGTTACTTTCACAGTGAAATCTATATAAAAGACATAAGTACACACCTTTACACACCTTAAAATATCGTTACTTAATTTTGTGAAACTCTTTATGAGTTTGAAGCTTTTTTACGCTTGTAGTAACAACATTAATTGACTCCTTAGATAAATCATGCATGGTAAAAATAGCAGGTCAAATGACCGCTGAGTAAGAAGAAAAATTATTACGGCTCTACGAACGAGCGTAAAAGCTCTACAAACGAGCGTAAAAGCTCTACGAACGAGCGTAGAAGCTCTACGAACGAGCGTAGAAGCTCTACGAATGAGCGTAGAGGTTCTACTAACGAGCTTAGAGGATGTACGAATACTACATATTATTAACGTTAATAGTTTTATTTGTGTTATTATTATTTTTTATTATTTTCACGGTAACATAAAACGAAGGTATTAAGGACAAAAAAGTAGCTGAGTAGATATTATTTTAAGTAAAACAATTTTAGCAGTGATGTGCACTTTTTTGGGATAGTTTAGAATAATAATTTTACGTCAAGACACTTGATCGAAATGATTAAAACGTTTCGTTTTTGCATCTGCTGCTATTCCTAAATTTGTTAGGGTTCCGTACCTAAAGGATGAAAACGGGACCCTATTCATGAGACTTCGTTGTCTGTCCGTCTGTGTGTCCGTCTATCTGTCTCCAGGCTGTATCTCAAGAACCGCTATAGAAAGAGTTCTGAAAATTTCACAGATTGTGTATATTGGTTGCCGCTATAACAAAAAATACTAATAACAAAATGAAATTAATATTTAAAGGGGCCTTTTTTGCTCGATATCAATAAGAAATAATAGCAACAGGTAGGCACTTGATACTTTACTTAGGAGAAGGCGTGGAGGCAGAAGGCGCGCTCAACATGAGCGTCAACTCCCGCCATAATAGGGCTCGGGTGACGGACTGGGGAATCCGTCGCCTATTACACGAGCTCTCCAGGTAGAAGAGCGTCCGATGCCACGGATCGCTCTCCCGGAGAAAGCGGCAGAAGCCGCGCGGATGGTTTCTGCTGGCAGAGCAGATGCCACTGTCTGGGCTGCTGCAGTTATCGCTTCAGGCGGGTCCAGCGGCCCAGCGACACGCGGAGAGGAGGCACCGTTGGGTTTTGGTGGGTAACCAAGGGTGCTCCTCCTTGCCGCAGCACCCGAGAAGTCCCACATATCCAGGCCCCCAGGCCGTCGGGAATGCATCAAGCATTTCCCGACGTAGAAAAAAACCCGGCCAAGTGCGTATCGGGCCACGCGCAATATAGGATTCCCTTAATACCGCTTTTCTTTTTAATTTTTATATGATCAATAAATTTACATTTACAACGTGTTTTACACTACTAACAATATCATCTCAGTTATTTTCAAAGGAATTTGAACGAAAAGTTCCTTTATACTTCGCCGAATACATTATTTTAGTTTATCGACTATTACTCAATAATTTATGAATTCTTTTTTTTCCTTTTAAATTCAGCGTATTTCCTACTCCCGTGAATTTTTTCACATTTCCAGAAGCAACCGTTTAGCTGGTAGAAGGGGGGGGGGGGGCACTGGACTCTAACGATTTTTTCGGAACGGAACGGATCCCTAAGTCGGAAAATGATCTATGAATACTCATAATATTTTTAAAAAACTTATCCAACAACACCCCACTCGATGGGGTGGATACGAAAAAAAATGTTCATACCCGCTTACATCAAGCGGGTATGAACCCGCTTACATCAAGCGGGTATGAACAACACAACAACATACCATAAAAAAAAAAAAAAGTTTTCATGTACCATTTTGTCGCCATCGTTAATATGTGCACTCATGCCAAATTACAGCTTTGTAGGTCCTATAGTCTCTGAGCAAAACCGCGGACAGACAGACAGACGGACGGACAGACAGACGGACGGACAGACCGAAACTTGGTAAGTAAGGGTAGTAAGGGTTCCTTGTTAACTACGGGACCCTAAAAAGTCACTTGATACTTTCACAAAGGCCTTAATTATATTGTCTACCTTAATATTTAACAATAGTAATAAGATAAAAATTTCTAACTTATGGGAGCCATACAAGAAAAAACAATTTTTGGCCTATTTTTGCTCTATAACGGTACGTAACCCTTCGTGCGCGAGTCCGACTCGCACTTGGACGATTTTTTTATTGATACCCTGGCTAAGCCGCTGATTATTATATCATATTGCTCAACTTTGTCTTTCTCAATCAATACTGGTTTGACGAAACTATCTTAGCAGTAACGCGATTAAATTGGAACGTCTATGTGGTCGGAAACCGTCTCCGATATCGGAACGACTTGCGACACGCTCTGTTCTACGACGATACTAAGTTATGACTCAGATTATGATATTGTTGCACTGGATATGACCAAGAGTCTTGCGAAATTTTGATAATTACAGACATGAATGTCTTCCACAACTTACATTTTATAACATAAGGATAGTTACAAATTTTTTCCCTTTTAATTTTAATAAGCCTTGTAACTTATTTCATCACCTGGCTGGCTACATCTGTCTACCCATAAATTCACATTTTTGACTACTATAAAATACATAGTTCTTACGTGTTACGTAAATAAACTACTTTTTTTTGTTAGCCTATACTTTCCCACTGCTGGGCAAAGGCCTCCCCCAGGTCGTAGTAGGCCGGATAGTTGCAAATAAACTACTGAATGATAAAAATGATAGACAAACAGAAAGTGATAAACATAAGACATGTTGAGCTTGAAGCGTTACGGTTCAACAAATTGTTTGGGGCCATTTTGGCCATACAAACATAAATTTAACCATTTAATGAGTAATAAGCAGTCGTTTCCATTAATTACTGACCGATGTTTTGAAATTCACTCGAGAAATATGTCAGGGATCTCGAGGCGGGTATAATCTTGTTAAACATCGTCCAGTCTTGTCCCACTTAGGGTACAATTTAATCTCCTTTGATATTGTCTGATGCGACGTTTTTTATCCAAAGCCTTGCTGGAGACAGTTGTTCCTTAATTGCATAACTAGGAAGTTCAAATGAATGCAGTCTTTGAAGAATTGTGTACAGTTAATATTTGGTATGGAATTTGGATCTTTATTAAATTGAGGTTTAAAGCTAGGAATATTAGTCCACGTCATGACAATATGGCTCTAGTATTATACTTTGAAACACCGATATGGTTAGTTGAGTGTTTCTAATATGATGACATCTCACAATTGTTTTTTTTGTTTCAAACTATTGTAGTACTTAGTTGATGTTATGATTTTACTTATATTTGGTGAATAATTTTCAAGTTTCACATAAGTAGATCAAATTGTTCTTTATCTATTTTGTCTGCTTCATTTTACATATTTTAAAAATTTATTCAGACGAGAGCACTGACATATAAGAGTACATAATAACTCTATGGACGAGAGCATTGTTCTTATGCAAATAAATCAAAATGTTTGTTTTGGTAGAAAATAATATTGATCGAATGTCATGACTCATGAGATTCGGACAGCGTCCAGACGACGTCTTATCTACTTATGACGAATATTTCTTACATTCCAATTTCCAATAAAATAGAATACTGCATTGCATAGTTGCATAGAATTCTAAATTATAAAGAAAACTTTACAATAAAAAGTTGATCTTGTTTTCGTTTTATACTAACTAGGTATTTGACCGAGCTTAGCTCGGTGTTCGATAAAACACGAATAAATGTAAGATAATAATAAGTACTAGCATGTCCCGGGTTACCAATTTCCTTCAAGCCTAGATAGCGTTGTAATAGCCTCTCAAAGAGGAGTTATACGAAGTTAATTGGAAGGAGTTGGAAGAATCCCAGTCCACTGCTACACTTTATAGTCAATGTTTAAAAACGCTAATCCTTCTATATTTACTGTCACAATATCTAGCTTTAACTTTTTTAACCGACTTCCAAAAAACGAGGAGGTTATATGTTCGGCAGTGGGTATTTTTTATTTTTTTTTGTATGTTCAACGATTGAATAAATATACGAAGGCATTTTAGAGTAGATATTGGTTTGTTTTTTTATTGGCTTTAATTTTGGTTATTACACATTTTTCGTAAAAACCTATAGTTTCTTAGTTAATTATGAAAAACCGCTTTAAGACAAGTATTTTTCTCGCGCAAAAACATAATCTTTGATCTTTAATAACTCCGAAAGTATTGGTTTATTCAAAAAACTTTATTTTACAAATTTTGCTTAGAATTTGTGAGTCTATTGATTCCTGGGGTTATTTTTAATTAAAAAAATTCACTCCCCGAGAAGGGTTGGCATCCACCCCCAGGGCAAAAGTGCAAGTCGGCACTATGTCACTTTTGTTTCTTAGGGTATCCCCCACCTACTTACCAATTTTCATGAAAATCGATGGAGGTTCAACGAAATAGGAGGTGGAAACCTTCACTGCCCCCACTAATAATCTATCTAGAAAATCTAACTAATATTTGAGTGTTTCTAATTTCTATACACAAATATAATATCCATACTAATATTATAAATGAGAAAGTGTGTCTGTCCGTCTGTCTGTCTGTCCGTCTGTTACCTCTTCACGCTTAAACCGCTGAACCGATTTTGCTGAAATTTTTCATGGAGATACTTTGAGTCCCGGGAAAGGACATAGGATACTTTTTATCCCGGAAAAAACCCGGTTCCTCCGCGATAAACGAGTTTTGGCGCAATGGAGTTCGGGCGTCATCTAGTATTAATATAATAAGGTAAAAACAGTTAACATGTACGGAAGTATGTTATGTAATAACGGTATTGGTTCCCAAACAATCTGCGAGTATTTTTATATTATAGAACATGACGCAGTATTTCATATCGCTAGGGAGAGAAAATTATCGATATCAATTTTATAATAATCAGCCAAGTGCGAGTCGGACTCGCACACTAAGGGTTCCGTACCATTATAGAGCAAAATTTGCCCAAAAATTGTGTTTTTGTATGGGAGCCCCACTTAATTTTTTATTTTATTTTAATATTATTATTAAATATTAAAATGCACATAAAACTAAGGACCTTGAGAAAAATTAAAGTACCTACCTGTTGCCAATATTGATATAGAGCCAAAAAGGCCAAAAAATCACGTTTGTTGTTTGGTAGCCCCCCTTAAATATTAATTTTATTTTGTTTTTAGCATTTGTTGTTATAGCGGCAACAGATATAATACACAATCTGTGAAAATTTCAACTCCTTAGCTATACCGTTCTTGAGTTACAGGCTGGAGACAGACAAACAGACGGACAGACATCGAAGTCTCAGTAATAGGGTCTCGTTTTTACCCTTTGGGTACGGAACCCTAAAAACTACGTTGATGTGTAAACGCACTTTGAATCTCTAGAGACTAGAACGTAAAAAATCAGAAGATTTCTGCATTGTATTTTTTGAGAATAATTTATTTGGTGAACTTGTAAAATGTCATAATTGAAATTGAGTAAGTACATTACATTAAACTAAATCGTGTTCTTGATAATTTATTTTAAGGAAACTATTTGAAAAAAACTCTTACATGCCGAGATATCAATAAATACTGAACTTTCACTTAGTAAATAGTTTGTCAGAAAAATAAAGTTTCTCTTGAAATGTTCATTTAATTATATTTAAGTTGTGACAAAAATCAAAATAATTATAAATAAGACTAGCTGTTGCCCGCGACTTCGTCCGCGTGGACTTTAGTTTATAGCTGTTCCCGTACATCGATTGAAGTTAACGCGCAAATCATAAAAGTATATTGTGTGGGACAATATACTTTTATGATAATATGATAGATGTTCCGCGCCGCTTCGCCCGCCTAATTTAGTTATGAAACGGAAACCGTACATTTTTCCGCAAAAAAAGAAACCTATTTCCTTTCACGTGGTCTATTCTTTATGTGTACCAAATAACATAAAATTGCTCCAGTACGTTCAAATAAGCCCTTTCAAATAATTTCCCCCGTTTTTTCCACACTTTCCTCTATTTCTTCGCTCCTATTAGTCTTAGCGCAATAAAATATAGCCTATAGCCTTTCTCAATAAACAGGCTATCTAACACTGAAATAATTTTTCAAATCGGACCAGTAGTACTTGAGATTTTCCCCCGTTTTTTCCACACTTTCCTCTATTTCTTCGCTTCTATTAATCTTAGCGTGATAAAACATAGCCTATAAGACTTCCTCGATAAATAGGCTATCTAACACTGAAAGAATTTTTCAAATCGGACCAGTAGTTCCTGAGATTAGCGCGTTCAAACAAACAAACAAACAAACTCTTCCCAATTATAATATTAGTATATATGTGTACGGATAGTAGATGTGTTAAATTTACTTTTTACACGAATCCAGTGATAATATTTAAAGTGTTTATGCGTTCTCTGTGGAAATACGAAGAGAAAAAACCACCTTCTGAGCGTGATTACTTTTAGACAACGTTTAGAAAATTTTGTACTGAGTCTACACTACTCTTTCTTGGCAGACTGTACCTACTACCTACCACGAGGGCGCTGGCGCGTGAGTCGTGACTCGTGACAGAAACGAGGTAGGTACTAGACCAGTGGTTCTTAACCTTTTAGTCATTTTACCAAATGTTTGTCTTGCCGGGGACCACCCAGTTGGTTTACTTAAATTAAGATCTGTTTGATAAAGAAGACAATGGCAACTTTATGTTAATTAGCACTACTCATATTTTCAACATATAGCATACAATATGCTCACAAAATTTCATGAGAATCGGTCAAGCCGTTTCGGAGGAGTACGGGAACGAACATTGTGACACGAGAATTTTATATATATATAATATATAAGATTTAATACACATCCATGACCCGGGAACATTGAAAACTTTTTGTTCTGTCGGCGGGAATCGAACCCACGACCCCCGGCTTGAGCGCTGACTACTTCATACAAAACCAAAATCTCTATACGTTTCCATTAAAATTTTTAGGAGTTCCCTCGATTACTGATACCTTAATTATGGCAACTATTCAAGAGCAGAAACAAAGAAAAACAATAAAAGTTTTTAATTAAATATGCTCCCGTCACTAGCGAAAAATTCTGCTATTCAAAATGAATTATTCTAATATTCAAAATGAACTCCAGTGATATGATTTAACGCGACTTATTCGATATATAATAAGTATCAAATATAATGCAACGCGAAAGTTTATAGTTTGTCCGTTGATCACCAATTCCTGGAAATCTTTTGTTATCGCGGCCCATAATAATAATTATGGGCCTTATGGGGCTTGATGGGTTAATGGTTACAACATATCATATTAATATCATAATAATTATCATTATTCTGTTCAATGCCAGTCATAAAAAGGAGAATAAAAAAATAATCAGTAATAAACACATGATTCAAAAGTAATGAAGCAAATAATAGCTGTCAATGATCAAATAATGGATAATTAAAATGTACAAAAAGATTCAATGATGCGATACAAAATTAACGAGGTAATTTGACGCGGTCCAGCGGTTGATCCAGTTACGGGCAGTACTAGGGCAAAGTGTAGTAAGTCAGAATTTACACATTTTGAAATAAAACGTCAAAAAATCATTGACGCAGAGAAGTTGATTCCTAGGCAGATGGGGGATCTCGTAGTTTGGTCGTGTTACGTCAAACCCAGCCGACAGATCACAATAATTAACATTTAATAGACATGATTTGACCAATTAATGAAGTTGGTCTGTCAACTGCCTAGGAATCAATTTCTTCGATGGTTATGACAAGAACTAGGGCAAAGTGTAGCGAGTCAGGATTTATATATTTTGAAAAACGTCAAAAATCGTGACGACAATAATATCTTTGACTCAGTGGTTGAATGGTGAAAAAGAAAATGAAATATCAGAGTAAAATAGCAAAGCACCGGCTGTTACGTCTCCATCGGAAGAATTTTCACTAAGCGCTATATAAAGCGATCAGGAAAAATATCCTGATTTTCCTGCCAAACCACTATAAAATAGTTTTAATTTCAAAAATAGTACTGATGTGTTATCAGAGATTCGAGTGCACTCAGATTATATTTGGGAGTTTTCGGGGAATCCCTTTGAAGGGTAACTCTTTGTGGCACATTCCCGATGTCACAGCTTGATAGACCTTTCAGGAAGTTAACTGTGCGTATAGTTAACGACTTGATTTCTAGCGAATTGTTATGCATAATTATTATATTATTGTATGCAACGCGGTGCTTTTTTAAATGAGCCATTCAACAATCAATTTTCAATATACCATTATCTTGTGTAGTAAATAAAGTCTAATCTTAAAAGGGTCGTTTAAATAAAAAAATTGTATCGCATCGACGAGTCATGTTGCAATGTAAACTTTCCCTTATTTTTAAGACCATAAAATATTGCAAAATATAAGAATTAGTTTGAAAAAATATATTTCAAAATATCGCACTTACCCAGTTTTGCTACGAGAACTACTCAGGTGTCAAATTACAGTCTCCAGCGCGAAATACCTATATCAAAAAGTCCGGAATAGATTAGTTGTTTGCGGGGAGATTAATAGACAAGATTTTCTCGGATGTAGTTTTACCTGCTGCATTAGGCTTTGTCCACATTTGTGTCAAGTAGTCGTATCCGTATCAGGGGTATGGTATCGAGAATGCGTAGGCAGGATTTTGACCATAGCGTATCTTTTATCGATTTTTATACGAAACGGATACGCGGTTTATAGCGATCGGCCCCCGTATCACGTATCTTGCGAGAGTAATGCGATAGCAATTATTGCGCGATAATTGCTCCAAAATCGCAATTTGGTATCACGTATCAGCCAAAACAATGCGATTGCAATCGAGCGCTATATTATACATGACACCATTGTTTTTATACCCAGCAATCGCTCGCGCGATTATTGCTAGTGGATTGTTGATCGCTATTTTTACGTGATAGCCCTGCGGGGTGTATCAAGATACGAAGTGTATCATGATGGCGATCATTTTGCGTCCACACCAGCGAACATGGCCATTTAGCCGAAACTTTTTCGTTTTCGCTTCGTTATAGAATCGCCGATCAAAATGTATGGAATTGACATTAGACGAGTCGAACGTCAACATCATATTAACGAACGCTTAAGCAATTCCATACATTTTCATCGGCGATTCTATAACGAAGCGAAAACGAAGAAATTTTGGCACACCTCCATGATAGTGTCTAAACACACTAGGCTGAATTACGCCGGCGTAAATTCCGCCGTAAATGTCAAACGCATACAAATACGCGACGGAATAGTGTGTCGTCTCTCGCGTTCCGCCCGTATTTTGTATGAGTTTGAAACGCGGCGTAAACGCGGCGGAATTTACGTCGGCGTAATTCAGCCTAGTCTGTTTAGACACATACGCTTCGATGCTACGCGACGGAGATCTGATACGCGAAAATGATACAAATATGGACAAAGCCTTAGATATTGCTTGCAGACTTACTTTATATTGGAAATCGCAGCTACTCCAGGGATTAAGTGAGATTAAACCGGATGTGATTGTAGGTGGTAGGAATCGACTTCGACCCGCGGTTTGTGAGGGAAAATAAATTGTGATATTTTACAGTAAGGTTTCAGACCGCAACGCGACTCGGTCTGAATTGACCCTAAAAAGTAGACTTTATGCTAAGCAGGGTATCAACACTCCGTATCTATGGCTCCAACCGTTTAGACGTGAAGATGTAACAAACTTATAAACTTTTGCATTTATAATATCATCATGATTATTTTAAAACGAGCATTTGCCCGCGGCTTCGCTCGCGTTAAGAAGTGTTATTATATACAAACTTTCATCCCCTATTTTAACCCCTTGGGGTTAGAATTTATCAAAATCCTTTCTTAGCGGATGCCTACGTCATAACATCTACCTGCATGCCTCAGCCCGATCCATCCAGTGGTTTGGGCTGTGCGTTGATAGATCACCATGTCAGTCAGTCACCTTTGAGTTTTATATATACATGTATATAGATAGATAGGAAAGATTATATTTATTAACATATCTTTATACATAGACGCTTCTGTTCTAAGTTAATTGGTTCATTGTCATGGGTCATGTCGTTTCCTATATACTACTACATCCTTCCCTGGATTCAAAGTATTACAATACCAATCAGAAAAATCAGTTCAACGGTTTGGGCTTGAAGAGGTAATAGATAGACAGACAGACGGACGGATACACTTTCGTATTTAAATTTTACTGTAGATATCCATACTAATATTATAAATGCGGGAGTGTGTCTGTTTTCTATCAAATTAAAATAATATATGCGGCGGAATTTACGTCGGCGTAATTCAGCCTAGTGTGCTTAGACACTTAGAATCGGAGTATTGCTTAAATAAAAACATATTTAACGTGCTCCCTCACCGGGAGCATTCGCTTGTAATGTAACGTTATAGAGTCGAGCATTACATCAGTGATCCCGATTACAATACGCACCTTGTAATGATACAGTGTAATGATCTTGATACACTTGAACTTGTAACATCAACTACCTATGGAGTGCTCAAAGTCAAATGTTACATTACACGCGAATGCCTGTCAGTAAGGGAGGTATTTTTGTAATGTAATGCTCAAAGTCGAATCTTTAATGTTACATTACATGTGAATGCTCGTCAGTCAGGGAGGTAATTTTGTAATGTAATGGTCAATTAAAAAAGAATCTATAACGTTACATTACAAGGGCACCTTTATAATTAAAGCCCAATTCAGCCTGCCGCGCGCCGCAACAAAAATAATCCGTTTGGAGGACCAGCAAATTGAAATGAACAGCGCTTCATGTAATTACTGTTTAATAGGTATTCAATTATCAATTGTTCGTCCGAATAAACGAAATAAAATATAATATTAACGTGTTTTAATTCATATTTGGTCGTAATTAAGTAATTACGATCAAATATGAATGATTGCAATTTGTGATTCACAAAAATTGAATAACTAGATGACGCCCGCAACTCCATTGTTCAAAAAGTCGTTTATCGCGCGGGAACCGTACATTTTCCGGGACAAAAAGTATCCTATGTCCTTTCCCGGGACTCAAAGTATCTCCATAGCTTTCAGTAAAATCGGTTCAGAGGTTTGGGCGTGAAGAGTTAACTGACAGACAGACAGATACACTTATGCATTTATAATATTAGTGTGTACAGTCATCAGAGATTAGTTAATGTCGTCGTTCTTGATATCAATGTGAATCTAATCTTTGGTACTATTAAATCGTTGTTTTATTATATTCTTAGCTGACCCGGCAAATGTCGTTTTGCCATATAAATTATTTCTAGTATCAATGTAAAAAGTAGATAAAAACCTATTTTCAGGCCTAACTAATGTACATGCAAAATTTCATTTAAATTGATTGAGCCGTTTTGGAGGAGTTCGCGCACAAACATTATGACACAAGAATTTTATATATAAATAATTATATGATCATAATATTATCTATGAACGCTTTACACCACGTCAGTTTGGTCCCGCACTAAGTACCTGAAGGACTTGTGTTACAGGTACCAAACAACGGAAATATATTTAACACTTTTATACTATACATATTATATTTAAGGTTTTCTATATATCATACACATATTTAATACACATCCAGACCCGTGAACATTGAAAACTTTTTGTTCCGTCGACAGGATTCGAACCCGCGACCCCCGGCTTGAGCTGCCAGTTGCCACACACTCAACCAATTGAGTCACAGAGGTCGTCATAAAACACCTAGAAAGAAAATTATCTCCTGTTACTAATCTAATATTTTACGAAATAAAATGTTGAAATTCAGTAAATGTAAAAGGCAAGATTTAGGATAACCCGCGGAGAAATAAATGAGGTGTATCGTCGAGCATGAATCGCGGTGGTTTAACAGATCCTGAGCTGTTCGGGTGGAAAAACCGACATTTCAGCGTTTTGAGGGGTTTCAGAATTATTGTTTGACTTCAAGAAATTTATAATTTTTTTATCTATTGGTTACATTGTTACACGTGTACTTTAATACTTCACTAGCTATTTGACCTTTGCTTGGTATTCGATAAAACACGAATAAAATGATATTTTCTAAAAATTACTCCTAGCTAGATCGATTTATCTCCCCCGAAACCCCCTATCTATATAATATATTAATTATAATAATACTGTGTATACAAGTGTGATTGTTTGTTGTTTGCATCGAATAAAGTTGATTTTGATAAAATCCAGCATAAACTTACGATACTTTTTTTAACCGACTTCCAAAAAGGAGGAGGTTATATGTTCGTCTGTATATTTTTTTGTATGTTCAACCATAACTTCGCCGTCTGTAGACCGATTTTCATGATTTTCTTGTTGTTGTACAGGGTTGAATCCGAATTTGGTACCATGTTTACAAAAGTGGTGATTTGGTGATGGAATCCATGAGGAATCGAGGGGACTCCTTGAAATTTGTATGGAAACATATAGTGATTTAGATTTTTTCTGAAGCATTCGAGGTAAATACTACCAAAAAGTAAGACTTCGCACCAGGTTATACCCTGGATCCGAAGGTGCCGAACAGAACTTTTGAATGCTTATAGGTACAGGTTCAGGGATTTCGGCGTTGTTTATACAACTGAAAGCATAAGCCAACACATCAATTTGATTGACCATCATCATCACAACCATAATTATACCATGAGTTATCACATTATGACCAAATTATTGGTACTTTTCGTGATATTTTGCATCGAAGCAGATGTTTTTGATGATTATTTCGCTGTTTGTGGACCGATTTTCAAAATTCTTGTATTTTTGTGTAGGGTAGATAGTAATTTTGTATAACAATTACGAAAGTGGTGAGCTGATGATGGGATCTATGAGCAATCGAGGGAAATCCTTGAAATTTATCAAAACACTCATAGTGGTTAAAATGTTGTTTCTAGAAACTTAAACGTACGTTACGAATAAGAGAAATTTCATATGAAGGTGTTTGTTGGTCCAAAGGCACTGAACAGAACTCCTGAACCTTTAAAGATAAAAGTTTGGAAATTACAGCATCGCTTAGATGCAAGCATTTACCACAATTCCGTTTACAGTAACATAGTGTGAATAGTTAACATTCGTATTGGTTATTTACACACAAAGCCTAATTTTGTAGGATAGCTAAAAAGAGTGAAATTATTATTAAATTAAAACCGACTTCCAAGGTAAAAACAATAATAACATTAATATGAACTAAAAAGTATTAAATAATTTTTACTATCTAATAGTGCCTTTTTCCGAATTCGGCTAAACCTCAACTATTTCTGTACTCAATCTTCATAATTTTGAAGTCGGTACCAGATATCTGAATCTTCAGTCCTCTGACAGAATATTTGAAACTTTTGGAACTGGCACCGACTTCAAAATTATGAAGATTGAGTACAGAAATAGTTGAGGTTTAGCCGAATTCGGAAAAAGGCACTATTAGATAGTAAAAATTATTTAATACTTTTTAGTTGGACCTATTTATGCATACCGGACTCAACTCACACGATGACAGTTCTGAAAAAAGCCGTTTTTATTAAAATTGTGTATTCTTTAAAACTGATTGTTATTTTAAGTAAAGATAATTTACAATAGTATATTTGGTAATTTATTCTATGCGTACAAACATAAATATGTTAAAATTACTACTATTTCCAACAAAAATTAAACTAAAACAGGAGGGTTCCTTTTAGGAAAACTATATTAGTGTGGAATATATACAATTCAAAGCGAACCATCTTTTTAGATTTATTACACAAGTCAACAGGATTTTCGTGCATGAGATTTGGATGTCTAACATCTAATTAGTAATAGAAACAACGATTTTAACTTATAAAATTTGCTTTTAAATAAACTGAGGCCTCATGAACTTTCAAATTTTGAAGAAAACCGGCATTTTTTTCTTTCGGTTATGTAGTAATAGAATTAAATATATATCCATTATTTTTTAGTTTATATTGTTGCTTATATTCCCAAAAAAAAAGATTGAAATGAAAAAAATATATAATTTAGATTTAAAACTTAATATTTTTTTGTATCTAGGTGAGCATATCCTAAATATATCTTGTTGTATGCTTCGGCAGTAAGTACCTACCTGATATAATGTGGGGCTCCTACTTTTTTCTGGTTTTTACAAGGATGCTTAAAACTAGATGATGCCTGCAACTCCGTTTCGCCAAAACTCGTTTATCGTGCGGGAACCGTACATTTTTCCGGGATGAATTGTCCTTTCCCGGTACTCAAAGTATCTGCATACCAAATTTCAGCAAAATCGGTTCAGTGGTTTGGGTGTGAAGAGATATCAAACAGACAGACAGATAGACAGACAGACGGACAGACAGACAGACAGACAGACAGACACACTTTCGCATTAGTAGTGATGGTTTCAAGCAACGTTGCAAAAATCTTAATGTAAAAAATAATAATAATAATACAAAAAATAATAGTAATGGAGTATCTTACATTGCCATTTTACAAAATAATGAGCCATTATCGGACCTTTATTGTCCATTAAATGCAAAGAATGTGTAATGTAAAATTTGTCCATTACATTACTGTAATAGACAAATTTTACATTACTCATTTAAAAGTATTGTAAGTATATAGTAGAAGAATCGTCCTTGAAGTTTTGATGTCTCCGATTTAGTCCAGATTCGGTGAGGGAGTAGCCGAGGTATTGCCTTTGAGGTTGGAAGAAACACCGTACCTCTGGGCCTATTGGGAGCGGAGTTATGGCTACTTTTGTAAGACATTTGACAGTTGCCGAGCTGTCAATGTCAAAGTTTGAATGCTTGTAACTCGGCAACTATTTGTCCTGGATATGGGGTTCTTCGGCTTGTTCTTCCTGGATTTTTCTCCTCTATTCGATCCTGGCCTCAGAATTGAGACAAAATTTGATGTCTCTGATTTAGTTCAAATTCAGGGAGGGGGTAGCCGAGATGTTGCCTTTGATGTTAGAAGAAACCTTGTTCCTCTAGGCCTATTGGGAGCGGAGTTATGGCCGCTTTTGTTCGACGTTTGACAGTTGCCGAGCTGTCAATGTCAAACTTTGAGTGCTTATAACTCGGCAACTGTTTGTCCTCGATATGGGGTTCTTCGGCTTGTTCTTCCTGGATTTTTCCCCTCTATACGATCGTGTCGTAACGGTCGTGTGTGTGCAATACACACGACCACTCTGGTTTCAATGAAACCAGGCCAGTTACGCAGGAGTAATTTTATAGTGCCCAAGTGTGTGCGCAATACACAAGAGCACTTTGGTTTCAATAAAACCAGGCCAGTTATGCAGGAGTAATTTTATAGTGCCCAAGTGTGTGCGCAATACACAAGAGCACTATTCTTTACTCTCGTAACCCAACGAAGCGGAAGACCGACATGACTGGTGAGAGATCAGGTGCACGACCGACTTTTTACACGGGCACACACTTGGGCACTATAAAACTTTTTACTACTTATTAATTTTGCTCTATAATGGTACGGAACCCTTCGTGAGCGACTTCAACTCACACTTGACCGATTTCTTTTTAAATGTACCTAAGTAAACAAAATATTTTTTTTTGGTTTTGTGTTTTTCTTAAGGCACGGTATGAAAATAATAATTTCTAAGTGTTTGCCACTGATATTGAATATAATTGCAAAAAACATGCAAATAACGATTCTTATTCTTCGTATTAGTAGTTATTAGTAGTTCGTATTTTCTTACTGGGCCTAAAGAGAAAAAAAGAAAGCAATAAAATAACGTCTTAGCCACTGATTTTGAATATAAATATTACATATGGTGAACATGACTAGTGATTGGACAGTAGTCAGTACTAGTCATTGGACACAGCACAAAAACACTATAATATTTATTAAGGTTGCTTTAATAGCTACCTGTTTATCTTTAAAATCAGGCGTTTTATTACTTTAAAAATGCAGTTTTTAGAGCAAACTTTATAAATAATATTGCGTTTTTGTGTTTTGTCCAATAACTGGTACTATCTAATCACTAGTCGTTTTACCCTATCAAAAAATGGGATATGTCTATTTTGTGTCGGGCCTGTGTCACAATGACCCGAATGAGTCTTTGTAAAATATTAAGAACTAAGCCTTTTTTAATATGCAAACAAGTCGCATGATTCTACTTGCCTAATTTTAAAAAAAATCGAGAGACCAATATGTAGTTTGGATCTATATAAAAAAAACAATACTCATTAATTTGTTAGTTGGTAACTTTGTTGTAAAAATGTTTTGTTCTGAAAAAATTGTTAGATTAGTACGATCTTCATAGGGTCGATAAAAGGGCCATTTTGGAATAAGTACTTCTGCATTATTAACCCAATTTTGGCAATGGTGTGGATTGGACTCATTTTGCATAAATAGGGTCAGTTCATATTAATGTTATTATTGTTTTTACCTTGGAAGTCGGTTTTAATTTTTTGTTAAAAAATAATAATTAAAATGTACGCTTACTATAAAATACTGTTTGAAGTGGACACATCCAGTAATATGATTATTTATTTTGGGTAGCAGCTTCAAATATTGAAAATCGCAAAAACTTGCTGATGGTAAAGTTTTTCCGTCTGTTTTCGATGGTATTGTCAGAGTAAAATGGTATGTCGAAAATTTTTTTCGGAAATGAAATATTATGTTTATTGAATTTCATGGGAATTGCTTTTCTTACTTGAAATTTTTTTTAGAGATCAACTACGATAACATGGCGCGCCCCTCCAAATGACTGTTACAATGTGTGCCACATCCTTATGAAAGAGTTTGTATGTAGTAAGTATTCAACCAATCACAATAGACGTTGTATTTCAGTTAATGTCACTTCTTACCAAGATTTGTTGGTCAACTAATCATAACTAGCCTACCGCGCAAGACAACGCACTTTAAACGTTTTGACAACGCACATCAAACGTTCTGAATTTTGGAGGGGCGCGCCATGTTATCGTAGTTGATCTCTACCGCATAAATCCATACTAATATTATAAATGCGGAAGTGTGTCTATCTGTATATGTACGGAATATTTCTGTCTGTTACCTCTTCACTCCCAAACCACTAAACCGATTCTGCTGGGTAGCCCGAAGAAATAAACAAACTTTGGCACAACGGAATTGCAACGTCACCTAGTTGCTTAGTAAATTATACTTTTCTATGATTAAATTTTTGATAAAATTCTTAGAAATCCATAAATGACATTTAGTATAGCATACTTTTCTCCCTTGAAAGTATAAAGTTTGGATTGTGCTATTTCTAAACAATCAAATAATGCTTTTAATTGCACAGTAGAGATCAGCTACGATAACATGGCGCGTCCCTCCAAAATTCAAACGTTTGAAGTGCGTTGTCAAAATATTTGAAGTGCGTTGTCTTGCGCGGTAGGCTAGTTATGATTAGTTGACCAACAAATCTTGGTAATAAGTGACATTAACTGAAATATTACGTGTACTGTGATTGGTTGAATACTTACTACATACAAACTCTTTCATAAGGATGTGACTACACACATTGAAACAGTCATTTGGAGGGGCGCGCCATGTTATCGTAGTTGATCTCTATCAGCTAGTCATAAACATGATTAAATTGTGATGTGGAGTATAATCAAATGATCCAATTATGTGTTCATTTCACAAAAGTTATTTGGAAATGCTATAGCTATTAGTTATAATAACTAAATTGTTGTATCTAGCATGTAATTTGCAGCCTACGCAGCAACAGTACTAGAGCTTGTCAAATTTGAAATGATGGGCTCCACCACTTCACCAAGCCGGGGGTCGCGGGTTCGAATCCCGCCGACAAAAAGTTATGAAAAGTATAATATGTATACTATAAAAGTATTAAATATATTTCCGTTGTCTGGTACCCGTAACACAAGTCCTTCAGGTACTTACCACTGGGCCAGACTGACGTCGTGTGAAGCGTCCATAGATATTAGATATTATAGTTATATTGCATAATGTAAACAAGTCTGTATAATCTATATGCAAATGGCATACGTGTCGCCATTACGACACGTTGCGAATCAAAATGTCACTAATTGGGGATTTCGCTGTGGTGTACTTCTGTGGAGCTGCAATATGATCCTCACCCTTCAACCCTTTTTTAAGCCCCAGCAAAAATGAAAATGAAATGAAAATGTTTGCAGTTTAGTATATTTATGATTTTTAGCAATATTCCGCGAAAAAAACTTAAATCTATAACTAAATGAGTGAGTGTACGCATAGGCATGCGTTACAGCACCTCCCCCCTTTCCCACACTGCCTATGCGTACACTCGCATGCAAAAAAGTGCAAGCGCTGTACAAGCAAAGATGCGATGTTTTTGCATCCGCGGACGATGACATTGAAATATTATAGGTTAGGTATTTGACGTCCGCGGAAGAACCGTGCACATTGTTAAACCGCATCCGTCAGCCGCGACTTATGGATGCGTCCAATAATTTGTTTCTAGCTTTATGGATCCGTCCGATAGTTTGTTTCTAGCTTTAAAACTCGCAAAAAGAGGGTATTATAAGTTTGACGGGTCTGTCAGTCTGTGATTGTCCGTTGCGTCGTAGCATTCAAAACAAGTGGACCGATTTTGATCTAGTTTTTTGTGAAAGCTGACATGATCGAGTGTGTTCTTAGCATTAGTTTATCATCTTCAGCTTGCTCACTGCTGGAAAATTTTGGAGGTTTTTAAATTCTATAATTTATGTGGTATCTTTTCTTGTACCGTATAGTATTCAAAACTAAACCGAGTTTAATGGAATTGTTAAAACAGGGTTTTGCTGAAATAAAGTCATAGATTACTTTTACCACAGAAAAATTCCAACTTTTTTCGGCTCCAAAGTCAAGTCATCTTCTATACTTTATAGTATAAGCGTGTGTTGTCATTTCGTTAATGGTATAGGTAAGCCAGCCCTTGCGCCCTAAAAGCATTAGTGACAAGTGTTATTAGAGAAAACATTTCAGGAGGCGTTGACACCACATTAACTGGGTGCTTCGCTAATTGCTTGTAAACACTCCTGTAGGCCAGGAGCTGGCTGAAATATTGAAGTAACTATGTGAATATTTTGTTGGTTGATTTTTTCGATGTCATAGGCCTTTGTACTTTTGTCACAAAAATTGAAATAATATATCTCAATATATACATACTTATTCATTTCAATAATATATTTTCATTATTATAAAGTATGCCACTTGCGACTACGATACGATAGAGCCAGTATTCTTTATAATAAGGAAGACGAAAGAATTTAACTTTAACAAACACTTGTAACTTGTAAGGTTCGTTTTATGAGGCCCCTATTTTTTGACAACGTGTATATTAAATATTTTATACAAATTAGCACTAAAACAAATTTCAACGCAGTTGACTATAAAGGCATGATAGTGAGTTTATGCCTTCTAACCAAAATAATAAGTTGTAAAAAAAATTGTAAATTAAAAAAAAAACATACTCAAAATCTATAAAGTTAGAAAACTAAGCAATTCTTACAGGTAGCATTTGGCCTATGGCTATTGTCTAGTCTTACGTACACTTTTTATTATGATAGCTGTGTTTAAGCAAGCTTTATTATTATAACTATGTTATTAAATGTGCCGTAGACGTGACGTTGTTATTACAAAAATATTTGTGTAGGCACAATATTTCAAAATTAATAAGAGATACTTGACATTATTTGTTTACAATATGTACTACTATTATAATAGTATGTTAAGGGGCCGGGCTACCCTCGAAATTCTCATACATACGTAATACCAAAATCATTTTCTTATATTTAACATGTTTCAGTTATTTTTCAGCTTAAAATAGTAATTACCTAGGTTCCTGCACAAAAATTAACTTCAAAATTTTTAAACACTAAAATTTTTTTTTGTGAATATTTTTTTTTTTACTAAATTTACTACTAAATATTTAAACACTAAAAATGGAGTAAAACACGAAAAAATATATAAATAAATAGTAAATTTACTACAAAATATTTAAATACTAAAAATATTTTTTAGGTTTGTAATATTTTGTAGTAAATTTACCATTTATTTATATATATTTTAGTGTTTAAATATTTTGAAGTTAATTTTTGTATAGGAACCTAGGTAATTACTATTTTAAACTGAAAAATAACTCAAACATGTTAAATATTTTCGTATGAGAAAATGATTTTGGTATTACGTATGTATGGGAATTTCGAGGGTAGCCCGGCCCCTTAAACCGTTGAATTGATTTTGATGAATTCTGTATGGCGAAATCAGTCCCGGGAAAGGACTAGATGCTATGGAAGGATTTTAATATTAGCAAAAATGAACTATATTATATGCTATATTTTTTTTAATCCAATTTTTTTTCACTTTTTGAGGAATATAACATTTGGTAATTGGTATATCTAATAATACTAATGTACATTGTAAAGTTTGAAGATTTTAAACTATTTTTGCAGTTGTTTATTAACTTTTGAAATTGTTTTTAAAAAATTGAAAGGTCAACTTTAAGCCAATGGTTGAAGTTCTCGATAAGTGCCTTGCTTTTAAATCTTATATTTGCTGCCTATGAAACCAGGGGGGTCGGCCAAAATATTTTCGTTTATCAGGGGGGTGAGCCAAACTCACCCTCCTGATCATTATTTCCGACGGATCGAAACGATCTACAGGCTGCTCTAATGCCAATAAGCCCTACACTCGAGAAAATTTCTATAAGGATCCCTTCGACCGGATTGTGCGTGAAAGTGGGCGATAAACCTAACCCTTTTCCTTTGTACATTGTGGGGTCGATACGACTATGCCGAACAGTTTCATTCCTTTGATTGATAGCTGCTATTTTATCCAGCTGACAGGCATATCGTTTGTGTATACAGGGTGTAACAAAACAAAGTGATTGATAATACTTTAGTTAGGGTGTGTAGGAGTCCCTTATATGTATAGAGTTCACTGTGAAAGTAGCAGCGCTAAGAAAGCTTTTGTGATTTGTATGGATGAGCGCCCAGAGTTACATAAGTAAATCTTTCAGCACTGCTACTTTTACAGTGAACTGTACATAAGGGACTCATACACACCCAAAAGTCCAATCGCTTAGTTTTGGTACACCCTGTAGATGTACGGCGATTTTAGCCTGGCCGCACATTGTCCGAAATTTCTGATCAGAAACATTTGAACGTCGGCCGGACCGCCACACCGCACACTATCCGAAAGTTCCTTCCGGCGAGTTCGAGCTCACTCGGCTCAGTACAAAATGTAAGAGAGAGCGCGATCCGATTTTCTGATCAGAAACATTTGAACTGCTACCGATCGACGTCATCTGACATAAAATTTCTGACGCCCGCCGAAACGCAATTAAAAATTTCTGCCATCAGATAGACGGCATCTGATAACTCATCCGGACCGGACGTCAGACACAAAATATATAAGCAGAGTGCGTTTCGGCGGGCGTCTGACATTATGTGTCAGATGACGTCGATCGGATGAGTACTCTGGTGTTTCATCATAAGGTTTTTAGGCCCAGTGGGCCCATTGATCAGATATGAATTTTTAACATTTTTTCATCTGGCGATTGATCCCACTTTTATGATCCATTGTTCATGCAAAAATTCGCAAAATGCAAAATGCATTTCTGAAGTACAAAAATAATCAGTTAATAACCATAATATTGTTTTGTAAATTTAAAACATATTAATCTAACACTATCACCTTAAAACTTATATTATTATTATTATTATTAATACCTAAACATACTGCGTCGAATCAAGTTTTTAAAAAATACCTGCTCTATAGGTACTGCGTGAAATTTTAATAGTTGTTTTCCCATGGCTTTCCCACAGTTAAATGATCCTATCTTAGTAGTACGATAGACTTGGGAAGTTTTTTTTATATTCAAATCATAAATAAAATTCGGCCGGGTTATAGCCGCTCACGCCTATCGGAATAAAGTTGCTATAGTAGGTCATGCAAAATATTTTTCATTTTCAAATTCAAATGTGTTTATTGCCAGAATGTTGTTGATATAAAGGTCTTAATAACTACTTATAGTTCTAAAATTCTGCCATAACAATGTCGCGCAATTGAATTAAACTTACTTGTATAAAATTAATTAATTAATTAGTCGTTATCTTACAAATAATTTAAATAGTTAATAGAATCAGGCGTTACTTTGCGGAAATCCATAGCTTAAAATTTAGTTTGTTATTATTTTTAGCAATATTCCGCGAAAAACTTCCACCTTTAAGTAAATGAGTGAGTGCACGCATAGGCATGCGTACAGCACCTCCCTCCTCCCACACTGCCTATGCGTACACTCGCATGCAAGAACTTGCAAACACCACCACCACACAAGCAATAATGTTGGCAAATCCGTGCAAGGCCCCTCACCACCATGCAGGTTGAAAACCTCGACGCGCGTTTCGCTCCAACACCGGAGCATCCTCAGGATGTGGACTCTACGAACAACGTCCGTCAAGTGCCGCCACCGGCCAAAACACCGCCTTTTTATATCCTATCGAGCCCCGCTACTATCCCCACTACCCCCACAGATAATAATAACTTAGTAATATCGAAAGCGGATAAGGGTAACACAGTAGTAGTGATGGAGCGCGACGATTATTTGGACAGAGTTAATGACGTGATTCAGGGTGAACAATTTCTAAGGGTTCCTTCTGACCCAACAAACAAGTTTTTAGCTAAGCTTAAATTAGCAATTAATAATAATCAATATTTATTTCAAACTGAATCATCAAAGAAAAAACTCATCCCAATGAATCCTCGCGCACCATCACTGTACGGCTTGTCAAAGATTCACAAAACTGATATTCCCATGCGTCCAGTTGTCTCATACATTGGTGCACCAGCATACGAGTTGGCAAAGTCACTTAATTTCATAATAAAAGAAAAGATCTCATTTCGGCCACCTTATGCCGTAAAAAATAGTCTACAATTAGTCAACAAAATTAAAGATGTGACTTTGCCACCGCGTTGCAAATTAGTTTCACTTGATGTCGATAGTTTATTCACTAATGTTCCACGTAAGGAAACATTGGGTATTTTAAGGAATGCATTAGAAAAACTTTTACCTCCTGGTGAAAGTAATGAATTGCTTACTCTTACTAAAACCTGCATGGAACAAAACTACTTTCGATTTAACGGCGAATTCTTTGTTCAAGACGACGGTCTAGCTATGGGTTCACCTTTAAGTCCTTTGATGGCCGAAATATTTATGGACGATTTTGAACAAAGAAATATCGTCGTTAATAAAAGTATTTTATATTACTTTAGATACGTAGATGATTGTTTTCTTTGTTGGACGGGTACACAGAGGCAACTGGACGTATTTGTTAAAGAACTAAATAAAAAACATATTAAAATTAAATTCAAATTAGAATGTGAAGATAATAACACCCTAAATTTTCTCGATTTATCTATCTCTAGAGTTAATAATAAACACAGTTTTGGAATCTTTCGCAAGCCGACATATACTAATACTACTATTCATGCTTCGTCATGTCATCCTTGGCAACACAAACTCGCGGCCTTTCATAGTTACATTCATAGATTACTATCGATCCCTCTTAGTAAAGATAATTATCAAAATGAGCTTAATATAATTTTCCATATCCAACGGGTATAGTCCAAAAATTATTAATAATATTTTGAAAAACAAAAACAAGAAAGAACTGGTTAAGTTTTTGTACGCAGGTCCTATTGATAAGGAGATAGTTAGATATAAGTCAAGTTTGACCTACATGGGAGAAGTATCTGCACGCTTATCCAAAATAATGAAAAACAACGATATGCATGTCGCATTCAGGACAAATAATACTTTAAAACATCATTTGTGTCATAATAAAGACCGGATTGATGAAAAATATCAGTCCGGTGTCTATAAGCTCGATTGTCCTGAATGCGATAGTGTATATGTGGGTCAAACTGGACGCAGCTTTGAGACTCGGTATAAAGAACATATCGCGGCTTATAGGAATGGTCATCCTGATAAGTCACATTTTGCTAAACATCTTTTAGATAGTAATCATACCGTGCCCGATGGCCATTCCTATAAAGTTTTACATAAATGCGATAAAGGCTTTCGGCTGAGCGTGTTGGAACAATTAGAGATCATAAAAGAAAAGAAAAATAACAGATTTGCATTGTTGAATGACCAAACTTGCTTGACTACGTCACCGCTTATTAATATGTTCGGGGGTACTGGTGAGGGTAGTGGGGGTAGTGGGGATAGTAGCGGGGCTCGATAGGATATAAAAAGGCGGTGTTTTGGCCGGTGGCGGCACTTGACGGACGTTGTTCGTAGAGTCCACATCCTGAGGATGCTCCGGTGTTGGAGCGAAACGCGCGTCGAGGTTTTCAACCTGCATGGTGGTGAGGGGCCTTGCACGGATTTGCCAACATTATTGCTTGTGTGGTGGTGGTGTTTGCAAGTTCTTGCATGCGAGTGTACGCATAGGCAGTGTGGGAGGAGGGAGGTGCTGTACGCATGTCTATGCGTGCACTCACTCATTTACTTAAAGGTGGAAGTTTTTCGCGGAATATTGCTAAAAATAATAACAAACTAAATTTTAAATAATTTAAATTATAATTTGCCAATTAAATAAATATATAAGCTTTATATAAAAATAATTATTATAAATAAATTTTAAACTGAAATAACTATACAATTAGATTATTTATAAAATATGTACTTTTGTTATTATTTATGTCATAAGAGATTTTAATTTATTATACATGTCCATTGAATTATTTTTCTTTAAATATCATATTATATTCATTCAGTGTGTAATAAATGTTTTCATACAAAGTAATTATTTTGTTTTTTATTCAAATCTACAACTTTTTGCTAGCCCTACGGACATAAGCCCAAAAGTCATAAAAATAATCACTTGGGAGTTGGGTCCAATCGCCAGATGAAGAAATGTTAAAAATTCATTATCATATCTGGTCAATGCCCACTGGGCCCAAAAACCTTTGGACGAAACACCAGAGTACTCTGGATTCAAATGTTTCTGATCAGAAATTTCGGACAATGTGCGGCCGGGCTTAACATGATTCTGGATGGGTGAAATATTTCGTTACTGTATCGTGCCAGATGTCACCCGTGAACTCTTTTGTTTATGATGCGGGAACCGTATATTTTTCTGCCTAATAAACTATCTTAATATTATGTTCTTTCCTAAGATTTGAAGTCTTTTAGTATCAGTTTCTATCAAAGTCATTTCAAAAACATATATTTACGCTTTCTCATTTGTAACATATATAAATATATTTTTTCATCATAACATTTGACATAATTTTTATTATTGATTTTGTACGTAAAATTTATTAGGTTCAATAACATAAACGCTGATAAAATTCTCACACTATTTTAAAACAGCTCCTGATTATAGCTTTAACCTACAATTCCTACTATTAAACCTGGCTAACAGCTATCCAACCTCAAATTTTGGCACTATTAAAAACTACTTGAATGGTCCATTAAAAGTACATAATTCAGTTATTAAAGCGAAGTTGGGGCATAATGTGGTAAGTACACCTGATGAGATGTGGAGTGGACGTGGCCACTTATGCTGGATAGCTGGTTGGGGCCAGGAAAACAGGGAAGGTCCAGGTAAATTGAGAGATTTAAAAACAACACCTGATTCAAAAAATTTAAGTACATTAAACTCTAAATTTTCAGCACTGAGCGGGCCAATAATGATGATAGCTAAGAACACGTTTGATAATGTCAGCTTTCAAACCAAAAAACTAGATCAAAATCGATCCACTCGGACAGACACACACACAGACATATAGACAAACAAACAGACAGACACGTAAAACTTATACCCCACTTTTTGTAGTGGGTTAAAATATAATAATATACGTTGTCACAATATTATGTATAGTGCCAGCCACCTGCACCGCAGTTTCATTGAAAGCAGGCCCGCTACGCAGGACTGAACCCAAAGGGCTCACTTATATGGATATCCGACGCATGGATAATCTTACTTGTCAGACAATCAGATAGGTCCGCATGTCCTAACTAGAGCTTGGAAATAATATTACTTTTTAGTTTTTGTTCTACTACTACTCTAAGCTATTGGTTTTATCTGATATCTGGTTATACTACCTTCGTACAAAAAGTTGTTACGATAGTAATTACACAAATTAGCCGCGGTGACATTCTGAATGCGTTGGGCGAGCGCGGAAGGTGTGAAGTGCGCGGGTGAAAACTGATTTATTTCTAGCTTAATTGGCCGCCGTAATGTAAAATGCATCCACCAGTTTCACCACCAAACCCATTTTAAAAATAAATCTCGCGTGTTTAGTGGCTACACATCGAAAGTGTCCCGTAACTAATTGGTCGGGCAGCTCTGTCCGGCAATCGGATATATACCTATTACCTACCTATCTGCGGTTCAATACTCACGTTGGTTCCGGGTCCTTTATAAGTGGGAACTTATATTTCTCATAGAGATTACAGTCTATAACTCTCGTCTCTGAGGTCGTGAGTTCGATTCTCGCGTTAGTAAGGCGCTGGCGCGGCGTAGGAGTGGCAGTGCATTTTCTTCTTTCTTTTAACCGCATGGCGAAAATATGTGCCTGCACGACTGTTTCGTATTTAATTTCGGAGTGATTTAATATAACTTTTAGATCAAAAGAAATCAAAACAAATGATAACCATTGATTTCAGCAGCTAAGGCTCGATTTATATTATGCGTCCGCATGAACGCGCGGTTTGGCGGCTACACCGCGAGATTACAAGCAATAGGGATGATGACAAGGTCAAAGATTAGCGAATTTTGTCAATAAAATAAAGAAATCACGGTAAAATATAAGTGTTCCCAAAATTTCAGATCGATAGCATTTGTATTTTTTTTTTGTTATGCGCCTTTAAAGTTGGATAATCAAGTCGATTTTTCTTCAATTAATATTTGTATACCATTCGATAACTTATGCAATTAAAAGCAACTTTTGTTATCAAACCACTTTCATAAACGCAATATTTAATATACCTATCGAACAAAGTTCTCTCCCGATGCGTACAAACTACGAAATAGTGATGTCAGTCTTTCGTAGCACTTTGTATGAAGCGTTTCGGGCAGGTCTATTTTATGAGATGTTTGAATTGTCATATCTTGGTGAATTTTTAAGCTATCAGAGTCAGTCAGAGTTTTAAGGGTCTTTCAGTTACCAATAAGAAAAAAAATTAGTCATCATGACTTCGCGCCGCTGTTTATCTTAATGGCAGCGGGCGACATGAAGCAACCGCAGACGACGTGTCGTCGCGACTTTAGTAGTTTGTATGTATTTCTATGAAATACCCTCCGCAGATAGCGACACCAAGCTAGCGACGACACTTATTCATAGAAATACGTAGAAACCAGTAATGTCGCGACGACGCGTCTTCTGCTGCCGCTTCATGTAGCCGGCTTCCAACTTGTACCTTAACGTACTATTGCTCGTGATCTCGCGGTGTAGCCAAACCGCTCGTCCGCGCGGACGCATATGAATCCAGCCTAATAAACTACATTCTTGTATAGTTCTTGGTATAGTTGTTACAAGTTACAACTAGTATCTTAACATTCGCATTTATATTAGTTCCGACGTGAGTATGACTCGAGTTATAAACTTATAACTCAAGTTAGTCCGCTAGTTATGCATTAGTATTACTTGCAAATGTTATATGTTACGTGATATTTCGGACAGATATACTGGTGCGAGCTTCTCATGACAGATTTTATGATGAATATAATATTATAGTGTTTAGTCTAAACGGCGAATCAAGTATTAATGTAAAATGTCAAAATTTGTATGAAATTCTGTGCTTCGTTATTTTGACTATGCTCCTTGTAAGATTTTGTCAAAATCGGTTTATAAACAGCGGAATAATCGTTGAAAATTAAAAATAAACTTTATTAATACATACTTTTATTAAAAAAAAGTTTATTAATAAACTCCTGACGTAAAACAATGTGAAAGCTGATGTTCTCCTCAATTTTATTTGCAAGGATACAATGACGTCATTGTAAATAAGTTTTTTTAGCAAAAGCACGTACTTTTGCTTAAAAAACTTATTTACTTAATTTCATCCTGCTATTAGTAGAGATCAACTACGATAACATGACGCGCCCCTCCAAATGACTGTTTCAGTGTGTGTAGTCACATCCTTATGAAAGAGTTTGCTTGTAGAGATCAACTACGATAACATGGCGCGCCCCTCCAAAATTCAAAACGTTTGAAGTCCGTTGTCTTGCGTGGTAGGCTAGTTATGATTAGTTGACCAACAAATCTTGGTAATAAGTGACGTATTACGTGTACTGTGATTGGTTGAATACTTACTACATACAAACTCTTTCATAAGGATGTGACTACACACATTGAAACAGTCATCTGGAGGGGCGCGCCATGTTATCGCAGTTGATCTCTAAGGACGTTTCTATTGACACCTAATTAATTAAAATCTGATCAGTACTTATAGGTACTATTTTGAAACAAATAAATAACTGCGATGATATTTATTATTTATGTTTTTTCTTCCACGTTGTGTGTAATGAACTAAAGGCACAACATGGAAGAAGATAAAGTAACATTAATTTTTTAACTTCAATTACTTTTAGTGATAGTGTTTTGTGAACAAAATATTTATGAGTAACTTTGTAAATAGCAAAGTTTAAAATATGTACAGAGAAATAAAATTATACGTAAGTCACTTTGTCATACTGCCTCTGATCACGAATACAGCTGCTTTTACACTGCTCTTTAACAATGTGTTTTGGGAATGTTATTTTTGGTAGTATACACCTCTTAAGAGGTATTTTACCTTGCAGCTACTTATAATGACTCTTATGTCATAGGCATAAAGCTCATTTTACAGGTAACTTTAAGAGCAAAGTAAGCTTCATTCTGTATGCAACATCTGTAGCTTTGCTCTCGAAATGTTTGTACCTCCTTTTGATGCAGTTCTGTTGTCGTAGTCCATACTAGGTTCAATACGTATCCTTTTGCAATGATGCATTCGATTTCAAATATTGTTATATTGGATTTCAATTTCTTTACTAAGCGTACAATAATATACAATAGTATAAAAGCTGGGTAGCGTACATCACGTCATCTAATCTCATGCTAAGTAAAAACTTATAGCATACTAGATGATGTCCGCAACTCCGTTGTGCCAAAATTTATTTATCGCGCGGGAACCGTACATTTTTCCGGGACTCAAGATATCTCCATGCCAAATTTCAGCAAAATCGGATCAGCGGTTTGGGCGTGAAGAGGTAACAGACAGACAGACGGACACACTTTCGCATTTATAATATTAAGGGCCTGTTTCACCGCTTCCTGATTATACTGGGAAGGGCCAGCTAGTACAAAACAAAATCGCTATCTTTGTCTAGCCCGAGGCTGTTCTCACAATAAGATCCTTTGTTTCCTGCGTTCATTCTGGATCGTCTAGATCCGTCTAGAATATCCTCGATCCTTTATACATTAAACCTTACTACCAGCTGTAAATAGATTGTTCCCTCATGTCTGTATTACAATCCGTAAAGCAAAAAAATAATACTGAAGCGCAAAGCTAAAAATCTGAAAAAAAATCCACGTAATAAAAAATAAAGACGTCATATTTCCGTATAAACTAGTGCCAAATTAATTAATGCTTATTCAAAATGGCGCAGAGTATATTAAAGAATCGTTATAAAAATATTAATTACAGATTTTTTCAGTCGCCAGCTTGTAAAATGTTATCTAAAATTTGTCAAATTAAATTTCGAACTCCCCATTCGTGAAGCGCGAAAAAACGCATGAAAAGTTTCACTTTTAATAACCAATTCCGGCACGAGAAACAAAAGACATTTAATTTGGGAATTTTTAAACGTGAGCGAGCAATGCGATAGCTTCATATGAAACTGTTACGGGCGACTTGGCTCCTAAATATACTGGATGCGAGTGTGCGTTAAAAAAATCGGGACTGCCGTGGTAAAGCATTTTTTATCAACTTATGCCATTATAATTCGCATACGTCCAAGTAATAAGCGATGCACGGAAACGCCGCACGGCTGTTCCGGTCGGGGTGAGGGTGTTAGGTTTATTTTCGTTACGTAATTTCTTGATTCGCTTAAAGATAGGATTAAGTATGTAAAAAATTGTTCTTTCGTTCAAAAGTGCCAAGCGCCTTTTGGGTGGGATAGGTAGTTAAAAAAAACTGAGTAGGTGTAGACATCAACTACGATAACTTGGCGCGCCCCTCCAAAATTCAAAACGTTTGAAGTGTGTTGTCAAAACGTTTGATGTGCGTTGTCTTGCGCGGTTGGCTAGTTATGATTAGTCAACCAACAAATTTTCATAATAAGGGACATTAAGTGAAATATTACGTGTACTGTGATTGGTACTTACTACATACAAACTCTTTCATTAGAATGTGACTACACACATTGAAACAGTCATTTGGAGGGGCGCGCCATGTTATCGTAGTTGATGTCTACGACATAGACATTATTTAAATTACTTATTTATCCGTAAAGTTATATAATTATTGCATCTGGTATAAAATTGTTCGAAACTTGAGAGAAGCCTTCGCAAAAGCAATTAAAATAAATGGCAATACAGCATCACATTTAGCTCTTCAATCATCATTCATTATAATATTTAAAATATACAAATACGATTTAAATTATTATCATGGGTTCAATCAAACATTACAATGATTGTAAATTACCCTTTACCCAACGAAATCAGAACAAACTCTGATGCCTAGTTACCATATTTGATCTACATTTTGGATAACGCAATTATTAATTTTTTCGAGGTGTGAGAACAGATCAAGTTTGACATTTCCATCACAGGAACTTACAAAGGCCATTACGAGCAAAATTTTATCGCCCCTTTATGAATTTCAATTTGAAATGCCTTATAATTTTCTTAAATAATTAGAAACTGATCGCTCAAGATGCCAATGGCTAAAATTTTCATTTGATCAACTTCTTAGTAATTAATCTAATCTACCGAAAGGGCTGTGAGGCGAACTTTCTCGTCATAATTAGGAGTATTTTATTTAGTTACTGCTTTGAAGCTGAGTGCAATATTGCTTTGATTAAAAACTCCCGAAAATTAATCAAAAACATTTTGAAAATGTTTTTGTCCCTTTTATGCGAAATGTTGTGAAGTTTGTACCGTTGTCCCTCCCATTGTAAACACCAGGGGTATTTTTAACAACTTCTCATTTGTTTTATGTTTGGAGTAATCAAATAAATTCAAAATAATATGAGGAGTTTATAGGCTGGACGGTAATTGTTAATAGTTCTTTACGGCTTTCGAATCTTGTGCTTTATCAAAGTACTACATTACGTTAAGGTGTAGTTATATGTACTACTTTAGTAATTATTAATAGTGTTATATGGCATCGTTCACACAACCCACCTTTTCATACTAATCACGAGGTTTTAGACCTTACTGTGTTAGACTCATTTTTTAAATAAAAGCAAATAAGATCAGAAATGGTTCTGGCATTATTGTTATGTTCGTTACCTTTTCACATTCAAACTACTAAAACAAATGATTAATGAAATGAAATTCGATTTCGCGTTACATTGATTCTATTAATTTAAAAATCAACGGTGCTGCACGATGAATGTTTACGCAACCTCTAGTAGTACTTAACACCTAAACTAACTAGGTACAAGACATACATACATACATATAATATCGACAATAATGCGCTCACTAGGTTGTAAGCGTCAAAATAATGAGGAAAAATGGGCCGGCTGTGTAATGTATTCTGCTGATAAATTGTGATTAATAGCCCAGCAACATGTTCCAGTGTAAGGACGGTAGTGACGTGCGACTTCAATGTCGATATATCAAAACTATTTATCGACTGACGCCAACAGTTTTGTGTCGTAGTCGAATGTTAGGTGTTCTGCCATTTGTGATGTGCCATATCCGGCTGCCTTCTGTATATAAAAACAAAAATTTATAAAACCCTATTGGAAGTATTTTTTTATGTTTAGATACCTTTCACATTCTTGCAGAAATATCGAGCCGATAAAGTATTTCTGTATGTAATTATAAAACGTAATACTGGTGGTAAATAAATAATAATACATTGGAAATGTGATTGTTAAGTTTTTTTTCAAAATACTAGTCAATAACAAACGTCATAATATTGCATTATTTAAATTTCCTTAATTTTATATTCATTAAGTCACATAATTTCTTGTCTGAATATGAATTTTATTAATTTATTGATACGGAAACTGACGTAATTTACAAGTTAAAACAGAATGTCATCCGAGTAATATACTTATAAATATAATAATGGAGAACTACATATTATAATAGTTTATCGACATAATGTCACAGCTGACATCACTATCGCATAAATCCTGTGTTCCTTTGATCAACATACATACGTTTGTCATAGCTACTGATCTTAGCTAGGGAGACAGAATTACATACACTAATATTATTAATAGTGATTTAATTAATTTTAAATACGTCAAATGATAATAATGAACTAAAATGTTATACCTAGTAGTCTAATTTTATAATATTACAATATACAATTTAAAACAAAAAGCTATCAATATTTTTGGCACCAAATCTGTTTACTACCAATAATAAAATACTACCAATGATATTAAACTTTTTTGAGAATTGTTATTTATTTTAAACATCGGATAAGTGAATAAACTAGCAGAATTAAGTGTTAAATCTTGATGTTAGATTTATCTATGGTAACTGTGATGAGTTATAATCACACGGCATAGTAAATTCTACATTTAAATCTTATTTAATAATTAATATATGGAAAATAATTTCATAGGTCAGGTTTCATTATTAAAAAAGCTGTAAGTGGGTATTCTTTATAAAAAAAATAAATAGACTCAGAGAAAATCCCTTTTTTAGGGTTCCTTACCCAAAGGGTAAAAACGGGACCCTATTACTAAGACTTCGTTGTCTGTCCGTCCGTCTGTCTGTCTGTCTGTTTCCAGGCTGTAACTCAAGAACCGCTATAGATAGACTTCTGAAATTTTCGTGGATTATGTATCTGTTGCCGCTATAACAAAAAATACTAAAAATAAAATAAAATCTTCCTTTGTAAAAATCCTTAATTATATTTGTTCTTTAATAATTAATAATATTGAAGGGGGCTCCCATACAAAAACACAATTTTTTGTCTACTTTCGCTCTATACCGGTACGGAACCCTTCGTGCGCGAGTCCGACTCGCACTTGGCCGATTCTTTGGCTTTACCCTAGTCGTGACAAATATCTGCAAAATCTATTTAAAACCGTACGTTTTCCAAACCTAATAATTTCCTGACTTGATACATATCACATTTCTCCCGCGGCTCCCACAGATTGGGTCTATTATACCGCACAATATCCTGGAAATTCTATGTTGAGGGTTAAAAAGGATCGCGATCAATTTCTTGAGGGTTTGTAAGGGAATATTTTTGTGATCATTTTATGGTGAGATGATTTTGTTGCCTTTTTATCGGGACACAATATATCTTCATTAGTTACCGTCGATTGTGAAAGGTGTCAGAACAGTCGATCATCAAGCTTTCTTAATATGTTTAAAGGGTTCACGTGAAACGCGTGGGCAGTACCTTTATGATAAAATTAATATTTGGTGTTATATGGTTATAACATATTTTGTTACAAACGTAATTCGAAAATAGATTATTTGAATATTTACAAGTAAATTGAACGTCTAGCTCATTTATGAATTCTAAAGAAGTTTAATTAACGAAAAACAAAAGGTCTGAAAATAATATTTCACTTAACACCAAAAATAACTAGACTGGGTAATAGGTATCTACTTTATTGAGCAAAGATATTATAATATTCTTTGATAATTTAATAGTGTAATGTTTTGCATTCTAAAAGGTCCCCTAAATAGTCACAACTTGAATGCTTTAAAATCTTTAAGAGACTTCTACAAGTCATTTCTGCCAATAAATTAGTAACTTTTTAGTTGGCATTAGCTAACTTTTTTAAAACACAAATCGATCGTGCGTAGTGATCTTTTTTTAGGTGTCTCTGAGTGCTGTGGCGAATCTAGTGTGGTGTCCGATTCTGTAACTTATAGACACGGCCACCCGATAGGTTTAAGCCGTGGTGTCCCCGTAAAATGTACCCCAAAGTCAATAAAGGTGATAATATCGTACCAGTCATAAATAATGTAAGTCAATAAAGATACAATCTGCGCCATTATAATTATCTACGTAAGTAAGTCAGTAAGTTGGCTGATTTATCCCACAAGTTTAGGGACGGAATGGCAGAAGATGTGATTTTGTAATCTAGTTATTTTGTAATTTACACTGCTGGGCTAAAATTTTGCAATTCCTCAAGAAAATGAATTATCAAAACTGTCAAACTGACAAATGTCAAATTAGTACAAATTGTGCAAATTACTAGACAAGCAGAGTGATAAAAAGAAAAACGAATCATAATTATGATTTATTTTCTTAAAACCGCTCTGTTGCAATTCATATTTCTAGTAATTTGCACAATTTGTACTAATTCGACATTTGTCAGTTTGACAGTTTTGACAATTCGTTTTCTGGAGGAATTGCAAAATATTACCCCGCAGGACGTAATAATAATATGTAAGTCCCTGTACTAATATTATAAATTCCAATGTTTCTGTTACATACCTCTTCAATGAGATAAATGTCTTGCTCAAATTGCACTGATTTAGAATCCGGTATGGAGATATTTGGGGTTCTGGGATATAACAAGAATACGTTATATTATTAATGTGGCAAAACAAACGGTTACCATGTTACATACTTCTTTTTGTCCTGCTTCGTTCTGCAAAATTCAATATTGCTTCAAAATTCTACTGTCGGAATCTTGTGAAGAGGCTTAAACATCTACTTGATTATAAGCTAAGACTTAGTATTTCGACAAAGATTTTTATCTTTTTGTTTTAGTTAAACATCAAAAGTTAAGAATGTTCGCTTTTATATAGCAGCGGGGGGTCAATGACCTACATAAAGCCTTCATCGTAGCTGTTATATGACCGTTGGTTTAAAAGGTTTAGGTAATCTGCCACTTTCTGAGCATCATTACTCAATATACTAACATACTTATCCCTAGAAGGTCAAATCCATAAGTAGCTAATCCATACTTATTATCAAGGCAAGTATGTCTCTTACCTTAAGAGGTAAGTCTTCTTACTCTCAAACTGCTAAATTGATAGTGATACTTGTTATTTCGAGTCTCGACAAAGGATATAGTGTAGTCTTTGTTTTAAAAAATGTACCGTTCCCTCATGATAAGTGAATTCTTGCGCAAAAAAGCGGGCAACCTCTAACATTGAAAAAGCCACTACATTTTATTATAAAAGCAACGGAAACCAGCAACACTTAACAGCTTTTTCGATAAATTAATACCAAACATTTTGGTTGATTGAAAATTAATCCCACTAAAAGGCTTTCCGGAATGTATTGTGATCAGAACTGTGCAGATGTGAGCTCCGCAACTATTCCGTAACTTTTCCAAGTTGCTTAAAGTTCCGCCAGAAATGGACGCTCTAGCACTTAGATATTTACTCAAAATCGGACGAAACAAAACTTGTGTGTCGTTAAAACTTCAGTTTTGAGGTTATGCTGCAACCGTGATTATTGTTCATCATCATCACGCTGCCGTTGGGTAAATCGACGATATCTAAGGGTCAATTCAGACCGCAACGCGACGAGACGAAGCGAGGCGCGGCGCGGCATGAATTTGTATGGATTCGACAGATTTTAATTGCGTGAGACGTCTTGCGAATCTGTCAAATCCATATAGAAATGCATCGCATTGCGGTCTGAATCAATTCTAAAGCTTACCACAAAACTAAGTGATTATACTTTGAGGTGCGTAAAAAAAAATACCGTTTGATAGTGAAAATTGTGTAAGAAACATTATAATAAGCTGATCCGGTAACGTATTTTTCCATAATGTAGCGTACATTATGGAAAAATACGAGGATATGTTTGAGTCCACTGTTATTATTTTTCGTCTGAAGTTGTTTATTTTATTGTACTAACTTGTGACTACAGCTCTTTGGTCTATTGTAACGTTTTTAGAGTATCAAAAATACTATCGAATATGGCGTCTATAACCTAGTGTAAAATGATATAAAAAGGCCGCGAAAGTTTTTTGGCCGAAATCCCTAAAAGTTTGTAATGAACCCGTTTGATGTTATTACAACTTTTCAAAGGCCGCGGATTACAAATTAATCTTTAGAAAAGCTGGCGCCTGACCTAAGGACCACAACGTTTTATTCGAGAAAAATTAGAAAAGTTCCCAGTCATTATTCAAGCCAACATTTGACTTTCATACCCGGACCGATGTGACAGTATTTTTACCATATTATTTTGCTCCTTTATTGGTATACTAGTTGACCCGGTAAGGGCGCATTTTCATTGGTCGTTAACTCGTACGGTATACAGCATACGGGGAGTCTATAACAACTAATGGCGCATTTTGGTATATATTGGTCGTGGCATGCGTTTCAGAAATCTCCCGCACCCCGCATGCGGGCCCTATCGACCAGTGAAAATGCGCCATTAAAGTTGTTTTGACATAATATACGTTATCGTTATTGATTATGGGGGTGAAAATGTAGGACTTGGTTAGGACAATGCAGACCTAATCACTTTATGATTCTCTGACAAGTAACATGTAAAAAGGTAGTTCTCCTGATTGCCTTCGCCAGCAGTACGGATCTGTCATTCAACCTATCAGTCATCTGTATTATTGGGCTAAATGGGATTAAAAGAAAGAAAGGGCGCTATTTTGCACTTCGCACACACTTGGGCCCTATAAAATTATCATCATAGCCTGGTTTCATTGAATCCTGTTTCTTTATCCGAAACCTGAAAGAGAGCCATTATTTTTATAGTAATAAGAAAGTACTTAATATTATATGTTCTCTCTCTCTTATGAACAAATTGTACAGCCATCCAATTGTCTTTGAGACAAAAGCTATTGTTTGTAATGTTATTGGTTTATTTGCTCCGCGACACTCGCCCCTAATGGCTTCCACGTACAAATGAATCGAACGAATTACAAAAGCACGCCTTTGTTGGTAAAACAAAGTGTATTTCAAGTACATAAAAGGATTCTGGATCCTAACCTTCAAAACTAGTTGCCTGCAGCCTGATATACGTAAAAATTAGTTTATAACATGGGGACCGTAAGTCCATTAGTTGAGGATACTATGTTTTAATAGCTGTTCTCTGAGATTTCAAAATAAAATAACGTGTGAGAGTTCACGTTCAAATTTTTATTGCATTTTCAGACAATAAAGAATGTATGTCCTTTTCCGTGGTCTATTCTACATCTGTGCCATGTTTTATCGAAATGTTTCAGTTTTTCCGGGGCCTACACTATCTACATTATTAATCTGCTCACCGTAAAGAAGCTCCGCAGCGCCTTCGTAAACCTGTGCGTAGGAAAGCGCTACGCCACCGTAGCACATTCTTAAGGTGCTCCCAGACAGAAGTTATATAACGTTATATAACATTTTTGTATAACATTTTTTAACAAGTTATAACAAAAGACACGTTTATTTTTTGACATGTTGGTGCGTATGTTACACGATGTTATAAAATGTTATCGTGTTACACAATGTTTTATAGCGTTATATAACTTCTGTCTGGGAGCACCTTTAGAGTTCAGACCCTGTCTACGAAAACGCTACGCCGTAGCGCCTTCGTAGACCTGTGTCTACGAAAGTGCTACGGCGCGGCGCGGCGTAACCATAAAGTTAATATACCTAGCGGAATAGAGAAACAAAGGCCTGACCAAGCGAGATATCACTATCACTACACTAAGTGGTAAAAAGAGACGTGTGATACATGACAACAGAACTCTTTTTTGGACGTCCAGTCGGCACTTATCAGCACGTTGACAATTTAATCTCATAGAAAGATGCTTGTGTAAGTGTATACGTACACATATTTTTATACACAGATGTAAATCAATTTTGGATTCGTTTGACAGCTCGAGATTGTTGCTCTATTCCGTTAGGTATATTAACTTTATGAGCGTAAAACTACGTACGTAGACTGTAATATTAATATGGTCTACCCACCGCAACTAAGTCAGCTTACCCTCATAATTTATTGGAACGGAAAATTTAACAAGACTGATATCTGACTTAGAACTGACTTTTCACGTGCCCATCTGATGTGTGAATCATCTTCTCACAATCATCTTTGTCAGCCAGTGATTGAACTTACGACCTCCAAGTCGAAAGCCAAGCTTTACCAATAGCTTTGTAATAATTTATAATGTTTAATATTTTTAAACAGTTAACTTAATAAATTGTAAAAATGTCTCTTAATTTTTAAACTTATTAATACAGCATTACAAAACCCAATTATAATTTCGGAGGTATTTTCATAATTACCATCTACACTTAAAACAATTTATTTACAGAAGAGTATTTCATCTAAGGCGAATAAAATTTAATTACTATAATTAAAATAAATGTTAATTCTATTTGCTTATATTCTTTCATTTTTATAAATTTCGGTTCTGTACTCATAAGCTTATCTTATAATAAATATAAAATTCTCGTGTCACAAAGGCCGCGTACTCCTCCGAAACGGCTTTACTGATTTTAACCAAATTTTATATGCTTTATTCAGTGGGTCTGAGAATCGGCTACTGGGTACTTATTATATTGATAAGTGCATTTGTTGAATATATAATAGTAAATTATTACAACTCGAGACTGACGGCGACCATTGTTTGTGCGACGGGATGGGACGGGACGATACCATGGTAACATACTTATTTAGTCACTTCAATATTGGCGAAATACTTTATATTTTTATATTTATATTTTTATTTTATAAAGCTACGTTTGCCGGGACAGCTAGTTTGTTTATAAGATTATATTTTACTATCAGAGAATTTGATTTCTAGCAGAATTACGGATATGCTATCAGTTAATGATTTATAGCATATTGCGGACCTGCGGACACCTAATTTGGACGATACGTCAAACCTAACCGACAGACCACAGCTAGAGTTGAATTGACATAATCCAACCAAATGACATAGGTCCGTCAACTGCCTATGAAGCGATTTTTTCGATGGTACACTATTCGTGTTATGTGTGTGTGGCAAGTGCAGCCGAAAAAGTAATGATTAATTGACTTCATAAAACCCAACCAAATAAAGTAGATCCGTAATCAATTTCTAAATAACACCGACGTCTAGTAATAAAAGTTTAAGTCATACGCTTTCATATTACAAACCAGCTGATTCTTTTGAGGTCAAAATTACCATCAAAGGTTCAATGATCAAAATTAGGGCTCGGGCACAAATTGGTAGTACCCAAAAGATCAGTTAAAAAAGGCCCTGGGACCAACCAACATTTAGAACTCAAACAAAAACATTCTAAAAAATATTTTAACGAGACAATAAGGAAGCTCAGAACTTTTTCTGTTAAGGAAGCGGCAAAAGATAATGATTTTGAGAGTATATCATAACACCTAAAGTCTGATTGTTCAAAGATTTACAATGATGACACATCATATTGTGTGACACATGATGACATGACACGATATTAGGTATGTTATGCGCAGGACCGACTTTTACATGCCCATCCAACGCATGGATCATCAGGTGATCAGCTTGTATTGTCCTAACCAAGCTTCGAAATAACACGTTTCCAATGTGGGAATCGAACTCACGACCTCCGAGTCAAGCGCCGCGCTCTAAGCCACTAGACCACGGAGGCGTATAATCATTTAATAATATATTCACATTACAGCTGATAATGATGATAACGATGATGATATTATGAGTATAATATTGAGGAAGTGGCGAAGTGCTCACACTTCCCCAATCACGAGTGAATGCATTGAGTGGCAAAGTTTGAACATCAGCGAATACGCTTATGTCGGATAGAGAGTAACTTTGTTCCCATGTGTTCTTAGTTGCTTGCGTTGCACTGTCGCGTTGTGTTCTACATGTGTTGCGTTGTCACAACGAAAAAAGTTTAACACATCTGCGTTGTATCAACGCTGCACTGACGCGATAAATAACAACGTTATTAAAATATTATTTTATCAATGGCTGCATGGCTACAGCTGTGTCGAAAAATTAGAGCGTATTGATTACCTTGCAATAAGTTGCAAGGTATGAAAGGAAACGACTCAAGTTTCGTTTTCTTCTTCATCAATGTGTGAGGCATATTATTATCATAAATTAATATAGTTATGTGTAGGTTTAGAATAAAATTTTCAAAATCCGTTTCTTTCAATAAAAAAGATGTAGGAAAAGATTCAAAATTTATGCTTTTATTATCAAGTGAGGTTTTACACGTAGTGTGTTTGTATTTTGTAACAACGCAGCGTTATCACAGCAGCGACACTCCGCAACGCAACAGAGCAATGTTGCTTAACCCTGGTTAACTGGTAAACTGGTTTCTGTAACACCTCGTAAGTAGACACGAGAACAATATTGTAGTTATGTGAATTTTCAAAGAAATATATTTACCTGACTACGGCAAAGTCAAAACTACGGGTAATTATTTTGAAAGGCGTACTATCGATATTATGAATAATAAACTGGTCCTGCAAATATTTTTGCCATGTAGGCACGTAATTTCACGGATAAAACGATGCAAAATAAAATATATCGACTAATTCTAAGAACTAACATTTATTATCGAGTAAATATGCACACAAAACATCATTAAAACCAGTCCAACCATTTAAAGAAGTTTGGAAACAAACTACAAGCTACATAAAAAATTATGTCTTATAGGAAAAATGTAACCCGTAGCACTATGTTTCATTTTATAATTTATTTCACTCGTGCCATCCTTTATCCAATCTTTCTGCTCACATCTGTCTTTTGAAAGAACTCAAACAAAATCTTATGTATAAAATTCTCGTGTCACAATGTTAGGCCGCGTACTCTTCCGAAACGGCTTTACTGATTTTAATCAAATTTTATATGCATATTCAGTGGGTCTGAGAATCGGCTACTGGGTACTTTTATATTGATAAGTGCATTTGTTTAATAAATAATAGTAAATTATTGCAACCTGAGACTGACGGCGACCATTGTTTGTGCGACGGGATAGCGATGGACGTTGCCATGGTGACATACTTATTTAGTCACTTCAATAGAATAATACGGGCGATATAATTTATAATTATGGCAAAGAAACGTTTTTCGAGACAGCTAGTATAATATAATTATCGTGAAACACACTAGGTAGAAAAACAACATGTTTGTATTATATTCTTCGGTTATTTTGTTTTGGAAAGTAACTTGTACGATTTCTTCTCATTACCCCGGGAAAGTTTGAGGAAACTTTCCAAGACAATTCTTGATAAATTAATTATTATGTAAAGATTTTAATTATGAGTTTGGCCTTTGAGACTTGTTGTTGGTCTTAAGGATCATTATTTGTTGTTTAATTGCGAACTAAATACTAATATTACGCAAGGAGCTTTATTGTTTAAAGTTTGAGCTGAAATTTGAATTTGCAAACGATTAAATTGATTTTACTAAAGCCTTCGTGTTTGAGTATAAGCACTTTTGATCGTTTTAAACTAAATAATTATTTTTCTCACCTCCGGGCGGAAAACGTCAACTTTATTTCCGCTGCGCTCACCGATGTTGCCGTTTTCCGCCTCCGTCTATAAGAAAAATAGTATACGCACCATGAGCAGTAAATATGAAAGCCTCAGACCACAATATGTTTGTTGACCTTGGCTTCGCCTCGGCTAACAATTACATGTGATCTGAGACTTTTCTTATTTTCCTGCCCTAGGTGCGTAATGTACTATTCTGTAAAGGTGTTATAAAATTATAAACCAAAACGCCACATAAACTCATAAACTCACATTAATACTAGATGTTGCCTGCAACTTCGATGTGCTGAAATACATTGATCGCAAAATTCGTAAGTTTTTCTGGACTCAAAACTATCCTTTGCGTTTTCGCGATGAAATCAGGTCAGCCGTTTTAGCATACAAAGTAGGCACGGACAAATTATGACATTAATATTTTCTTCCTCTGAAGGCAGGTTATTAGAGCCCTGACATCACTGCGACCCTTTAGGATCTATTGTGACTCCTCATTTATAATGGAATAGATGTCTAATAGTAACAATCCAAGCATTGTAAAGCAAACCAATCTATGGAGTGTAATTCGAGGCAGCTATTACAATCCTTAATGAATTCACCGATGAACGCCGAAACCGAGCTTCCGTCTGAGCTAATCAAATCTAGGTCTTGTACAAGTCTAGGCTAGAATTGAGCTAGAATCTAGACTCACGGACATGGATTGATTTACTTTGGCTATGAATCAATCCCAAATTGTTTCGAATTCGATGCGCAATTCGTGGATGTTTCTAATTAGTATTTCGGATATTTTGGTTATTATATGTATCTAATAGCTATTTTTGGATAGTTTGGTAATGAGTAATTAAGATAATATGATTAAAATAATAGTTATGCTTTAATAAAATATACCGTACTTCAAATAATTTACCAACAAAAATCCGACTGTCTGTCTATCTGTCTGTTACCTCTTCACGCCTAAACCACAGAACTGTTTTTGCTAGGAATGGAGATAATAGTATCGGAAAAGGATATAGGATCCTTTTTATCCCGGAAAAATTTACGATTACTGTTGTGTGATAAACAAACTTTGACGCAACGCATTCCAAAATATATATTACCTTCAAAAATCGCATGTCGGATCGCTGTAGCGCATCGGGGATGTTTGCCGAAGCCCGTACTGATGGCTTTCACGCTATCATGCGCAAAAAAGCCGTCTCTCTGCTGCAACGTGTTCGCAACTCTCGGAACAGCATCCTAAAAATGATTTCTTGTATACCAGATTGCCCCATTCAGAGGCACTGGGTAGAGTTAGCACTGGGCCTAAAATAAACATAATATTGTACCTACTTACTCTTTAAGTACTAAAAATACTAACATAGGTTAAGTCATGGATTGTTACTAACACATCTACTAATATTTATGAGATAAAAAACTGAAATAAACATATTTTATTTTATTTGTTTTTTTTTTTTTTTTTATAAATAAAATATTTTGATTGTAATGGTAGGTACCATTCACTCAAGTGCAAATGCGAAAAGCCATTTCAATTCTGGGATAAACATAGCTCTAGCAGTCGGGTAAAAATTGAACAAAAATTTTGTTATACAGAATTTTTCTGAAAAACAGTTTTAAAATTCTAACATTTTTATCTGAAACCAGTGTACGTGGTTTCTAAGGAAACTGGCGTTTGGACACAGTATAATATGGTAGGTAAACAGTAACCCACCTTTGAATCGGAAAATCAGATCGATTATTATTATGCAATAAAATCGGTCACATTTTCCATTTAACTTAGTAACCGATTACAAAAATATCATTCTGGTTTGTTATATTGATTTTGATTCGTATTCTGCTACAGTCTACCTATACCCGTGTCATTTATGATGAGAATTTTAGTTGTCATAATATTGTTAATATATTTTTTAAGCTAATAAAATTTTGCATGACTATAAACATTGCCTAAAGTCTATATTCAATATAATTTTGTCACACTCAATGTTTGTTTCACGTTTAATGATGATGACTTTATATTATTATTACTTTTATCCTGCTACCTCCGCATTCTGTTCTGATCCTCTATTTCAATCTTTTGAGGACTACGAATAATAAAAACTAAGGAAAAGTAACTACGTCAAAAAACATGTTCTACAATACTTGTCAAAAACGTGTAAACATTTTCAATACATTCGCAATATTGATTAGTTGGCCTTGAACGGTATCAGGCTGACGTTACATGACAGCTCGAAAGGAACCAAATTAAAAATGGTAATAGTGTGGGAGTAACGTTTCCTTCCTTTTTATTATTCGTAGTTTGAGGAGTAATTTTTGAAAATTCTTTATTAGTGGTTGCCTTACTCTTTTCATATTTTTCACAAATATTAATTGTTTTTGTAAAACACGACTGAGTTACACTACCGTTTATTGTATTGTGGTTCAGATAAGCACGTTTCTGTGGTGTGGTACTATCTCCCTCATTACTATTCTGGCTTCACGGGCAATGTATCTGGCCGACGATTAACGTTAAGGGTCAATCGCTAGGGATCTAAGGTGTCTGATTTAAATCTATTTAAGAAAGGGTCGACCTTTAATGGAATGTAGTTAACAGCTGCTTAGAAGGTATCTTTTGCAACTATCTGAGAACGGTAGAATCGATTTGACTGATTTTAGTGTTGAAATACTTGTGAAAGTCCAGAGAAAGCTTTTATGGAGAGAAAATATAATAGTATGTTAGGAAAGAGATATAATATGAAGTTTACAGGTTCATCTTGTTTTAGCAAGTTTGAGCTGTCAGGAAAAATGTATCGCATAATAAATTTACCATTGGTATTAACGCTTATTTATACAGCTTATATTATATTATGGTTTTTGTAAATTTTGCTACGTGTCTTTTTTTTCAATAAAATAAGAGGGCAAACGAGCAAACGAGTCACCTGATGGAAAGCAACTACCGTCGCCCATGGACACTCGCAACATCAGAAGAGCTGCAGATGCGTTGCCGGCCTTTTAAGAGGGAATACGCTCTCTTCTTGAAGGTTTGCAGGTCGTATAGATCCGGAAAAACTGCTGGTGACAGTTTGTTCCAGAGTTTTACAGTGCGCGACAGAAAGTTACGTGAAAAACGCACCGTGGAAGACTGCCACTCATCAAGGTGATGAGGATGGTGTCATATTAAGTTAGTAAAAAAACTCTGTTCTCTGCATCTATTTTCTACCTCTTCTCTGTTATATTCTCTATCTCAATATTTGTCTCTGAGTGCGACGGTAAGGTGTACTGCGAAAATATCTGTTTAAACAACAAAACCCTGTACTTTGATTCATCGACATCGCTTATGTTTTTCGTTTACCGCACATTAAGGCCTTAAACAAAATCTCCGTACCAAATAAGTTGGTTACTGGTACGTAAATATCTTTTATGCCCCGCCACAGTTTATTAAGGTATTACATGTGAGTGACAGACCGACGAATTGATGTTGTATATACGGCGTTGAGAATGAGCAGACGAGACACAAGCGTCGACAATATTATCTATAAGTACTTATTATAAAACGAAATCGCTTTTTTTCCCTCATGTCCCTTTGTTCAATTTAATCTTTAAAACTACGCAACGGATCTTGATGATTCTTTCAGTGTTAGATAGCCCATTTATCGAGGAAGGCTATAGGCCATATTTTATCACGCTAAGACTAATAGGAGCGAAGAAATAGAAGAAAATGTGGAAAAAGCGAGGAAAATTATTTGAAAGGGCTAACTTGAACGCGCTAATCTCAGGAACAGGTCTGATTTGAAAAATTCTTTCAGTGTTAGATAGCCTAGATTATTTAATTGTCAGTTATTGCGTTCATCCACTCACGTCTTCAGTTATCTTTAATGTTCAATTTATATACGTACACGCGAATTGACCGCTACACAACGCGTTTTCGCAAAGTATTCGCAGTAAGTAGCTCGTCTAAACCGAGCCCAAAACTGATATATTTTCAAATCGGATTGGAGACGTAAAAACTTTATTTATGACTGGAGAATCTCATTCTTGTAAACTTCAAAATGTATTTTACTATTGGCTGTAAAAGAGAATTGAATACCAAATAAGAAAGTTAACGCGACATAAGAGAAAGAGATTTATGAAGAAATTGTATTGGATAAAAGTAAATATACTATCATTATGTCAAGCCCTGCAAATTGACACTACCAACATTGTCTTGACATAACACAACCAAATAGTATAGGTCCCCTGAACTCTAGAGCTTAAACATGCATTGATATCAAAACTGGTACAAAAAGTTTAAAAAAATAATAAAAGTAACTTTAATTTTCTTAAGGATAATAAAATAATAATTGATGAAAAGGAAAATTGTTCTTAATCACTCGTCAGTCCTTGAATAACAAAGAAACAAATAATTCTACACTTAAGGAACACTTAAAAGTTATCTAGAACAATGGGAATTATAATAACATTATCTGACCTAATGAGACTAGGGTTGCCACATCCATACCTACGAATATTATAAAAGCAAAAGTGTATATGTTATCGCTAATGTGCGTAAACCAGTTAGACTGCAGATTAACAAGGTATTCTGCTGATTATCTGGGTGAGTCAGTTAATGTGCAAAAAGTTTATTCTATTCTTACATTAACGAGATAATCTACAGAATACCTAAGTAATCTGCGGACTGACGACCATGCATGCGGTAAATTGCATAAAACCGGTTCTCGTTTGGATAAATATTTAGTTGTATGGAATTATTTTCGGCGCCGGTTGCCGAAATTGCTGCCGGCGCCTATTCGGCAAACATCGTTTGTCAAATGACAGAAAAATGATCAAAACCATCAGTGTTACTTAACTACCTAGCCACGGATACCGAAGGGGGCTAAAACAAAAACAAACACAGTTCAGAAAGTCCAAAAGTAGGTTAGGTTAGGTTGGAACTTAGACCACAATATACAGAAATAGGAGCCCCGCGTAGCGGGGCTCCGTCAATTGATAATTGAAGCTAGTTGTGCCATATTGAGGGTCATTGGTCTCTAGGTGTCATACTTACCCTGTTGATGGATCTGAAGATCTGAGGTTGAACCTCTAGATTGCAATTCCTAAGCGCAGCCCCCCACCAAAACAAAAACAAACCCAATCCAGAAAGTCCAACAGTAGGTTAGGTTAGGTTAGAACTTAGTCCACAACACAAAGGGAGCCGAGCGAGCCGACCGTCATAAATTATTGTCTTCCACATTCGTTACTATTCAAACTAACTAGGTGAAGTGCGAATATAAGCTTTTTTGTTTTAAATTTCAGACTTTAACGTATGGTTTATGGACATCTGCAGTTTACCTCGTTAATGTGCATATTATCGTATTCCGCATTCTATCGGTAACATATATATCTATCCGTCCGTCCGTCCTTTTTCTATCCGTCTATTTCCTCTTCACAAATAAACAGCTGAACCAATTTTAACATAGTATGTTGCGGCTACTAATATTTAGTTTTTATAAAGAAGAAAATTACGTATCCTATGTCCTCTCCCAGGGCTTAAAGTTTCCCCTATAAAATTTCAGCAAAATCGCTTTAGCGGTTTGGGCGTAAAGAGGTAACAGACAGACAGATAGGTAGATAGATATTATATAGACAGATCGACAGACAGACATACTTTCTCGTTTGTAATATTACTATACTCCGCTCGTGCTAGCTTGTCGCTAGCAGTCATTGACTCCCTGTCAAAAACTTGTCATTTTTCATATAAACCGTGATTGACAATGAAGTGTCAGATATTGTCAATCGTGGTTTTATATGGAAAATGACAAGTTTTTGACAGGAAGTCAATGACCGCTAGCGACAAGCTAGCCCGAGTGGAGTATAAGAATATGGAAGTATGGATTCGCTTGACACCTGAAATAATCAAGACATCTGAAATAATCATAAGTTTGTTGTCTAGCATCATTCATACGATTTTCATTGCGATGTGTTTGTGAGTAACCGAATTCTTTGAGTTCGCCTGTGCTTTTATTAACTTATCATAAACCAGATTTACCGTCGTCGCCAGCCCTAGCCCATAATCTAGACACTAAGCCGGGTATAGATGGGGAATGGGGATACACGTGTCGTCATTGGCCCCGCTCTAGGACCCCCGGTATGCTCATACATAAATTACGCCGCAAATGCATCCGCCAACAATGAAATTATATCCGTAAAATATCACTTTTTATCCCTTGTTCCGATTCGAGGACCCCAATTCTTGTTTTAGTCTAATATTAATGCAGTTTGTCGTAACGTGGTCCGTGCTCCGTGGTCCAGTGGATTTGAATTGGTTTGTCGGACAAGTAAGATGAACCATGCGTCGGATGTACATGCAATTATTATTTTTTACAAAAAAATTAAAACCGACTTCCAAGGTAAAAACAATAGTTATATGAACTAAAAACTATTAAATAACTCTAAAGGTTTAAACAAACCTATGCGACCACGCGACTGCGAAGCGGAAGCGTCAATACAGTCAATAGTTTTGTATTGATGATCAATCAAATTGATGTGTTGGCTTATGCTTTCAGTTGTTTAAACAACGCCGAAATCCCCGAACCTGTACCTATAAGCATTCAAAAGTTCTGTTCGGTACCTTCGGATCCAGGGTATAGCCTGGTGCGCAGTCTTACTTTTTGGTAGCACTTACCTCGAAGGCTTCAGAAAAAATCCAAATCACTATATGTTTCCATACAAATTTTAAGAAGTCCCCTCGATTCCTCAAGGATCCCATCATCAGATCACCACTTTTGTGAACATAGTACCAAATTCGAGTTAAACTCTATACAACATAAAAAGAATTTTTAAAATCGGACCACAAGCGGCTGAGTAATCGTTGAACATACAAAAAAAAAGATACATACAGCCGAACGTATTACCTCCTCCTTTTTGGAAGTCAGTCAAAAAGTCGGTCCTGCGCCTGATCTTTCGCCAGTCGTAATAATTATTAAAACTAAAGTTTTAATAATTACGACTGGCGAGTGAGAGGTGAGATACACATTTCATACTTTAGTATGAAATTTGTATCTCACCTCGCGACTTACACCATATAAATATTGTTAACCTTTTGATAAATTTTATTATTGCTACCTTCAAAATAAATTACTTACTTGTTGACTCGTCTCGCGCCTCGTGCGTGAAATCGATTTAAGAGCCCGGGTTACCCTCGAAATTCTCATACATACGTAATACCAAAATCATTTTGTCATACGAAAATATTTAACATGTTTGAGTTATTTTTCAGCTTAAAATAGTAATTACCTAGGTTCCTGTACAAAAATTAACTTCAAAATATTTAAACACTAAAAAATAGTGTAAAACACTAAAATATATATATATAAATATTAAATTTACTACAAAATATTTCAACTCTAAAAAATATTTTTTAGTATTTAAATATTTTGTAGTAAATTTACTATTTATTTATATATTTTTTAGTGTTTAAATATTTTGAAGTTAATTTTTGTTCAGGAACCTAGGTAATTACTATTTTAAGCTGAAAAATAACTCAAACATGTTAAATATTTCGTATGACAAAATGATTTTGGTATTACGTATGTATGAGAATTTCGAGGGTAACCCGGACTCTTAACTTTTACCCTGTTATTATAAAGTCAACTAATGAGTTTACCCTAAAGGGTGAAATAATTATATACTCGGAGGTGAAAATTAAAGGGCATTTAAATTTAGGGATAGTAGTTTAGCATGTTAATTGCGCGTTTAACCAATAACGTAGTAAATAAGGGGGATGACTTTTATGGCGTATATAATATCGGTAGGTGTCCGTGGTTTAAATCTAGGCTACCTTCTTGAAGGTTGTAAGGTTAGATTCCGCGTTTCAACAAAAACAACACACAACATAATTTTACAAATGTGAAAATGACGTGTCTATCAGTCATTCTATTTGTGAGTTACCTCTTCAAGCTTAAAATGCTGAACTGATTTTAATAAGAATGGAAAAAGAATATCGGATAGACACATTCTAGAAAATGTACATTTTACGCGCTCTAAATGAATGAAAAATATACGAATGTACCCACTCGAATCACTATAAAACTTAACGTTATTTTCCAATTTTATATATCGATGATATTCTATTCGTGTAAAACAATTTCATTTCATCCTACATCGATATAAAACCACTTTTCTCTTTTAAAATCTAGCAATCAATCAATTTAAAGAAATAGCTTTAAAATACTTCGGTCCGACATGTTCAATCACATTCAGATGGCACTATCGAAGCTGGGATTCCCAGATAGTGTTGCCAGTTCAGGTTTTACTTCTTTTACGGGATTTTCTTACCTTGACCTTTAAATAATTAATATTAGAAACTTGAGATATTATTAAATTTATTGTTTGAAATATAATAGAAATAAATTTTGTAGCTATGAATTATAAATTGCGTTACTGCTACGAAATAATATTTCAATTTGTTTTATACTAAAATATTTTCAATGGAATGTAACAACTTTTACTATGAATAAAATGTTTCTAAATACTTTTAGAGATTTGGTAGACAGAATTGATTTGGTAACGTTATTTTAAACTCAGTTGACATAGTGTCACGATAAACATTGAATAGACATAATCAGACCAAAATATTATGACGAAGATCCGCCATTTAGGCTTTCTAGCGATTTCAATTTTTCACAACCGTCATTTTTGTGGTTTTTGCAATAGGATCTGGCAACACTGCCGGTGAACTGTCCGGGATTCCCCGGGTTTCTACGGGAGTCCTGAGAATGTTTTAGCTCCGTGGGAATTTAATCAAGTCGCTATATGGATCTTGTTTAAGGATTTTACTAAGAAAATGTATTTATTGCTAGACTTTATTTTCACTTTATTAAAGTCTATTACGTTTTCTGTTTCTCGTCTTACAAAACTACTAAATATCGTTTGGAACTGTGACACTAGCATTGGTACTAAAACCTGTCTGTAAAAAACTACATTCCTCGCTACCATCCATATCCATACTAATATTATAAATGCGAAAGTGTGCTTGTCTGTCTGTCACCTTTTCACGCCTAAACCGCTGAACCAATCGTGCTGAAATTTCGTATGGAGATATTTTGAGCCACGGGAAGGACATAGAATACTTTTTATCCCGAAAAAATGTACGGTTCCCGCGCGATAAACGAATTTTGGCGCAATGGAGTTGCGGGCGTCATCTAGTCTGTCCTACAAATAATTTACGATATTTTGAGGGTTCCGTACGGTAGCTAGATGGCAGAATACGGAACCTCTATTTATATTTGTCAAAATAAAGAGTATTTGTAACTTAATAACGCCAAAATTAGTTTATCGCGCGGGAACCGTACATTTTTCCGGGATACAAAGTATTCTATGTCCTTCCCATGACTCAAAATATCTCCATACGCAGCACGATTGGTTCAGCGGTTTGGGCATGAAGAGGTAGCAGACAGACAGATAGACAGACAGACAGATACACTTTCGCATTAATAATATTAGTATGGATATTATGTACGATAGTGCCATTTTTCTGTATCCTTCAGCCATTTTTCTGTATCCTTCAGCCATCTTGTTTTTATGGAAATAGCAATTTATTATAAATTTAGCCTTCCTTTGTTCCTAAAGTTCCCTTTAATTAAAGTAAGTTCGAGATGATGACTATACAATTCCTGCGTAAACATTTAACGAGAAACGGGAATCCCCGACAACAAATTGTTAGCCCTTTTTTCGGAAGCCCTAATGGTTTTAATAACGGCATATAGCCCTTGGGCAAACCTTTGAGATAAGGATTTTAGAAGCCTCACAGTGAACTGTCTAGCTTTTCAAATTGTATAAATCCTAAATTATTGAATTCTATTTCGACTTGCCATTATCAGTCTAGGAATTAAGGCAACATTAATAATAATTATTTATTATTAGTTAGAGCTGATAGAAATTATATATATTTTTATAATCGGACTCGACTATCAAGCGGATTGTCTGTTTTTGAAGTGAAAACTTCTTTAGTAGCCTTGTGCACTGTTTACTAAGGTTAAAAATGAAACTCGTGACCAGAGCGTAAATTCGTGTCGAGGGAGAGAAGACCACCGGCGCGGTGCCGTGTAGGAGAGGAAGTAATATATTGCTACTACTGTTCCTGCTGTTTCGTTTTTACGTCTGTCGGCACTCCCCTGGCTTAGGGTTGCCAACCATCCTGTTTTCCCAGGACATGTCCTGGTTTTTGTAGTGTCCTGGGACGTCCTGAATAGTTTTCAAGCAGCGTCCTGGGTTGTCCTGGGTTTTTAAATTTTAAAATAGGTGCGCCTCGTCTCAAATTTTTACGCTAGGATCTTGCATTAGACAATAGACATACAGAGCTAGCTATCCAGTCAAATTACTATTTAGTTGTAGTTTGTTTGTATTTATAAATTAAATTAAGAAATTTAAAAAAAACCCCCGAGTTAAGAGTCACTTTACAGTGAACTGAATCGAGACAATCAGCGACTATTATGGCGATACAAAATGCAAAAGTTGCTGTTGTCGTAGTTTACTTGGCGGTCCCCCGACACACCGTGACAACAGTTATGGACTAAAATATTACTTAACACAGTTTACGAATTATTTAAACTTAAAGACAGTAAGTAAATATTATTTCATTATATTTTAAAGTTGTTTGGCGGGGGTTTTTTTAAATTTCTCAATTTAATTTAATTTTATGCTTTTTAAACTTGTGTTGGTTAAGGATCATATCCCAATGAATACTATCTATAAATGTCCTCTTGGATGAGGCCGTCAACATGAGCCCAAACATGAAAGAGGTTTCATGTTTGGGTTCATACGGAGCTCGGCTCCTATAGAATCCAGGTGATGCTGCAACAGCAGCATGCAAATATTTACTGTTTATCTACGTCTTACTGGTTGTCGCTATTAAAATGAGCCCAAACACGAAACCTCTGCTCTAAGTTGGTGAGGAGTTGGGTATCCTATTGATTACCAGGTGATGCTGCAGCACCAGGTCAACTTTCCATTAATGTGTATAGTATATTCATAAGTGTCACGAACCAGAATGCAAAATATAAAACCCATCAAACGACTGCAAGTTGCTAATCGTCCTATCACGAACCAGATAAACCGTGATATTTCAGCAATGAGCAGGCTGATGATGATGAACTGTAGCTAAGAACACTCTCGATCATGTCAGCTGTCAAACAAAAAAAACTAGATCAAAATCGGTCCACCCGTTTGGATGCTACGATGCCACAGACAGACACACAGACAGACAGACAGACACGTCAAACTTATAACACCCCTCATTTTGGTCGGGGGTTAAAAATGAACATGAACTGGCTACAGTAACGTAAAGTACCTATTTAAAAATATTCATGACTGTATTATAGTGTTTACTATCGTATTCAAGTATTATTAGTATTATTTATTCAGAGAATACAAATTAAAGTAAAAAGAGACTAATAATTGTAAATGTCTTAATTTCTAATTTACTAGAGATGGCCCAATGGTCGAAATTCGACCTCAAATAAAAAAAATAATTATTATGAGTTTCAAATTTGAACGCTTTTCTATTGTCAAAATATTGACTATTATTTTTTAGAGATAATTCCTGCGACAGTCTCAGGCGTCCTGTTTTTAAACTGAATTGTCCTGGTTTTTCCAACTTCAAATCCTGGTTTTTTAAATTTGAGGTTGGCAACCCTACCCTGGCTAAGTGCCTGGAGGAGGCTTTTGCCCCTATGGGACAGCATCGGTTAAAAAGAGAGCGTGTGTATAGGTACACCCTGTTTTTTATAGCGTGACCTTGCACTCCCAATGCGCCTAAAGAAGTTTCACTTCAAAAAGTATCAAAATAAATTGACACGGAGGTCGAATCTACTATAATTTTTCCGCTAGTGTAGCCCCGTTATAAAACAACTCGCGAACAACAAGGCTACAGGAGCTCGCGTATGGCGGTCCCGACGGTCCCGGGGGCGCGACTCATGAATAACCCGGTTATTGGACGCCCGGCTATAATTCCAATCTTACGGAGAATTCAAATATCGAATCCTGAAAACGCGAGTCATTGTTAGGGTTAGTACACATTGAAAATATGTGCATGCGATGCATTTTTAACTGAGTTGTTTATATATATATATATATATATATATATATATATATATATATATATATATATATATATATAATAGCCACTGAAAAATGATTGAAATCGATTGCCTATGATCCATCACGTGGTCTACTTCTCATCAGCTGTGCCAAATAACATAAACATTGCTCCAGTAGTTCGCGAGATAAGCCCTTTCAAATAAATTCCCCCGTTTTTTCCACATTCTCCTATTAGTCTTAGCGTGATAAAATATAGCCTGCCTTTCTCAATTAATGGGCTAACACTGAAAGAATTTTTCAAATCGGACCAGTAGTTCCTGAGATTAGAGCGTTCAAGTAAGCCCTTTCAAATAATTTTCCCCGTTTTTTCCACATTTTCCTCTATTTCTTCGCTCCTATTAGTCATAACATGATAAAATATAGCCTTTAGGCTTTAACCTTCCTCGATAAATGGGATAGGTATCTAACACTTAAAGAATCATCAAAATCCGTTGGGTAGTTATAAAGATTAAAGGAAACAAAGGGACAAGAGGGAAAAAAAGCGACTTTGTTTTATAATATGTATAGATATAGAAGAAACATTAATTGACGCACACGTTTACGTTTTTCAAAACAGAACGAATTTCACGCGTAGGTATATTTCGAGTATTAGTTTCAGAAAAAAAGATCACATTATTTTATCGACAAAACATGCGGATTCTGCGCTATCGATGAACTACACTGCAGTTTTGATACGGGGAACATCTTCTTATATATAAAATTCTCGTCACAATGTTAGTACCGTACTCCTCCGAAACGGCTTTACTGATTTTTACCAAATTTTATATGCATATTCAGTTTGTCTGAGAATCGGCTACTGGGTACTTTTTATATTGATAAGTGCATTCGTTGAATAAATAATAGTAAATTATTACAAGTCGAGACTGACGGTGACCATTGTTTGTGCGACGGGATAGCGATCGACGTTGCCATGGCGACATACTTATTTAGTCACTTCAATAAAATAATAAAGAATTACATTACAACTACAAATCATTAAGGCAAAACAACGTTTGCTGGGTCAGCTAGTAGGTATATAATATACTTTTAATTCGGAAACTATATCCTCTGACGGAAACTATTGACATCACATTCGATAAAGTCCAATAGCCGCTACAAGGGAACATACAGACAGACATACATTTACGTCGTGTATAGTGTACTCGGCGAAACATGGCGGTAGCGGTCAATGACTCCCTGTCAAAAACTTGTCACTTTCTATACAAAGCCGCGATTGACAATGAAGTGTCAGATGTTGTCAATCGCGGTTTATATAGAAAATGACAAGTTTTTGACAGGGAATCAATGACCGCTACCGCCATGTTTCACCGAGTACAGTAGAGACTATCTAAATCACTGTCTTTCCTTTTGGCTTCGCTTCACTTCGTACTCGAGTATAAAGCATGGTTAAAGTTACATCGATAGAAATAAATTGCGGACAAAATCAAGTACTATACAGGGTGTAACAAAACCAAGCGATAATCCATACTTAATATTATAAATGCGAAAGTGTGTCTGTCTGTCTGTCCGTCCGTCCGTCCGTCCGTCCGTCCGTCCGTCTGTCTGTCTGTTACCTCTTCACGCCCAAACCGCTGAACCGATTTTGCTGAAATTCGGTATTGGCGCAACGGAGTTGCGGGTGTCATCTAGTACTTATATAAAATTAACTGTGAAAATAGCAGCTCTAAAAAAGTTTTTTTCATCATTTGTATGGGCAAGTGCCGCAGCGTCATGAATTTTTCCACACAAAAGTTTTAAAACAGTTACTCTTTCAACGCTGCTACTTTCACAGTGAACTCTATAGGGACACATACACACCCTAAATTATTATCACTATGTTTTGTTACACCCTGTATAAATTCGTTAATAATGATCACCTGAGGTTGATATCTGACGATTTATTTCATTGACGTCACTTTCACTCCCATTAATAACCATTTAACTCATTTTTTGAGTGGAGATAATGGCTTTTAAATTTTATAATTTTCGTGATAAATTGAAAATGAATCTCAAATATTTGAGTTGTTAATAAATGATTGTTTGGAGAAGTATTTCCCGCTGCTACGTACGAGCAAAATAAACCACGGAAACTTATATAAAACTAGATGACGCCTGCAACTCCGTTGCGCTAAAATTAGTTTATCGTGCGGGAACCGCACATTTTCCGGGATAAAAAGTATCCTTTCTCGGGACTCCAACTTTTTCCATGTCGAATTTCAGCGAAATTGGTTCAATGGTTTGGGCGTGAAGAGGTAACAGACAGACAGACTTTCGCATTTATAATATTAGTATGGAAGTCTGGATTTCCTATGTCCTTTTCTATTATCTAGTCACTAGTGTATACCTATGTGAAATCTTATTGAAAACGGTCTAGCAGCTTGAAGCTAATCAATATTATATTTATAATTTAAATATGGACACCGTGTAATAAAAAGTCTATTTTGAAAAATATAACTACTCTCTCATTAGGTACCAGTGTTTCTGAAGTATAATATATTTCGTTGTCAAACTTTGTCCTCGTTTCAAGATCACTCAAAATGTAAAGAAACTTATTTTTTCGGCTCAAAGCTTTTAGATAATGATATTATAATTAAGATAACATTTTCGGAGACAAATAAGAACAAAATGGATGTTGTTGACAAGATTGAAGTTTTGGGTGCGGTTTAAACCGAAGCGTGATGATTTTTTAAAAAAAAGTCTCAGACCAATAAAAAAAGAAAGACGGAGTATTTACAGGTAATGGGGTGAAGTCGCTGTCGATCAATGTGTGCGTCACACCTAGCATAAATACGCTAGGCGTGCGCTTGTGTGCAAAAAAATAATGTTGCCAACTCAGGGTTTCAGATTGTCAAACTCCCATCCTGTTGCAGTCTTATTAAACTACTAAGTAATGACTACAAAAGTTGCTATCAAACTAGATTGTTAATCATCATTCATTAGTAATTGCTGAAAAAAGTAAATACTTAAATATCTATATCTAATAAATTATGTGTTTCAACTAAGAACAGACAGACAGACAGACATACATACAGACAAAAATTGTAAAGAATGTTGTTTGGTGTATGCAGTATGTATCGTATACAGATTAATATGCAAATAGTAAAAAAAATCTTTCAATACTACAAACAGACACTCCAATTTTATTTATATTAATAGATTTTAAATGAATAACGAATTTTAGGTTAAAAATAAACATTTGTCAGGATAATACAGCACGTAATATTTTTCCCCTATTATGGGGAAAAATATCTTGCGACCAGCATGCAGCACTGGTTGAGGTTCTGTGTTCCGAGACTCCCGAGACAATTTTTAAAACTAATAAATTAAATTCGTTATTTCGGTGGTAATACATAAATATTCAACTAATTACTTGTGAAACGTAATCCCACAAGGTTTCTTTTGAGCACAAGAATTGTTTTTGCACCATTTAACGATGCAGGACGGCATATTTTGATATTTCTTGACACAGATGAAAACGACATGCGCCGTCACTCGTTGAAACCGGAATGGCGGACGGCCGGCTTCCTACGGCCGTATCGGCTTCCTATTGCCTGCCTCACCGCGTAGCATGGATGGCTCTGTCTATCTTTTTTTATTGGTCTGAGTAAAAAGTTTATTCTTTTGTGCAGTAATTAATAGAGATAAAATTTTAATTGATTATTAATTAAATCAGAGCTAAACGATCGCAGGACGATCTGACGGGTAAGAAAGCAGTAACAAAAAACGTTACAAAGATTATCAGCCATCCATACTAATATTAATGCGGAAGTGTATCTGTCTGTCTGTTCTTCTGTTTTCACACTCAAACCGCTGTACCAAATTTGCTGAAATTTGATATGGAAATAGTTTGTGTGGAAAGGATAATATAATACAATACTTTTATTCCGGAAAATTTAGGTTCCCGCGCGATAAACAAATTTTGGCGCAACGGAGTTGCAGGCGTCATCTTTTACTATTTATATTTTAATAAAAAATATAATATTGTTACATTCCAATATTTTACAGTACGAATATTAAAATTTTTTGGACATGTTTTAGTCGTATTCCATATTCAATTTGACGTAACAGCCACTCTGTTTGTCGAATATTTAATTACACTTGTCAACATTCAAATTAATTGATTTTTCGATGCGAAAAGATTTGATTCATTTGTAAAATTGGTGTACAATGGCCATTTTATTACGAAATCGACAATTTGTTATGTAAAATTAATTTTAAATTGAATGTTAAAATATGTTTGACATTTGAGGTTACAATGTTTGATAAAACTATACCAATAATGCAAATTATAACAAAATAGAGTTACTTTAAACGTAAAGTTAACTAGTACCATGTCCTTAAGAAATCTTTATTCTTCTATTGAGATTATAGGCACAAACACGACAATTGCCATACACATTAGAAACGTAAATCTGTCTTGTCTATCTATACATCTATGTATATCTATACTTATTACAAAACAAAGTCGCTTTTTTTCCCTCATGTCCCTTTGTTCCCTTTAATCTTTAAAACTACGCAACGGATTTTGATGATTCTTTCAGTCTTAGATAGCCCATTTATCGAGGAAGGTTATAGGCTATATTTTATCACGCTAAGACCAATAGGAGCGAAGAAATAGAGGAAAATGGGGAAAAAACGGGGAAAATTATTTGAAAGGGCTAACTTGAACGTGCTATTCTCAGGAACTACTGGTCCGATTTGAAAAATTCTTTCAGTGTTATATTATATATAGCCCATAGCCCATTTATTGAGGAAGTCTATAGGCAATATTTTGTCACGCTAAGACTAATAGGAGAATGTGAAAAAAACGGGGGAAATTATTTGAAAGGGCTTATCTCGCGAACTACTGGAGCAATTTTTTATGTTATTTGGCACAGATAAGTTAAGTAGACCACGTGAAGGATCATAGGCTATCCATTTTAATCATTTTTTCAGTGGCTATATATTTTATACCCGTGCGACGCCGGGGCGGGTCGCTAGTAATATTATAAAACAAAGTCGCTTTTTTTCCCTCATGTCCATTTGTTCCCTTTAATCTTTAAAACTACGAAACGGATTTTGATGATTCTTTCAGTGTTAGATACCTAAAGATAATTATATTTTTAACTTAAATTTTAAAAAACAAAAAATGTTGATAACCTTTTAATTTGCGTCCTTTGACCACTGTTAACTTAAAAAAAAAGGATGTGCCCGTGGGTATAAAAGCCGACGGATTTTGCATATCATGCTTTTTACCTGTTTTCAAGGTCCCCAGTTATCGGTGAGTGAGTGTTTTGTGTTGTGTATTTGTAGAATTTTCCAAGGTATTTGATTCATTTTTACTGCAAATTCGGCTTTATCCTGTATTTGTTTCTTATTGTGGCAAAAATCACAATGGTATCAAATGTATTTTTTCTAAATTGTAAAATCTCTTTGTGACAACCACGTGTTAGCTAACATCCTGTTGCAACTTGTTATTTTGTAAAGTAGATTTTTATTTGTAATGTTAACTTTTTCTTTCATCGTGGTCAAATTATTGTCATGGTTTTCTTTGTTGTTATCACAAAATTGGCCCTGACCTAGTTTTAAATGTCAGTGTCAGAGGTTCAATAACCTTTCGCTCTTTAATAATCGTATTTTGATTTTCTAAATTTTCTTTTTAATTAGTGTTTTTGCTTTTAATGTTTGTGATGGACTCCGCAGTCACGTGCTCGAAGTCTTCGGGTGGAGAACACGTGCTTGCGGGGTCATCAACAGCGTAAACACGGAGAGTGTTTACGCTGTTGTGTAAGGCCTGCCTCGAACATCCCAGGGGTTCACCGTCTGGAGCAACTCCTCTTCTGCGCTTGGGGCTACTTCTCTGCTACGCTCCGTCTGAATTCTTCTGCAACGCTCAGAACAACTGTTCTGCTCCGTCTGGAGCAACTCCTCGTGCTACTTTTGGACTCCACGTGCTCCGTGGCCGCCTGGAGTCGACCTCGTGCTACGCTCCGTCTGAACTTCTCTGCTCCGTGGCCGCCTGGAGTCTGCCGTGCCGTCTGATTGACGCACCTCCAAGAGCCACACCCTGAACTTGCTGCCACCGACGGGATCCCGAACTGCTGCCACCAAAACCTGGCAATCGACACTGCGCCTGTCACCGGAATCACGGAGACTTGAGGAGCTGGAGTCCCGCAAGTCGCTGCTTGTCCCCAGATAAGTGTCGTGTCCCTAAACCCGTGAGCTAAAGACTGAGAGATAGACTGAGGCTAGGATTCGTACCCGCGATACCCGCTCTTCGACTGACTAGGTTTTCTTTTGTTTAATTATTTAATTTAATAAATTTGTTATATTGTTAAATTCTTTTTATTTATCTCTTCTTTTTATCGTCCCAGTGCCGGCCTGGCGCCACGCCTGAGGGTCGAGCGTCTGCAATCACACCACAAAATTAACTTTAGTTCCTTTGTGGTGAAAGTACCGACGAATCTTCTTTCGACTTTTGAGGCGCTGGAGTTCTGGCCGATGGATGTGGTCTACCGGAGGTTCCGGGGGAGACTATCTGGAACGAAGTGCATCATGTAGCCGTCAACACGTGACAAAGTGTAGTTTTTAAGTATATAATAATAATAATTATATATGTTAGTCCATAAGGTATTTATTATTATAATATGAATATGTATGTTAGTCTGTAGACTATTTGTATTATGGGCCTAGATGCCTGAAATAAATGGTAAAATAAAATAAATAAATATACCGCCGCGGCGCGCCGTACTTAAAAAGTTGCCATAGTTGAATATTGTAAGATTCCCGTGTCGGTATTTGTTGCCAAGCTCCTCCGTTCCATGTCCTAAATAGCGTATGTAACAAAAACAATTGCCAGGTCAGCCAGAGTCTTACTATTATTCATTGATAATGCATAGCTATTATTGCGGCTAACGACGCAAAAAATTCCGTAACGAAAAACACCTAACATTCGTCTAACGTCGCGTCGTTTCAGGTAGGTAGAATTCGGCTCGGTGTGGCTCGGAGTGTGGTCCTCGCCGCGCCGTTGCGACGTTGCCAGACTTCGGCACGCCACGCTTTACCGCGGCAGTTCCCGAGTGCCAAACGTATTTTTTTCTTATAAATCGAGGTACTTTCAATTAAATACATTTTAAGCATCTTAAATATATCGTAAGTGGAACATCGACCTCCAGTAGTGAGTTGTGAGAAGCCATCAAGAACAAAATGCCGAGTCAGCTAATCGCCGGCCGCATTACTTTCTATGTTTCCGTCGCGCTACACTGTGACAGTTTATTAAGTGGCTGATCGACGAAATGGCTAAATATTTCTTATTATTTTACGGTAAACTAGGCTATACTATAGTTTATTAGAACTCGTACCTAGTAGGTATATTGGACGTTGAACTCTGAACTTCATTGAAAATGATTAGGTACATACAGCTACCGCATTTAAGCGGCCCCCCAGACGGTCAATTTTATTCTGCAATATCACGTATTTCATAATATTATTCACTCTCTAGGGGCCCGCTAAGCCATCTTGACATTATTGATATTATCTAGTGCTGATTTTGCGCCGGAATCTCTATTCGAATATCGATTCTTTCACCTTATGATAATAAAAAATTCCACCCTGTTACTGTACGAGGGCGGCACTGAAAATTTCGGGAATCAAGGAGGTGACACAACAGTACTATTTAAAAATATGTTTATTGCTTTTCGAAGTATTCTCCGCGAAATTTGACACATTTTTCCATACGATGGAACCAATCATTGAAGCAATCATTCCATTCGGAAGTTGGGGTCTTCAAAATGGCCGTTTTGTAGGCGTCCACAGCTTTTTCAGGTGATGAAAATCTCTGACCACGCAATTTATTCCTTATTTTAGGGAAAGTATAGAAATCATTAGGGCTTAAGTCGGGGCTGTACGGCGAATGGTCTAATAATTCTATGTTTTCTTGCTCTAAAAACTCTTTTGTTCTGTGCGCGGTGTGAGAACTCGCATTGTCGTGATGGAGGATGATGCGGCGGTTGCAGTTCTCTTTACGGAGTTCAGATACGACCTGTGGCAAACAAATGCTAGCATACCATTCTGCATTAACCGTCCTTTGTCCCTCAAGAGGAATAGTCGCAATATGGCCGGTTTTGGAGACAAACGTGGCCACCATTTTTTTTGCAACACTCCGTGAACGAAGAATTTTTGTTGGCTTTAACTCATTTTCGAACACCCAAACTCGTGACTGGTTTTTAGTTTCGGGTTCGTACGCGTATATCCAGGATTCGTCACCTGATACAATGTTGAATACAGCATTTGAGGATCCTGCGTGGAATCTTTCGAGAGTTCTGACGCACCAAGTAACGCGAGCCGCTTTTTTAACCGACTTCCAAAAAACGAGGAGGTTATATGTTCGGCTGTGGATATTTTTTTTATTTTTTTATTTATTTTTTTATTTTTATTTTTGTATGTTCAACGATTACTCCGCCGTTTGTGAACCGATTTTCGAAATTTTTGTTTTGTTGTATTAGGTTTTACTCCAATTTGGTACCATGTTCACAAAAGTGGTGACCTGATGATGAGATCCATGAGTAATCGAGGGAACTCCTCGAAATTTATATGGAAACATATGGTGATTTTGGTTTTATGTGAAGTGTACTAAGAATATGCTACCAAAAAGTCAAATATTGGGTCAAAGTATACCATGGTTTCGAAGATGCTGAGAGAACTCCTGACTCCTTATAGATACACGTTCGGGAGTTTCGGCGTTTTTTTAAGAACAGAAAGCATATGCTACTATGCAATTCATATTCATCATCATAATCATCATCATCATCATCATCGTCATCATCATCATTAAGGTCACCAATGTCTCATGGCACAGAATTAATAATAGTACAAGGCATAGGTATGGATATACTAATAATAATAATTATGTACTGTATAACAACACCTGTTTGTTTAATACATGGCGGTCGGCGCCGCAGAGGCGACGGCGTCGCCGCGCCGCCGCGCCGCGTGGCGCGTGGCGGCAGACAACAGATCGAATATTTTACTAATTACTTTATAAAATTTAAATAGCCAAATAGAATTAAAATAAAGTTATTTTAAAAAGAGCATTTACACAAAACAAAGTCATGTGTCTTTTTAATCAGTTATACTTATTAATCGATAGATGGCGCACTAAGTATCGATTTGAATTCTTGATTAAGCGCTTATTCCACTTATTCTAGCTAGGAAGTCCTAGCTAGGGTCCTAAAAAATTTAGTCAAGTGGAATAACATTTAGAAGCTAGGATCCTAGCTAGGATCCTAAATCTGAAAAAATTTAGTCAAGTGGAATAACATTTAGAAAGCTAGGATCCTGGCTAGGACTTCCTAGCTAGGATAAGTGGAATAAGCGCTTTACAAGAACAGAGCTGTCAATAATTATGATAATATTAAATATTATGAGTAGCTACGCTACATCCTATGCAAGTTTATACAATTTTTTATCTGATAGATCCTTCGATCGTGGAAAAACGAGACACAATAGCCTTTCTATTGTTATCGCAATCGCCGGTGACCGCTTGGCGCTTGAAGCATTAAAATTGTTAAATTACTTAGCACAATATGTTCACTTCACTGATAATATATGATTTTGTGAGTGTGAGTTGTGACTCTTGACAAATTGTAATAAGATACGTAAAATATACGCGAAGGTTTAACTACTAGTGTAACTAAAAAGAGTGAAATTATTATTATTTTTAACAAAAAATTAAAACCGACTTCCAAGGTAAAAACAATAATAACATTAATATGAACTAAAAAGTATTAAATAATTTTTACTATCTAATGGTGCCTTTTTCCGAATTCGGCTAAACCTCAACTATTTCTGTATTCAATCTTCATAATTTTGAAGTCGGTGCTAGTTCCAAAAGTTTCAAATATTCTGTCAGAGGACTGAAGATTCAGCTATCTGGTACCGACTTCAAAATAATGAAGATTGAATACAGAAATAGTTGAGGTTTAGCCGAATTCGGAAAAAGGCACCATTAGATAGTAAAAATTATTTAATACTTTTTAGTTCAAATTAATGTTATTATTGTTTTTACCTTGGAAGTCGGTTTTAATTTTTTGTTAAAAATGATAATAATGCTCTTCACAGAGCAAATGCGGTATCCATCGGGAAAACAACTTTTTTAAGCCTAATTGTTCATGCAATATTATTTGTATTTGACTCATGCCAATATCTAAAGTTGCCTGAATTTCGCGGTATGTCACATGTCGATCTTCCTCAACCAGCTTACGCACAGCATCAACGTTTTCTTGGGTGACTGCAGTTTTTGGATGACCTTGACGGGGATCATCATTGAGCCTGACACGTCAACGTTGAAATTCAGCAAACCAGCGATAAATTGCGGTTTTGGATGGGGCTTCATCACCAAATGCAGAAATCATCCGATCAACACACTGTTTTTGAGTTAAACCACTAGTTAAAAAGATTTTAATATGACAGGAATAGTGGAAGTATTCCATTCCCGATATTTTTAGTGCAGCCTATGTATCAAGTTGTGAAATTATATTATTAATACTTCAGTCGGAATTTCCAGGAATTGCTATTGTATTCTATTGATGTCGCGATCACCGGTGCTCGCGCAGGGCCTGAAGGATTAAATAAAATGATCGTGTTAGTAGTAGGAGTCTTTATCAGAAAAATTGTCTTAATCTGCACATACTTATTAATTACAAGCTATAAGCCGTGCTTTGTGAGGGCTCGCGTCGTTTTTATGCGATGGTAATAATCTTTAAGGCAGTTTTTTTTTATATTTTAATATTAACCAAACCTTGTCTGACCAATAATAACACATTTACATATAAATAAAAAATACTATGTTAAAGCACAAATCAATAGGCGTGATAGTTTTTCCGTAAAGTGTACCACAAAAGTGCTCAGGTTGTGGGATATACGTGGGCTCGCTTCGCTCGCCGTGATTAATTTTCACTGGGTACTAATTATTGTCTTGGTACCTATATTTTATATTCGTACATGACTGTTTACTAGTCAAGCTGATAATAATGAAAATACATAAAACCATTGTAAAACATTTAAAGTGAATAATTTAAATTCATTTTATAAAGTACACGTTCGCGACAAGAGCGGGAAAGACTTTTTTCAACAAAGTCGTTCGTTACAGCAAATACGTATAATTGCTATACCTGACAAAGAACCGACAATCTATAAGTGATTTTAGAACGTACGACATTGATACGATATCGTCGCAGTAAGTTCTGCGTTCTAAAAGTTCAATTGAGTAAGTCGTCAAGAAACACCGAATCTAATTAAACTGTGTCACAACGAGTTCATATTACCCAACTATACATGTCACACATGTTAAGGCGCTATATTGAAAGTAATTTTATCGCAAGGGCAATTTTATACTTAATTTGTATGACTATAAAGTCGTGAATACGCTGCGGCCAGAGCTATCCTTATAGCTAAATCCTTCTCGATAAATTTTCCTTATCGAGAAGAATTTCTTTCTGATTATAGTTTGAAAGTGATACCATGTTCACCGGGACTTCTGTGAAATATAAAGTCAAATAAAAATACAAAAATAAACGTACTTAATATCGTATCGTAATCTCTAAAGCAAAGTTAATAAAAAAGTCACTAGAGGAAAAACGTGCTCACTCATGACGAAGAAACATTTTTAATTTCCCGAACATACATTTAGTTTGTTTTACAACTTGAAAATTTTACATATTTTCCACTTAGACCTGGGAATATGCTTCAAGTTGCCGCAACTGGAGATCAGAAAATTAGTTTTGCTGTAACTCATTTAGAGAAGTGGATCGTTGGTATTTTTTATACCTAGCGTTATGAATCTTTACCGCATGATTAAGGTATATCATGGATTGGACTAAATTCATTGAAAATTAGGTTTTTTAGATTCTACACTGTTTTTTAATTTAATTTATTTTCCTGATCAATAGTCATCTTAAGTGTGGTTGTTTAATTACACGGTATTTAAAGACTGAAAATCATTTGCATTACAACCGTCCATACGGAGCCTTGGTATACTAGTACTGTTAGTTATGAGGTCTGATGAGCATGTAAAAAGTCGGTCCTGTGCCGATCTCTCGCCAGTCGTGTCGGTCTTCCGTCCTATTGCGCAGTTGCGCACACACTTGGACACTATTTAAAAGTTATTCCTGCGTAATTGGCCTGCCCTACTAGACAAGTGGCAAACGATTATCGTAAACGTCAACAAAATGTATGCGATTTGACGTGGAAGTTATTATTGTATTATGCTTTTAGTTACATTAAGATCACAATTAATTGAAACAGAGTATTAGTAATATTTGACACAATTTAAAAACGGCCTCGAAATAACTAACACAATAAACAGACGAAATCAAAAAATACTCCGAATCCGAAACTATTTTAATAAATAAAATGAACATGTTGAAAATTAGAATTCTCAAAATTTTCAATATGAATAGTTTGACTGATGTTTAAATACACACACACTGGCAAAATTAGCGGAACATATGTAAAAAGAGCCACAACTTGAATTCAAGCCAACAATCCCTTTTTATAGTTTCTAAGCTCATTTAAGAAATAAAATATTGAAGAAGACTGGCAAGTTGACAGATTTTTATTGCAATTATGCCCTACTATTTTTTTTTCGATGATTGACGTTTAGACCAGCACGAGTCGGCGCATGAGTACCGAAAACTATTCCACCACAATTTTTTATGCGATCTTCTTCAAATTGCCCTCCTGATGATATAAATGCATGTTGCCATGGTGCAACCCGGTGCCATATTGTTTAAACAAACATTGTTTAAACAATTGCAAGGAATTGTTATTTTTCAACTGTTAATGGAATCAGGCGTTACTTTGCGGAAATCCATAGCTTAAAATTTAGTTTGTTATTATTTTTAGCAATATTCCGCAAAATAAATCTCCACCTTTGAGTAAATGAGTGAGTGCACGCATAGGCATGCATACAGCACCCCCTCCTCCCACACTGCCTATGCGTACACTCGCATGCAAGAACATGCAAACACCACCACCACACAAGCAATAATGTTGGCAAATCCGTGCAAGGCCCCTCACCACCATGCAGGTTGAAAACCTCGACGCGCGTTTCGCTCCAACACCGGAGCATCCTCAGGATGTGGAATCTACGAACAACGTCCGTCAAGTGCCGCCGCCGGCCAAAACACCGCCTTTTATATCCTATCGAGCCCCGCTACTATCCCCACTACCCCCACTACCCTCACCAGTACCCCCGAACATATTATAAATAAAATAAAGTTAATATTTAAGGGCTCCCATACAAGAAACGTGATTTTTCTGGCCTTTTTGGCTCGTAATCAATAATGGTACCAGCTAGGCAATTAAAATTTCACAAAATCCTTAATTATATTTGTACTTTAATAATTAATAATAAAATTAAAGTAAAGTAAATGTCCCATACAAAAAACACAATTTTTTGTCTACTTTTGCTAAGATAAAAAAAGATATAAACAATATTTTTTTTTTAAATGTCTACTAATGATATTATTAAATATTGTATAGAGAAATTAAAAATATATATTACTTAGACATTATTATTTTTTTAAATATATTTTTCATGGGTCAAATGTACCCAAATTTAAGATTTTTCGAACCTTTGAAAATTCATATCTTTAAAAATATTAACTTTATCGTAAAAAGTCAAAGGATCTTTTTTATTGGTATTTCAATAAAGAATATTAAAAAAAAAATCCCGTTGAAAAATAACAATTCCTTGCAATTGTTTAACAATGTTTGCTTAAATAATATGGCACCGGGTTGCACCATGGCAACATGCATTTACATCATCAGGAGGGCAATTTGAAGAGGATCGCATAAAAATATTTAGGTGGAATAGTTTTCGGTACTCATGCGCCGACTCGTGCTGGTCTAGTTGTAAGTGTTTCTGATAAGAATGGCGTTTTTAGCGGGATGCAAGGTATGCCAGCTCATTTGATTGTTTGGTTTTTGGAAGAACACATTGCTTAGATACAAAATTAGTGATTTTCCAGCATCTGCGGCAGCTAGAGATTTAACCACGATAGAGAAAGGTCACACCTACCGTTCGGTCAGTCGGACCTTAGGTGTGTCGGCTTTCGTGGTTCATCGTAACTTTCAACGCTACAGAGAGACTGGATCTTACGTTCGGAGATGAGAGCAAGGCAGATATCAGGTGGCAATGGTTCAGGATGACCGTTTTGTAAGGTTACAAGCCTTAAGAAATCGACCTCAAACGGCTTTGCAGAGACGAAACCTGTCGGAGCAGGTCCGAAATGTACGTATTAGTGATTGTACAGTAATAAGAAGACTCAAAGAAGTTAAATTAAACTCAAAAGTGCCAGCAAGGGCACCAAAACTTGAGACAGGACAGCAAAGAGCCAGGCTAAGATTTGCGCGTGAACATCAAAATTGGACATGGGAGTGAAAGCATGTGCTGTAAAGTGATGGGAGCAATTCTGTGTAAATTTTGTTGATAGGTGATAAAGAAAGTGGATAAATCGTAAAGAACGCTATAGACCATCAAACTTAACGGAAACAGTGGCCTATCATGCAGGCTTCGTAATGGTTTGGGGTGGCATATGATTTGGAGCCCGCACAGAGCTGATGATTGTTAATGATGGTACTTTGACAGTACAGGGCTATAGCACAGACATCCTAGAACTGCATGTTGTGCTTTTTACACAGTTTTAGGCAGTAACTTCAATTTTATGCGCGTCCATAAAGTAAAAAAAATCGGGCATTATTACCTAAATGATGCTGGCGTAGCCCAGGTGGAGAGGTCAGCACGGTCTACGGATGTGGATCCGATTGAGGACGTGTGGCACATCCATGGGTTGACGGTACGAGTTAAAACTCCAGCTCCAAAATGTGTTCAGGAGCTCGAGTTGGAGCTACTGGAGGAGTAGAAGAATATCCCACAGGAAATGATTGACAATCAAAATGCAAGCATGGAATGGCGTATTCAGACTCTCTTGAGATCCATAAAAGGCATTACACGCTTTTAACATGGCATTTCTTAAGTAAAAATGAAGAATTTAACTTAAAATCTTACTACTGAAATTTATAAGATTTTTCTTAATTTTTGATTTTTGCAGATTTTTTCTATTTTACACATTTTTATGCCCTAAATTTATATAAGTTTTATTTTTTAATCATAAATTATTAAATTAATAAATAAATATATAAAAAACAGCGAATAATTTTCAAAACAAAAATCCTCTAATTTTGCCGGTGTTTTTATTTCAGACAAACTATTTTAATATGAATTTTAAATAAATAGTTCACCGTTAATATTACGTAAACGACGCAAAATAATATAGTACTAAGTAACTAGTCGTGCAGCGCGGTGCTACCCGCGGTTTATTAAGGAAAATAAATTGTGATATTTCCCGCAGTACTTTTACTGCCTATGTGTTAATCCAGGGTATCAACTAACTCCATACCAAATTTTATTACAATCGCTCTAGCCGTTTAGACGTGACGAAGTAACAAACATACAAACTCACAAACTTTCGCTATATAATATTATTATATGTGTGATTAGAGACGAAGAATATTAGGTATAGAAAAGTAATGCATAGTATTATCTGAAAATTACTCTAAGTCTATAATTATACAATAATTTATATTATAAAATCAAATATATCACACAATATAAGCTCCATAAACTTTTAAATTAAACTTTATAATCTGGAGCGTATTTATTCAACGTATTTTAACATCCTCACTAGCCATCTTATAAAATATTAAAAAACCAGACGCAGAAGCTTGCTTCCTGTAAAAATTAATAAAGTTGTGAGGCCAGGGGCGGTACATCCTAGTTGGACGACTTAATTAAAACCTTCGTAAAGCCGTGATAAACGATACGAGGGGGAAGAACTAGCCGGGAAAATGAATTGGCTTTTTTGATTTTGGACGTAATCCATACTTATACATTTTTTTTAATAAAATAAGGGGGCAAACGAGCAAACAGGTCACCTGATGGAAAACAACTACCGTCCTCTATTGACATTTGACACTCGCAACATTAGAAGAGCTGCAGGTGCGTTGCCAGCCTTTTATAAATGCGAAAGTTTTCTGTCTGTCTGTTACCTCTTCACGCTCCGCTGAACAGATTTTGCTAAAATTTGGTATGGGAATACTTTGAGTACCGAGAAAGGACATAATATACTTTTTATCATTTTGACGTTTGACGACCTCTGTGGCTCAGTTGGTGGGTTGTCGGTAGCTCAAGCCGGGGGTCGCGGGTTCGAATCCCGCCGACGGAACAAAAAGTTTTCAAAGTTCCTGGGTCATGGATGTGTATTAAATATGTGTATGCTATAATAAAAATCTTAAATATATTATGTATAGTATAAAATTATTAAATATATTTCCGTTGTCTGGTACCCGTAACACAAGTCCTTCAGGTACTTACCACGGGGCCAGACTGACGTGGTGTGAAGCGTCCATAGATATATTATTATTTTTATATTATCACTAACCAGCAGTATTTCCGGACCTATACGACATGCAAACCTTCAAGAAGAGAGCGTATTCCTTCTTAAAAGGCTGGCAACGCGCCTGCAGCTCTTCTGATGTTGCGGGTGTCCATGGGCGACGGTAGTTGCTTACCATCAGGTGACCCGTTTGCTTGTTTGCCCCCATATTAAAAAATGCACGGTTTCCGCGCGATAATCGGATTTTTAAGCAAAAAAGTTGCGGCCCTCATCTAGTACTTACTAATATTGTAAATGTTGAAGTGTGCTTGTCTGTCTGTTACCTCTACATTTAAACCAAAGAATTTTGAAATTTGGTATGAGATTTGAGAGATGGAAAAGGACATAGGACAGTTTTTGTCGCGAAATTTACGGCTCCCACGAGATAAATGAAAACCCGTGCAACAAAATATTGTACTACCATCAAAATTGATTCATATACAGATGACGGACTTAGGTTTTTTGGTCTGATCCAGCCGAAAGATCCCGACTTATAGTAACTCGACACAACCCAACCAAATAACGTACCTTTGATGGTACATCAGTTATTACTTTTAGATATGATACTTTGAAGCAACAATGAATTCATATATATTTTTAGATATTTGACGACATAATTATACTTGAACATCCAAGAAATCGTCAAGAAACGTCAACAATTAGAATTAATAATTATAAAACAACTGAACATTACAACAATATTGAGACTGCTACCCACAAAAAGAATCTAATCAAATCGCTAACGAACTCGAGAAAAAGGAAAACAATTTAAATGACAATTATACGGGACGATCTCCAAGGTGGGTTCCCGGTTTCGACCCCGTTCATTCTGAATTAGGAAAAAATTATTAACATTCAATTTATTTTTATTATTCTTTAATTGTCCCGAGACTGTTGTGATCAAAAAGTCCGATATCCCAGCTGATTTCGCCTGAGGGGGACTTCGCCCCTTTTCTTTCCATCATTTTCTTTTTTAAAGGTGGAAAAAAATGGTTACCTACTTTATAAACTACATCGGTGCGTTTAGTTACTAAAATAACAAGTCGTAATAATTATTGTTGTTAATGAAGATAGAGACTGAATAATATTATGTATAGAAAGTTTTAATTATAAGAACCTAATATCCTAGTAAGTAAATATAAGCAAGTACGTAAAATTTTGAAGGAGTTTCCAATTATTATGATTTTCATTAAAAGCTTTACTTCCATATAATGTAATGAGTGTAATATTTTAAACTTCAAACTCTCCCCTGAGCATTTTGTGACTACCCTTGAAACTTTTTGACGGTATAAATTGTAGTTTTTGCTACGTCGGAACGCTGAAATATGGATTTCGTGAAACGAAACCTCGTCTGCGTTATTTGGAATATTGCAGATTTTGGGGGATTTTTCGAGAAAATCCTTTTACATTTATTCCTATCGATAAAAAGTTTATATAGGAAAACGAAATCCTCAAATATATTTACTTAAATCGATACACGCGGAATATTCTACCAGAAGTTAAAAATAAAGTATTTTTAAACGTCCGTTATTTGAGCGATCTAAAAACCTGTGTTAAAATAGCATGCCTGTTTCTCATAAACAAAAAAATGAGACATTTGACGCAACATAGACAAATATATTATATATCACGATAATATCATGGACCAATAAAATATGTATTCTAAAAGGTGGCTCTGTAAGGAATGTGCAAGCAGTATCAGAGAAATTGATTTATAGGCATGAGAATGTAGCCCACTTTATGTCTTCGATTTATGTCACACAGCACACTAGATGATGCCCGCAACTCTGTTGCGCCAAAACTCCTTTATCGCGCGGGAAACGTACATTTTTCCGGGACAATAAGTATCCTTTGTCCTTTCCCGGGACTCAAGGTATCTCCATGCCAAATTTCAGCAAAATCGGTTCAGCGGTTTGAGCGTGAAGAGGTAACAGACAGACAGACAGACACACTTTCGCATTTTTAATATTAGTATGGATTCAAGTTGGAAATCTTTGAACAAGGCAAATTATAAACCGTCCAAATTATTTTCACCATCTGCTTCCACCATCCATACTAATATTATGGACTTCCATACTAATATTATAAATGTGAAAGTGTGTCTGTCTGTCTGTCTGTTACCTCGTCATGGTCAAACCGCTGAACAGCTGAAATTTGGTATGGAGATACTTTGAGTCCCAGCAAAGGACATAGGATACTTTGTATCCCGGAAAAATGTACGGTTCCCGCGCAATAAACGAGTTTTGACGCAACGGAGTTGCGGGCGTCATCTAGTTCTACATACATACTGTCATCATACAGTAGAACCGTTTACATATGAATGTGTAGACTCATTTATCAAGCGCGGAGTGATTTTAAAATTTAATAACGTCTCCGTTAGCGAATGTTCATTATGCGATACCGTCCTTTCAAATAAGTAGACTGGAAACTGAACAAATAATTAAGAACTCGTTATATGTGAACATATTTATTTTCTTCTCTAATATTATCAGAAGAAAAATATAATTTGATAACATTTTAGAATTTTTCCGATTAATTAATAACAAGAAGCTAAGTTATTGAAATGAAATTTTGCTTTATTGTATTTTTATGCAGCAAAACTAAATGACGAAGATAATTTTAGCCTAATTCGTGTTGACAAATGCGAAAAAACAGGTCGTCGATTTCCATGAGCTACATTTTAAATTTGGAAAATTATAAAACAAAACCCAAAGATTTTTAATTTTAAATCAGCGAACCTTTAACATTTTTCATGAATACCTTAGAAACCGAAAACTTTACTTTCTTGAAGAGTAGCCTAGGTAACGTTCTCTGTGGATTGAGATGTTTTTTATCTCTTAATACCTGGATCATGGGAATCGCAGACACAATAGATTTTCAATTGTTATGAGGCAGCCGGGTGCCGCTTGGGGAATGGGGATTGATGCGTTAATGTGTCCTTTCTGTGGCAAATTTTATCAAAATCGACATAATATGAAAAAACAGAGTAACATCCTTTTCATGCTATAAGCCAACAAGTAATGTAACAATATGTCAAAGTCTAAGGATACATTTTAAATCTGCCTTGCATAAACTGCAGACTAGGTAATAAAACCGTAGGTCAGGAGTTCCAAAACTTCTTTAATCTATGGCACACTTTAAAGTGTAATAATTTGTTTAAATGCATAATCCATACTAAATATTATAAAATATAAATGCGAAATGTGTCTATCTGTCTGTTACCTCTTCAAACCTGAACCGTTGAACCGATTTAGCTAAAATTTGGTATTGTACACACACTTTCGTGTATGACGCGACACACGACAGTTTTATGTCGTTACAACTTTTCGTCTAGCCCCCTTTCGCAACGCGTGTTAAGGAATTTCGTTTCAAAATGAAAAACCTATTTAACCTAACTTTTAACTTATTTTGTTCGCGGTGCCCTTGCTTCCTTTGGCACCCGGGGGCTTCGCGGTGCACTTTGGGAACGACTGTTTTTGTGTGTCGGCTGTAAACAAGACGGCGAGGCCGAGAGCGGCGGAAGCCACAACATCGTGAGGAGGAACGAAAAGTGGATACGCTGGGAATTTTATAACTTCTTTTATTAAGTTACGTGAAAGAGAATTAGAATAAGATGCATTTTAATTTTTAGGCTTTTATTTATAGGAACTATTTTACAGGAGAGGGAAGATCATGGAACCGTGCATTTAAGTGTGAATTTAAAAACCAAAAGTCGATTTGCTGTTTAGGTTCTAGACTTTAGAGCATGGCAAAGAAATAAACACGCTTATGCCTCCTTCTTGAGCAGTCCGTAAAACACACTATCAATTGAAAATCAATGATATTAATCAATCATTTGATTGTTGTGCGCATGCCAGAGTACCAAATCGCGGATAAAAAAAATCAAAGAGAATAAGAAAATAAGAACAAATCAGAGAGAAATTACGGCAAGATCGTATAATTTTAAAAAGCGTTCAAAGCGTTCACATTTTGTTACATTTAAAGCTACCTAAATTGAATCTATCCTAAATTTCAATTTAGAATAAACTATATCCGTTTATTCAAACTCCTCCTCTCTACCTACATCCGGTGTGGAGTCCGGCGTAATTACGTCACATCCGGCCGCCGGCCGCCGGCCACAATTTGCCGCTAATAAATCCCCCGGCTCGGCCAATACTCCGCCATTACTCCGCCTTGTACGGTAGTCTATATCCATTCGTCCATCCATATAAATACTTCACTTATAATAACACCGATGAGCAGTATTGGGTTGGGGATGATACTCTAGTGCGAAGGAGTCACAATAGATCCTCACGGGTCGCAGTGACGTGAGGGCTACAGCAATCTGCCTTCTTTAAAAAAAAAAAACACCGATTTTGATGTTGGTGGACGTTGGAAAGTCTAGTTAAGTTGCGTTCGATAACTTCAGCAGCAAAGTACTAATAAATTGAACGTAATAGGGTGAAAGAAGGTTTTTTGGCTGTTAAAACGTGAGAATCGAACTCTTCACAAACATGTAGGGTGGGTATGATTTGGGTACAACCTGTAATTTATTTTGAAGACATAAATATAAAAGCGTATATAAAGTATATACTATGTATTATACAAGGCGTTTAAAAGACAAAAAAGTCAATATAACATTATTATTATTAAAATAACAGATTTAATAATTAATTATTATTGTTGTGATCCTTTTCGTTCTGCAGAAATCAAATACATTTTTTCGCTATTCTATTATCCCAGACCTCCCGGGACGCTTTAGTTTCTCATATCCATCTAGCTCAGTTTAGTAGTTTAACAGTGAAGAGTGGTTTAACACAGACGGAAAGTATAGGTATGTCGAAATCGGATATTCCACCCACAGTACTTGATTATGGAACTAAGGTAAAGCGTTGAAATTAATAATGTTGAACATCTCTATAGTCTAAAGAGCAACAGAAATTCCAGGAACCGCTTCTATAAATTATTGTTAATAAAGTGCTTTCAACAATTTGTATAATGCGTACTTTACAACTATTAGCGAAGCTTTAAGGTTGCTTAAAGCTTCCCCAGCTGTTCTCAAACTTTCCATTTCAGTTGAAGTTCTATTCACGTTGTGAGCCGCATGTTGGAGACGTAAGCGGTTTTCTATTTGGGGATTGGACACTTGTAGAGATAGATCGAATATACACGCGCGAATATTTGACCAAACTGCTCGACAAACTTCGTTGACGGAGTAAAAAAATGTGCCGAAAAATGTGTCGTATGATCGCCCGCAGGTTCGCGTGCTGCACAACAGAAGTTAAATTAACTCTATTCAGGGCTTTCTGCACCAGCTTCTGCACGTATAGCCTGTGGGTTGATTATACGCAACGACAGTACAACGCTCCTCGCATACAGTACAATAACGCTTTTAGAGTGCTGCTGGCGCTGCTGCGGTACTGCAGCACATCGGGGATGTTTGCCGACGCCCGCGTGGATTGTTTTTATACGACCATGCACATCTCTGGCGCGCAGGGTGAGGGGCAGCGACAACACCATTCTAAAAGTGATAGCAAATAGGTTTGACTTTGAGTATATGAATCATTGATCGATGATTCATATGCGGAAATTCATTACCTTGCGCATGTGAATCGTTGAGCGGTGGTTCGTATACTCAAAGTCTACTTTGATAATAATTCTAAATTTAATTTGATAATTAGTACTTAAAAGTTAATTTTATTTGTAATTAAAAAAATATTATAAATTATTCTAAATTTAATTTAATAATTAATAGTTATTGTTATTTGTAATTTAAAAATATGACCTGTTGTGGGGTTGAAACAAAGATTTATTTACTATTTTATACACATACTTGTATTTTCCTTCAGTCAAAGTCAGGAAAAGGTACGAGGGAAGTTTATAAAAATTGCAATTACAATAAAATTGATATTATAGATGTATTAAATTGGTAAAAATATAAGACGATATGTTGGTGCTAATTTTACACTGTGACATCCTAGTCATAGTCCTAGAAGTTTTAAAATAGATTACTTAGATTTTCGAATTTGATTCGATTTTCTGGAAATAGACTTACTTATTTCGAGTTTTTGTTATGTGTGTACAAACAAAGCTTAGAATATTATGTTGTTACAGTACCCGGCAATAAATATTGCACATCGACCTTTGGAAAGTGACAGTCGGCTAGTTTCGGTTTTGTAGAGCGTTATCTCTTACGCACGAAATACAAAAGGTCCGGTATATTATATTAGGAGCTGTTAAAACAATTAAGGCTTGCTTCTTTTGACAATTTTATTATTCTTTGTATAAAATACACCAAATTTTCTATAAGTTATGGCTTTATATTTGGGTAGAATAAAATAAAAAAGGGTGTTCAAATTATGTTTACGTATTTAAAATTCTTTTGGAAAATTACAGCTGTAGCAAATTTAGGTTTAGTAAATTGTTAACAACTCTAGATATATATTTTGAACTGGACGCGACTGCACTCTATTGAATTTGAACAACGACTGACATAATGTCAAATAGGTGTGTGCTACAAAGATAACGCTCTATGAAACCGAAATTAGCCGAATGTCTCTTTCCAAAGGTCGATGTGCAATATTTATTGCCGTGTATTGTAGCTAGTTTTGGCATATTATGCGCTAATGATGCACTGTTATTAATTATTTACTCACAAGACTATCTTCTAGTCGATTAAGATCACATGAATGTGTGTATCGGATATTTTTCTTTAAAACTGCAGTTCGTTAGAAGTTTGTTTCCCTGTACTTGCAATAAATAAACTTCAGTTTGTTCAAATTGATAGTGATTAAATTTTCGTTTTCGAATTGTGAAGGATAAGTTTTGGGAAAAAAATTAAGTGTATCATTTGATTTTAGTCTGTGATGTAAATGTTGTCTTCTTCATAAATTATTTTCATACCATTTATTAATGAGGGGTCTTTTATGAAGTTAGTAATTTTATCAAAAAAAAATTGACATAGGCACAAAATAAAGAATACCAGACAGACACCTACAAAACAAGCTTTGATCGTGATTTAATTAGTAACTACAATAATAGTATATTTAAAACATACTGCTACTCATAATATCAGATAATATGTGATATATTTGTGTAATAGTGAGTATATTTATAATATTTTTTTTTAATATATAATATTTATTCATTTCAAAAAACTTAAAAACTAACACTTACATTAAAACCTCGCCAAACCAAAGCTTATCGGCGAAATATGCTCATTAACATTTTTTTTATACTTTTATCTATTGTAATATGTAAGTGTTAATGTTTCTTCGTTAAATATTTGGGCTGCATAATAAAATACGTCTTACTTATATGATTCAGTTCCTTTGGAGTAAATCACTGACTGTACTTTAGGGACCTAAGGTGTACTAGGTCTTACATGATTTAGAAGTCTAGAATCTCTCCCCAGGCCCCAGGTTTTTCGTGTAGTAATCTTGTGACGGTGCTGGACATGAATAAGGTAGGAATAGACACGCGTGGTAAGTCTTAGGCAATTCTAATTAATATTATCTGGAATAAATATAAGTTATGCTGATATAACGTTTACACCGTAATTTACTTCAATTCTGCTATATTTTTGGGGTGGAATCCGTACATTAAATGATTTTGTCCGCTAAATATACTTAATATTAATTTTGGTAGAGAAATACTTTTTTAGTTTTATTGTCCCAAAATTATACGGATGGATTTATGAAATTAAAATTCGGTATGACCGAGTCCTAGAGAAAAATGTACGTTTACAGAATAAATGAAATAGTGAGCAACATAGTTGTAGCAACGTGTAGTAATCTATTTAAGATTAACAAGACAGAGTGTACCCTGTGTGGAGCTTTATATTTCTACCAATTACGCTTGATGACACCCCAATCTGTCTTGTGAGAGACAGCTAAGATTACCATCCGGCCTAAGATGCCAAACGAGAAAATCTCGAGATATCTCACTCTCGTGTGTAGTTATATTGTCGATAACGACATAATGTCAAAATCATTTTTTGACATTATGTCGATAGATTTTGACGACAAATCTATACGAGAAAAAAAATATGTCATGTTAGGGTCAATAGAGATGAAGAGAAACGCCATCAAACATCTAGAAAACGTGTAGACGAAATTTTCTCGTTGGCGTCTGCTAGATGGGCATGAGTCATGCGCTATTTTGGGCGTCATGCCGCATGACGCCCGAAATAGCCAACAAAAACGTTTAGAGCTACCGCACACCTGAGGCACGACTGTCTTAAGACAGACTATCGCATAATAAAATGCACTAGATGCGCACATTTGAGACAAAACGTCTATTAGACAAAGTTGTCTAATGCGCCCCGCGACAAATCTGACTAACGACAGTCGGCTTCCCTATGAAGTGTATGCGAGCGCGCACATCTACGACAAAACTGTCTAGCCACAATAGACATAACTACCAGTACTTCGACTCAGGGCTTGGAAACCTGGTTAATCTTTGCGATCCTGTTCGTTAGAAACGCCATACATTTCCAAAAGAGCGTTTTTATTTCGATTCCGCTCTGAACGGACCGAAATTATTTCTGGTTTTGTTCTAAGAGCAAAATTAAATTGCTCACTGCTCAAAATACCGGTTAGAACCGTTCGCGGCTGTGTTCGCCCCTCCCACTCACATACACCACGACCATCACCCATTGTCCACACATAAACAAGTTATGGCCTATTGGCTATTAGATGGTGCACTAGAAAGGGATAGAAGATATCACTCCACTAGTTACTTTCCACGAGAAATTAACCAGGTAATTTTAGAAGCAATACCGCGTGCATCTCTATTTCGCTCCGAACGAACACTTATCCAAAAACCTGGTTATAGAGCTTTTTAACCTGTTTAAAAAAATACCGGTTCCGAGAGTTATTTTCCGCAAGAAGAAATTAACCAGGTTAATTTCAGAAGCAATACCGCTCGCATCTCTATTTCGTTCTGAACGAGCACTTATCCGAAAGCCTGGTTAAGCGTTTTAACCTGGTTAAAAAAGTACCGGTTCCGAGCTCTGGACTTCGACTGCAAAGAGACGGACAAGTTTCAATATATTATGTCAAATTGTCGGGTTTCATTAAGATTATGAATGGAATGTGCCTCGCGCTGGCTGATATAATTTAATTTTAAATACTTATAGATTTCAAAATTAGATTCTGACAATTTTAATCGAATGTGCCAAAACATAAACAATAAAATGTAATGTGCCATTATATTGTTTATGTTTAATGTTTATGTTAAATTGTTTATGTTATAATGTGCCAAAAAATAAACGACCAAAAAGAGAAACACGTCCAGCGATCCAAGTACTATCTGTCCCGTCGAGTCTTTCCCGTTTATTTTTGAAGCTTTATTTTTATCCGAATGAGAACTTTTCTATCTATATCTATAAAATCTTTCAGAACTGCAATAGATGCAAAATGCACTCGGTTTTAATTTTATTAATATTATACAACTTGTTATTTGAAATACCTAAGTTGTTTAAAATATAAATTATTTCAAATTGGCATGTTTCACAACCCGTTTTTAACGTGTTTAACATGTTTAACATCTCAGAGAAATACAGTAATAGGAAACCCTAATGCCTGTAATATATTGTCATAGTTTTAAGTTCGTAGTGACAAGTTAACAACCGTAGCAATTTTCGTCAATATACTCCAAATTAAAAAATGTCTAACTTCTAAGTCGGCATACTCTATAATAATTCTGTCTACTCTGTCCGGGCGTTCTCTACTGTTTAATATTATACAATTGTATGCGTTGCGTCATCGTAGTCAAGACAGTTTTGACTTGGTGTGCGCCACATGATAGACACAACTGTTTTAATTGTGTCGTAAGACTGACTTGTCTATGTGAAACAAGACTGTCTAACTACAGTCGTGTCTTCGATGTGCGGTCGTACTTAGTTGCCTTTGAACGAGGTTGCGGTCTGAAGATATTTATTACGTATGTGGTTTTGCTAATTTGATCCAAAATAGAGGTAGAATACTATATGACGCCCGAAAATCGCAACAATGTCAAACAAAATATCAAAACATGTAAATAATTTAAAAAAAACCTCGTGGTCCAAGGGGCGCGAGGCCCCTTAGACCGCGAGGCCGTGGGCGGTCGCCCACACCGCCCACGCCTTGCGCCGCCTCTGCTTTTTAGTTCATTTTATAAGGATGTTATTATTGTTTTTACCTTGGAAGTCGGTTTTAATTTTTTATTAAAAATAATAATTTCACTCTTTTTAGTTACCAGAGTAAACCATCGCGTACTATAAGTAGAATAATACACCTGTATAATATTATTCTGCGTATCTTATTACACTCACACTTACAAAATATAATATCAGCTGCAGCCTGCAGATAATTTTAAACAATACATTTAAAAAATATCGAAGTGAACACGTGACGTGACGTGCTAAGTAGCCGGTCACCGGACTAGTTTCAACTTTCAATAGGCTGGCACTCGCTCGACTTGTCGCACGTGACGCGGACGCAGCGCACATAGTCCCTACCCGGCCCGCGCCGCTCGCTTGACAGCCCTGCGGCCCTGGCAGATTGAAGTGAGACTGCAGAGAGTGTTATTGTATTATGAACGCTAAACGCAATGCAAAAGGTTGAAATTAGGTTGTTTTCCAGAATATCTCGGCGAAGTGAGACAGAATGTTACATTATCGAAACAACTTAAACTTCTCAGAAGTAATGTGTGCCTTATGCTCTGGAGATAAGGTTGAATTTGGTGACATTGGAGACACTGACATGGTAATGATGATGATGATGATGAATGTAATTTGCATAGTAGCATATGCTTTCAGTTCTTAAAACAGCGCCTAAACTCCCAAACTTGTATTTATAAGGAATCCGGAGTTCTATTAGTATCTTCGGAACCATAGTATACCTCGGTTCAAAATCTTGCGTTTTGGTAGCATATGCTTAGGATGCTTCTCAAAAAACCAAAATCACCATATGTTTTCATATAAATTTCGAGAAGTTCCCTCGATTACTCATGGATCCCATCATCAGGTCACCACTTTTGTGAACATGGTACCAAATTGGAGTGAAACCTAATACAACAAAACAAAAATTTCGAAAATCGGTTCACAAACGGAGGAGTAATCGTTGAACATACAAAAAAAAAAATAAAAATAAAAAATATCCACAGCCATAATATAACCATAATATAACCTCCTCGTTTTTTGGAAGTCGGTTATGAAAATAGAAAACCATACTCAAACGCGTTCTGATTGGTCAAAATTCCGAAAGTCGTTTGTCATTGACATTTATTAAAATATCATTATTATGTTAATTTTTATCCGACTTCCAAAAAACGAAGAGGTTATATGTTCGGCTGTGGATTTTTTTTCTTTTTTTTTTATATGTTCTACGATTACTCCGCCGTTTGTGAACCGATTTTCGAAATTTTTGTTATGTTGTATTAGGTTTCACTCCAATTTGGTACCATGTTCACAAAAGTGGTGACCTGATGATGGGATCCATGAGTAATCGAGGGAACTCCTCGAAATTTATATGGAAACATATGGTGATTTTGGTTTTATGAGAAGCATCCTAAACATATGCTACCAAAACGCAAGATTTTGCACCGAGGTATACTATGGTTCCGAAGCTACTAAGAGAACTCCGGATTCCTTATAGATACAAGTTTGGGAGTTTAGGCGCTGTTTTAAGAACTGAAAGAATATGCTACTATGCAAATTACATTCATCATCATCATCATCATTACCACGTCAGGGTCACCAATGTCACCAAATTCAACCTTATCTCCAGAGCATAAGGCACACATTTGACATTACTCCTGAGAAGTTAAAGTTGCTTCGATAATGTAACATTCTGTTCCACTTCGCCGAGATATTCTGGAAAACAACCTAATTTCAACCTTTTGCATTGCGTTTAGCGTTCATAGTATAATAACGCATCGCATCGCATATCTGCCAGGGCTGTCAAGCAAGCGCGCGGCGGCGCGGGCGCGGGCCGCGTACTATGCACAGAATACAAATTACTCACGGAGGTACTATGTGCGCTGCGTGTGCTTGTCGCACATGTCGAACGAGTGCCAGCCTATTGAAACTAGTCCGGTGACCGGCTACTTAGCACGTCACACATGTTCACTTCGATTTTTTTTAATGATTGTTTAAAGTTATCTGCAGGCTGCAGCTGATATTATAATATTTTGTAAGTGTGACTGTAATAAGATACGTAGAATAATATACACGTGTATTATTCTACGTATAGTACGCGTTTGCTTACTAGGTAACTAAAAAGAGTGAAATTATTATTTTTAACAAAAAATTAAAACCGACTTCCAAGGTAAAACAATAATAACATCCTTATAATATGAACTAAAAAGTATTAAATAATTATTCCTATCTAATAGTGCCTTTTTACGAATTCGGCTAAAACTCAACTATTTCTGTACTCAATCTTCATAATTTTGAAGTCGGTGCCAGTTCCAAAAGTTTCAAATATTCTGTCAGAGAACAGAAGATTCATCTGGTACCGACTTCAAAATGATGAAGATTGAGTACAGAAATAGTTGAGTTTTAGCCGAATTCGTAAGAAGGCACTATTAGATAGGAATAATTATTTAATACTTTTTAGTTCATATTATAAGGATGTTATTATTGTTTTACCTTGGAAGTCGGTTTTAATTTTTTGTTAAAAATAATAATATGTAAAATCCTTAATATTATGTAGATGTACCTAATCCATTTGGTCCTATTTATGTTTTACAATTTAGATACGACCTACCTGGCATCAGTCCACCTGGCTTATGTGAGCCATAGATTAAACAATTTATAGATGTGACATAAATAAAAATCACCGTGGGAATACATAAATTAAGAATATACAAAACCAAGTTCATTAAAGTTTACGTATATGGTAACATAAATAGGTAAACATTAAGGAATAAACATAACTACACAATGAAACTGATGAAGATGAAGTGCTTGTTTTAACCGACTTCCAAAAAGGAGGAAATATATATATATATATATGTATATATATATATATATTTGTATGTTCAACAATCACTTCGCCGTTTGTGGACCGATTTTCAAGATTTTTTTTTTGTTTAACCCAAATTTGGTACCATGTTCATAAAAAAGGTAACTTGATAATGGGATCCACAAGTAATCGAGGAAATTCTTCGCTATTTTTACCAAAACTCCATTTATCTGGATGATATTGTTACGTGCTAGGGTTCGTTGGATTCGGAGAGAAAGACCTGGTGACTCTCTTGCAGACTTTATTCACAAACACTAGCTCACACAATCACTAAGTCCAAACACTAAGCACTAGATCCAAATCACTGAGCACTATCACTGTCCTAGGTCGTAGCCGAGTCGTAGGTCACTATCACAATCACTCACTATTGATCACTTGTTCTCACTGCGAAGTCGCCTTGATGATCGCTCGGATCGATCGAACTGATTGCCGGCTTGTTTACCTTTTATATGGCCCGCCATACTTTCTGGAACGTTCCATTCTGGATTGTTTACGTAAACACGCAATTCACATAAACAAGGGTTGGACTTTTCTAGAAAGTACAACTGCCCGTATCCGTAACAATATTGTGATTTCGATTCATAATCCGAAGTATTTCAAATGGAAACTTATAGTGATTTTGGATAAATAATAAAGTATTCCAAGTAAATCTTACCAAAAAGTCAGATTTTGCACCAAGATATATCATGGTTCAAAGGTGGTGATCAGATCTCTGGTCTCCTTATAGATACATGTTTGGGGGTTTCGACGTTGTTTTAAGAATTGAAGGCATATGCTAAAGATACTTTATGTTAATCATCATCATCGTCTCTACCCTTACATCTTGCGACATCACATTATGACTATATTATTAGTATTATTAGTGTTTTTCATAGTTTGGGTTTCGAAAATTATTTTGTTGTTGTATAGGGCATAATATTCAAAAATTGCTAGACGTAGCTTTTACGGCGGTACCGGCCAATGCGGGTCACGACTCACGGGTAGTAATATTAATGAACATTAATCAAAACTGCTGAATCGATTTTAATCATTTTTTCAGTGGCTATAGGTATATTTTATACCCGTGATCGCACGGCATCGGCCGGGGCAGGTCGCTAGTAGGGTATAATCTGAATTTGGTACAATTATTACCAACGTCATGATGGGATCTATAAGCAATCGAGGGAAATTATTGATAAAAACACACATGATGGTTAAAAGGTTGTTTCTAGTAACTCAAGCATATGTTATAAGTAAGTGAAATTTCATACGAAGGTGTCTCTGGATCCAAAGGCACATGAACAGAACTCCTGAACCTTTAAACATAAAAGCTTGAAAATTTCAGCATCGCTTAGATAACTGCAAGCATTTACCACAATTTCGCTTACAGTAATATAATTGAAATACATAATGCGCTGATAACCATTACTTTAGTAGTGGTTATATAACTACGCATAAAGTCTTGAAGTCGTGTAGATAACTAAAAAGAGTAAAATTATTATTTTTTAACAAAAAATTGAACCCGACTTCCAAGGTAAAAACAATATTCTTAAAATGATCCAAAAAGTAAGTACTTAAAAATAATTATAGTAATAAATAGTAAATAATTATTATTATTTTATACTTTTTGGATCATTTTAAGAATATTATTTTTACCTTGGAAGTCGGGTTCAATTTTTTGTTAAAAAATAATATTTTGCTATGGAAACGCTAGGAAAATAAAGCATCTTTTTTTTTACAGATAGAGTGGATTACAAGGCATGAAATTAATGCTATTCTTTATCGGAAAATAATGGACTGCAACTGTTCCTATGGGCTGGTTTTAAGTACTTAGAGACTTGCGGAAAATATTTAGTAATAGAGATATAGTAGAAGTGTCGAGAATTATAGTTTTTGTCCTTTTTTCGCTTTAGTACCACAAAATAAATCAATATATTTTGAATTATTAGTATAATAACACGATATTCCATGTTATTGATCATAACATCAAATACAATCCAAGCGGTTTGATTACTTGATGACAACAATGTCCCACGTCATTCGATCATGCATATCGATATGTAAAGTCAATCGAGTCGGCGAATTGGGTCAAATTTTACAAGTAAAATACCATCCCTGGACCAAAGTAAAAGCTTGTAAAGAAAAAATGTAAAAAAAAAGAATAGATAAGAAAAAAAAAGAATAAAGTTAAAGTAATATTTATTTGAAACTTTATTCGCGAGGAACTAAGATGAAGTAAATTAGTTAATTATTATCCTTTTTAATCAGATGAATATATTATAATAAATAAAAGATAAATAAACACCAAAATTTACGATATTATTGTACGAAGTATATACCTAATAATGTGGAATGAGTGCAAGAAAATTGTATGATTCTTGCCGTGAAAAACAAAATATGACGCATGCAGACTGCAGTAATTGCGTTTTGGAAAGTGTTATAAAGCGGAATTTGTAACTTTAAAAAACCAAACTAAACTAAAATATAGTTTTAAAATGTTTTAATAAATTAATACATAAAAATATTAATTTGGCTCATGTACAGATTTTCTAGTCTATGGCAGGCCTCTATAAATTTTGATAAGCACTTAACAATCCTGACATTGGCTTTGACGGTTTTGCTTACGACGTGTTGGCCAGTGTTCAGCAATGATTGTTGGAAATGCTAAAAGAAAGCATAAAACAGGTAGGTACGTAACGATTTCAGTAGAGCACTGTAGCACTTAAACTACTGATGCAATAGATTCTTAATACACCAAATAGGTAATAAGTAGCTTCTGTAGTCAAATCAAACTTAATAATAATATACTTAATCTAAATTTGCCAGAAATCGTTACGACTCTAACTTATCAATAACGATACATTGGTCCACTCGCGGCTTTCACAGAGATAAAAAAATGCCTCTCAAACTGTAACCACGTACATACGTTACAGTCGGACGTAGATTTACGTTGTCTCTTCACGGTCAATAGCGCCGCGGAGTTACGGGGTCCGCGGGGTATTGACTTATTTATTGCTGTCCAATGTTTAAGCACATAAAGCAGAGATAACGTTAGGGTCAGATCACAATGATACGAGCGACTGAGAAGGCAATACGTAAGGCTGACCCTTTCACACCACATTGAGTGACTTGTAAGCAGTACGAAATTGATAAGTTAAAATAGTGTAACACCACGGTGTTAATTTTGTGTGTTCATTTGTTTTAGTATTTTTACTTCTCGTTTCGATGTGAACTTATCCTGAATGTCACCATATTTTATGGGGATACCGATCAATGGAAGACATTTTTTTCCGCATAGGTAGTCTGTCTGTTACCTCTTCACGCCCTTTGCTGAAATTAGTTATGGAGATACTTTGAATCCCGGGAAAGGACATAGGATACTTTTTTATCGAGAAAATGCACAGTACCCGCGCGATAAACGTATTTTGGCACAACGAATTCGCGGACCTAATCTGGTGTTAAACACTTTTTTGTTTCTCGGCACAAAATATTGTGTAATAATATTTAAATTTTTCTTATAGCAGTTAAAATGTCTCATTCCTATTCAATCGTCTTCTCAATCACCCAAAAGAGTTCTCGACTCCATTCCTTGTGATTAAAGCCTCAATAAAAACTTTCTCCGGGAAAATTTGGCACAAAAATAATACTTGGAAAATGAATTCGATGTTTATAGCGAGTACATTTGGGTGGGTGCCTAATATTATTAGCCTTTGGTTAGCTTGTGGGTCAGGGTTAGTTGGGCTTAAAAATTCCATAAAACCCCGAAAGATGGGGATATAGATCAAAGTTTTGGGGCACACTTTGTGCATTAATACTAGATGACGCCCGCAACTCCGTTGCGATAAAATTCGTTTATCGCGCGGGAACCGTACATCTCCCGGGATAAAAGTATCTTATGCCCTTTTCTGGAACTCAAAGTATCTCCATCTCAAATTTCAGTTAAATCGGTTTACAAGTTTGGGCATTTCTCAAGTTTTAGCGTAGCTAACAAATTTGAAAATTTATTTTTACTTATTTAAAGATACATGATAGATAATATAATTTTTTTACATAGATTTTATTAAAATATTTATAACCAAACAGTATAACCAAATAAATACCGAACTTTTCACAGAATATAAAAACACATCGTAAACAAATTTTGGCACAGGAAATTAAATCCTCAAAATGACAAAAGAGCGATCCTATGTGTAGATAAAAAAATATAATATATTATCATAAGCTTTCCTATTTTTTAGAAGATGTATGTCTGTATTTATGTAATACAAATAAAATTAATCATCGCAACCTCTTCACTAAAAAATACGTATAGCATTGCCGCGGTAAAGCTATTTCATAGCATTTTTAACAACTTATGCAATTATAATTTTACATACGTCTAGTCGCACTTCACACGCACACAAACGAATCTGGCAACGTCGCACCACACCCCGAGCTACACCGATCCGAAGTCTTCCGAAATGAAACGACGTTAGACGAATGTTAGGTGTTATTCGTTACGGAATTTCTTGATTCGGTCGTCGCACTTAAAGTCTGAGATAAATATAACATGGTATAACATGCTTTGTTTGTCTTGGTCTGGCATATTGGAAACGTCAAATGACATACAAAGAAAACGGACCTTGAGTAATTTATACGCTACGTAAATATATTACGTTACGGTATTTGTATATTTATATAAAAAATAAAATTTTAAACTCATTGGGCTATTTAGGTCATGTTATTGTTTTTCATAAATTGTATTAAAACAACTTTTATCCAGTCGAAATTACAATACCGATAGTGTAAACCAGCGATTCTCAAACTATTGGTGGCGGAACCCTTTTTAAGGGTGACATTTTTGACGGTCCCCCAAAATTTTTTTAGTATTTGAATGAATTATTGTCTCCATGTTGCACGTGTCTGATGGTGGAAACTAATCCATAGGAGAGCAACTTTACTATTATGCAAAATTATTCAAATAATCTCAATATTGTGTGAGTTAAGCTATCTCACAATTCAGCTATAGAATTAAGTTATTTCGAGTAATTGAATTCCAAGGCAATTAGAGTAAGTTACTACCACAGACAGTAAGTTGGCAATAAGTGTAAGTTAGCACACAATTGACTAAGTTTCAGTGCCATTAGATGGACTCATTATCATTTTATTAACATAAAGGTTACTTTGACTGTAAATAGTATCGGATTTAGGTGTAAAGGTCAACGTTATTTTAAAGGATGTTAGAAATAAATGCTATTTTTAGAGCCTGCCTAAAAATAAAATCATACTTGTTCTAAAAATACTTTTTTGGACAACCTTTTTTTGGTCTCATGAATAAATATAAAGTTTCCACACATTAAACATGTCTATCACTTGAGCTAGATATTTAAGAACAAAACCACAATGGTTAGCGACGTATTCTTGGAGAATGTTTTTAGAACAGTAAATGGGCGAGAAATGAAAAGCCGTTCCACATTTCAGATCTTTGTTTTCGTCTCACATTACACCTGTAATAGTAAGCGAGTTTTCAAGATGGCCGGGAAGGCCACATTAAAAATCAGGCCACGAATTCTATAACACTATTCTTTTAGTGCTTCCATCCAGAACATACTTATATTATAAATCCCACCAAAAACACACCTGTTAAAATAAGGCCTAGTTCCTATAGGCTAATAATTATTGGTCGAAAAAAGAGTTGAAATCTAATCCAATGCCAAGTTCAGATGCACTTCATCGATCATAATCATCTTCATCTACAGCCTGATCCATAATACTTCTAATTTGAATCAATCAATCAATCAATCAATCGAAAAACTTGGCAGGTTACTTAAATTGTAAAAATATTATCTAATTATATAATTAATCAAGTGTAACGTATAGCACAAAAACCTGCCAAGTTCAAATTTTGACCTGTGTGCCAAATTTCATAACCCTAGGTCTAGGACATTAAAGTTCGTAGATGGGCTGACTCACGCTTGACCGATTTCTAAAATTTCTGAATTTTTGTTAATCTACATAATATAACACACGACCTGTGTGCCAAATTTCATAACGCTAGGACATTTGGAAGTAGCCTCTAAAGTTGGTAGATGGGCCGACTCACGCTTGACCGATTTCTAAAATTTCTTTTTTTTTTTTTATCTACATAATATAACACATGACATATGTGCCAAATTTCATAACGCTAGGACAATTGGAAGTGGCCTCTGAAGTTCGTAGATGAACCGACTCACGCTTGACCATTTTCTACAATTTCTTAATTTTTCGTTATACATATAACACACGATCTGTGTGCCAAATTTCATAACGCTAGGACAACTGGAAGTGGCCTAGAGGTTTTGATTACCGTGAGTGAGTGAGTGAGTGCCAAAATTAGCTATTTTTACAGGGACATATCTCAGGATCTACTGAAGCTATATCTATGAAATTGGGTATACTGCTTAAGTACTAGTATATAATTACGTAGGTATAATTTTATCTCTGCTCTCGCAATAGACACTGTGCTACAGGGGGGTCAAAAGTGCGTCGAAACGCTTCGTGTAAATAGTGCACGGCATGCGCGCGGCCTGCTGGAACTAGGCCTGCGCACTTCCGTGCGCTATCGTTATCTCTTCACGACCAAACCGCTGAACTGATCTTGCTGGGTCAAAATACTTTGAGTCTCGGGAAAGGACATAGGATCATTTTTTTCACGGACGAGTCATCTAGTACTTTATAAAGCATGAAATTTCGTTGCCTGATAGAATACAATAATATAGCTTGTAAAGCTGTTGAGCTAGTTATTATCTTTCTATCTGTTTGCTCTTTGCCCTTAAGGGCGTTCCTTACGGAGATACCGTAATTTACCGTATTTCAAGCTTTATAAACTCATAATTTGAAAGCTACAAAGTTATAGTAAAAATGCAGCAATAATATTCAGTATATCAACATTCCTTTCCCCGTTTTAAATTTTCTATTTTTGTTTATTATACTCACGATATCAGCTTCCAAAGTAAAACCAATTTATTAAAATTCAAGCATACATTCAGCATTTACAAATTACTTTTATTTGAAACAGACGCCAATAGATCGACAATATCATAAACTAAATATTCCCCGTTTTAAATTTTTTTAGGACAATTTTGAACCAAGATAAGTAAAAAAAAAATGTGTTTTGGTGCGATCTCGGCAACACGGTAAATGTATGGCCAATATCGTTTGCTCGGGGGACGGCCTTAAAGCGCTGATGCCGCAACGAAATTTGAGTCCCAGAAAAAGACAGATGATAGCAGTTAACCGACTTCCAAAAAGGATGAGGTTCTATATCCAGCTGTGGATTTTTTTAGAAGTAGATAGTCATGCTGACTGATATACAGATATGCTGACTCATAGACATTCAAATTTTTGTATTTAAAATGTTAAGTTACAGGAGGTTTCGTTTAAACTTCTTCGTACCAAAAGTCTTCAATCACAGATTCCTTGCGACTATAGACTACATAACATCAGCTATAGCACAATAATTACTCACTAATATAAATTACGGTCCGTCTGCAATTAATTAAACCGAATCAATTCGGTAATCAACAGCACAATCAATATGTAATTGCAACTGAGTGCTTGACCGCTGAAACGTACATTTCATGGTCTGGTGCTAATATCTTAATACCTTTGGACGATAAGATGGCATCTTAATAGAAGGACGAATGGGTAGGTTTGATACCAGTTACCACAGCCTCGGAAAAAAAGGCAATAAATAATGCTTAAGTTGTGCTTTGATAAGTTAATAACTAAAGAAAGACGGGAATTTACTAATCTCAGTCTGGTGTCACAAATGGACAGCGTCTGGCACTTCCCTTGGTATCCTTTTGCTCATTTCCTAGGCCCTAGTTCATTTTAATAAAAACAGATCATTTTTCCTCGAAACACGGTTACATTTCTCATGTTTTCTATAGATGCAATTTGGCGCTGGTGTAAAGTTACCCTTTCTGCTGCATCATGTACCTAAATCTCACTGCTTTGAAAAATATGTTTTTTCACTTCCGGGCGGAAAGCGTCAATTTACTTCCCGCTGCGCTTATCGATGTTGCCGTTTTCCGCCTCCGTCGATGAGAAAAATAGTATACACACCACGGGCAGTAAATAAAAAAGCCTCAGAAGTCAGATCACATGTTTGTTGACCTCGGATTCGCCTCGGCCAACAATTACATGTGATCTGAGACATTTCTTATTTTCCTGCCCTAGGTGCGTAATGTACTATTGTTTTCTTCAATATGAAATCCAGCTATAGAAATTACAAAAGTTTCGGCACTAATAATAATTATGGCTGATCAAAAATAAATTATAACAATAATAATTATTATTAAAATAAAAAAAATCATCAAAACTTTGTATTCAATTCTTAATTATAACTAAACAAAGATCGAAGAAAAACTTTAGTACGCCCACATCATTGTCGAGTCTTATACCCGTCACACACGTTCAAGTAATTTGATCCAATATTTATGCTCGTCTTATATTCGTCCGCGCGACCGAGTGGCTCGGCTGCTACACCACGAGATCACAATCAATTGTGTGTATAATTTTTAAGGCCATCCCCCGAGCAATCGACCTTGACCATACATTTGACGTGTTGCCGAGATCGCACAAAAATCCTATTTTTTCACTTAACTTAGTTCAAAATTGATTTTGAACTAAGATAAGTGATTTTTTTTTTCTTAGTGAAAAACATGTAGTTCCTGAAATTATCTATCTATTGTCGTGTGTTTCAAATAAACGTAATTTGTAAATTGAACTAAGATAAGTGATTTTTTTAAATTTTTAGTGAAAAACATGTAGTTCCTGAAATTGTCTATCTATTGTCGTGTGTTTCAAATAAACGTAATTTGTAAATTAGATGCTGAAAGTATGCTTCAATTTTAATAATTTGGTAATACTTTAGAAGCTAATATCATGAGTATAATAAACAAAAATAGAAAATTTAAAACGGGGAAAGGAATGTTGATATACTGAAGATTATTGCTGTATTTTTATTATAACTTTGTAGCTTTCAAATTATGAGTTTATAAGGCTCTAAATACGGTAAATTATGGAATATCCGTAAGGTAAGGGCCTTAAGTAAAATATCTAATCACATACAGTTATTATTTGCGGTCTCGCGGTGTAGCGGCTGAGCCGCTCGTTCACGCGGATGCATATAATTCGAACTTTCCAGAAAATATACAGGGTGTAACAAAACTAATGATTATACTTTAGGGTGAGTATATGTTGTAGAGTGTTCATTGTAAAAGTAGCAGCGTTGAAAGACCAATTTTTTCTTTCACTTTTGTATGGGCAAGCGCCCCAACCGTCATGAGGTTCCCCATACAAAAGTGAAAAAAAAAATCTTTCAGCGCTGCTACTTTCACAATGAACTGACTACGAAGAGCACGTACAGTGTACAGTGTACACACCTTAAAGTTTTATCTTGGTTTTGTTACATCTTGTATACAGTTTTCTTATGGCATGTTGCAGTATTAAGTCTAATTAGACATAACAGCTGTATAAATATTAATTATTATATTACTTTAAGCATCGAATTAAGAACTTTGAATAGAGATCAACTACGATAACATGGCGCGCCCCTCCAAATGACTGTTTCAATGTGTGTAGTCACATCCTTATGAAAGAGTTTGTATGTAGTAAGTATTCAACCAATCACAGTACACGTGTTGGTCAACTAATCATAACTAGCCTACCGCGCAAGACAATGCACTTCAAACGTTTTGACAACGCACTTCAAACGTTTTGAATTTTGGAGGGGCGCGCCATGTTATCGTAGTTGATGTCTACAATAAATAGTCAAATGTGCGTTGAAACGAAGTCTTAATAGTGCAACATCCCATTAGAAGACTAATTATTTTCAGTATTAAAAGTAGCCTATGTAATATACGGAGTCTAATATTTAGTAAGTTAGTTTGTAATAGTTTACCATGCCAAACTTTATCAAAATCTGTCGTTAGTTTTGCATGAAATCTGAACACAATTCTAACATTTTTATTTTTTTATGGCTTTTATACCCTTCTGCCAGTGTTGCCAAAACAATTTGTATACAATTTTAACTATTTGAATGTTTGTAGCAACTTTAAGTCCATTTCTAAAGCATCCATTACATGGAAGGTTCCTCGTCAGTCAATTCTATCAATCATGAATTATGTTTGACTGATGGTAACTGATGGAGTGACGAATGTATCCAGACGTCAATCACCGTCAGTCACGCTCTTACACGGTAGGTTAAGGCATCCATTAGTAATTAGACGGTAGGTTTTGCTGTCAGTTTTACCACAGTCATGACTGTGACTGATGGATAACCTACCGTGTAAGAGCGTGACTGACGGTTGCATGAAGTTGATTGATGAAAATCTGGATATTTTGATTTTTGCTTCATGCAACCATCAATCACCAATTATGAGTGAGTTTTGTCACATCTGACAAAATTGGAAATTTTTTTTGGCTTTGACTGATATAAAACTGAAGAGAATTGAGTGACCGTCTAATACCATTCATCAGTCCATCAGTCACTATCAGTCAAACATAATTCATGACTGACGGAATTGACTGACGCTTGCATGCCCGTGTAATGGATGCCTAAACGAGTCTGTATTTCGTGGTATTCGGTGTATTTATAAAGCGTAGACAAAAAAGTTAATAGCGAAATCGTGTTTCCACAAAACTTATTTGTAAAACGTGGCAACAGTTTCAATATAATTTCTAGGTAAAAGCTTCTAGGCTTAGAGAAAACTATTTTGGGTACTTCTCTCTCTCTGTTAAAATAAATATCTTATATTATCTTATAGTATAATAGTTTTGTTTTTTATTATTTTATTTATTGAGATACTTACCACGATTTGCATTTACTAAATATATATCAATAAACGCGTCTAGCATTCCACATAATATTAGGAACGTAGAGATAAACGACGATAACATGGCGCGCCCCTCCAAAATTCAAAACGTTTGAAGTGCGTTGTCAAAACGTTTGAAGTGCGTTGTCTTGTGCGGTCGGCCAGTTATGATTAGTTGACTAACAAATCTTGGTAATAAGTGACATTAAGTGAAATATTACGAGTACTGATTGATTGGTCGAATACTTACTACAAACAAACTCTTTCATAAGGATGTGACTACACACATTGAAACAGTAATTTGGAGGGGCGCGCCATGTTATCGTAGTTTATCTCTATATAATTTATTTATATCCAACTCTTGTGGTACTGTGGTTTCTGAAATCTATACTTAATATTATAAAGCGGAAGAGTTTGTTAGTTTGTTTGTTTGAACGCGCTAATCTCAGGAACTACTGGTCCGATTTGAAAAATTCTTTCAGTGTTAGATAGCCCATTTATCGAGAAAGGCTATAGGCTATATTTTATCAAGTTAAGACTAATAGAAGTGAATAAATAGAGGAAAATGTGGAAAAAATTGGGAAAATTATATGAAATGCTTATTTAGTAATAGTTTGAACGCGCTAATCTCAGGAACTACTGGTCCGATTTAAAAAATTCTTTCAGTGTTAGATAGACAATTTATCTAGGAAGGCTATAGGCTATATTATATTACGCTAAAACTTATAAGAGCGAATAAATAGAGGAAAATGTGGAAAAAACGGGGGAAATTATGTGAAAGGGCTTATTTGAACGCGCTAATCTCAGAACCTTCTGGTCCGATTTGAAAAGTTATTTCAGTGTTAGATAGCCCATTTACCAAGAAAGCTATATTTTATCACGTTAAGACTAATAGGAGCGAATAAATAGAGGAAAATGTGGAAAAAAGTGGGAAAATTATATGAAATGCTTATTTAGTATTAGTTTGAACGCACTAATCTCAGGAACTTCTGGTTCGATTTGAAAAATTATTTCAGCATTAGATAGCCCATTTATCGAGAAAGGCTATAGGCTATATTTTATTACGCTAAGACTAATAGGAGCGAAGAAATAGAGGAAAGTGTAAAAAAACGGGGGAAATTATTTGAAAGGGCTTATTTGAACGCGCTAATCTCAGGAACTACTGGTCCGATTTAAAAAAGATAACCCATGTGTCGAAAAAGGCCATAAGCTATACTTTATCATGCTAAAACTAATAGGAAAGAAGAAATAGAGGGAAGTGTTGAAAAAGTGGAGGAAATTATTTGAAAGGGCTTATTTGAACGCGCTAATCTCAGGAACTACTGGTTCGATTTGAACAATTCTTTCAGTGTTACATAGCCCATTTATCGGGAAAGGCTATAGGCTATATTTTATCACGCTAAGACTTATAGGAGCCAATAAATAAAGGAAAATGTTGAAAAAAACGGAGGAAATTATTTAAAACTAGCTGCTCCGCGCGGCTTCGCCCACGTAATTTAGGAACTTCACACAACCATACATTTTTCCGAAAAAATAGCCTATGTCCCTTCACGTGGTCTATTCTTCAAGTTTGCCAAATAACATAACAATAGCTCCAGTAGTTACGCTAATAAGCAATTTCATATAATTTCCCCCGTTTTCCTCTATTTGTTCGCTCCTGTTATTCTTAGCGTGATAAAATATAGCCTATAGCCTTCCTTGATAAATGGACTATCTAAGACTGAAATAATTTTTCAAATCGGACCATTAGTTCCTGAGATTAGCGCGATCAAATAAGCCCTTTCAATTAAATTTTCCCCCCGTTTTTTCCAAATTTTCCTCTATTTCCTCGTTCCTATTAGTTTTAGCGTAATAAAATATAGCCTATGCCTTTCTTAATAAACGGGTTATCTAAAACTGAAAAAAAAATTCAAAGCGGACCAGTAGTTCCTGAGATTAGCGCGTTCAAATAAGCCCTTTCATATAATTTCTCCCGTTTTTTTCACATATTCCTCTATTTCTTCGCTCCTATTAGTTTTAGCGTGATAAAATATAGCCTATAACCTTCCTCGATAAATGGTCTATCTAACACTTAAAGAATTTTTCAAATCGAACTGGTAGTTCCTGAGATTAGCGCGTTCAAACAAATAAACAAACAAACTAACAAACTCTTTTGCTTTATAATATTTTATATTATTTAATTTTGCTTATTATCTTAAAAAACTACGGGAGCAATTCTTAGGTTATTTGGCACACATTAAGAATAGATCACGTAAAAGGTCATAGGTTTCTTTACGGGAACAACTATAAACTATAGTCCACGCGGACGAAGTCGCGGGCAACAGCTAGTACATCATAATTAGATGCAGACGCCCGCAACTCCCTTGCGCCAAAATTCGTTTATTACGGCGGAACCGTACACTTTTTGGAATAAAAAATATTCTTTGTCCTTTCCGGGGCTCAAAGTATCTCCATATCAAATTTCAGTAAAATCGGTTGAGCGGTTAAGGCCTGAAGACGAAACAGACAGACAGATACACTTTCGCATTTATAATATTAGTATGGAAATAGCGTGTTGTCTGTCAATCGCCTGACAACTACTATATAGGATCCACAGAATACCAGGGATCACAGTACAGGTATCCTATACCGTGATCACAGCCTGAGTGGAATCCCTTTCGACAATGTGTTCGCATCGCACTTGCATCAGGATACCTGGGGGGTGTGCCAAAATGTTTTCGTTTTCGCTTCGTTATATCGCCGTAATCGCCGATGAAAATGTATGGAATTGACATAAGCGTTCGTCAATATGACGTTGACGTTCGACTCGTCTTATGTCAATTCAATACATTTTGATCGGCGATTCTATAACGAAGCGAAAACGAAAAAGTTTCGGCTAAATTGCCTAGTCCATCAATTTTAAAAGTCTCTTATGTTCATATTTTTTTTACTTTAAATATCTTTTTTTTACTCCTTGTTTTTTTTTTTTTTGCTTTGTTTTTTGTACCTTGTATCTGTGTAATATGTGTGTTTTAGTGTAGTGTTGTGTGAATATTTGTTGAATAAATGTTTATTATTATTATTATTAAATAACATTCGCAATTAGAATGAAAGTCTGGATATAATTGTGCGTCAAGCAAACTCTACAGAAAATCCGTTTCAATATTATCGTGAATTAATTATGAAACTTTTATTTCAAGACTAATTTCATTCAACTAAAACCATTAAAGTTTTTTATAGTTGTTCTGAAGTTTTTGCAGAGAGACCACTTCAATTATGTTGAGCTTCCTCGCTTTGTTCTTGTATTGTTTTTAAATAATTTACATTGAAATGTCAGATTTATAGCGAGAATTCTTTGTACTCTTTAACTTTGTACCCAGAACTTGCGTTTTTCTTTCAGGAATGGTGTAACAATAATTGAATAAACCACTCAAATGCTATTAAGAAAAAAGTATTCTCAAGTGAAAACTTCTTTCTTTACTTTTTCCTTATTAAATAGGGATGAGTATGGCATGGCGAAAAACGTAATGTGACGCTTACATATACTCTGTGCCAGTGTCAAACAACGCAACGGCAGCGCTGCATCGACGCAACGCAACGAGAAGTCGCATTTCTAAATTTGTATTGAATTGACGGACTTCAATTGCGTGAGACGTCATGAAAGTCTGTCAATTCAATATAAATTTAGAAATGCATCTATGCGTCGCGCTGCGGTCTGAAACGTAACTTGATTCATTTTGTAATGAGCCACTAAAAAGACCTTTATTTACTACTTAAGATGAAACACATTGCATTACTAGAATAGTCGCCTGCGATGTCTAGCTACTTATTTGTAGCATAATACATCGCCTCACATCGTTTGTGAACTGACCCTTTAATATTGCATGAAATATTCGGGAGTTTGCAGACAAATTCACCAGCTGAGTTCGTGGAAAGACCGGGAAATATGCCTTTTGGACGAGTCCACTTTGTCAGCCGAATGCTATGATACGACACTGTAAAGCGTTTGATGTAAACATCCCTTTCATACAATACGCGTACAGTTACGGAAATGTGTAATAGTTCAGTTTGAATCATAGTATGTTTCAATCATCACCATACATAGAGATCAACTACGATAACTCCAAAATTCAAAACGTTTGAAGAGCGTTGTCAAAACGTTTGAAGTGCGTTGTCTTGCGCGACAGGCTAGTTATGATTAGTTGACCAACAAATCTTGGTAATAAGTGACATTAACTGAAATATTACGTGTACTGTGATTGGTTGAATACTTACTACATACAAACTCTTTCATAAGGATGTGACTACACACATTGAAACAGTCATTTGGAGGGGCGCGCCATGTTATCGTAGTTGATCTCTACTAATATTATAAATTATTTTTCTATCACCTTATATCTATAATAAATTGGTAAATATATTTGACTTGAAACAATGCACAGTTCAGAAAAGTAAAAAGGTACTTACTCAATCACTGTTGTCCTGGTCATACGACGAATCTGAAAACCTAGTAAAAGTGTACAAATAACGCACATATTGCACTCAAACATGCACACACTCATACACACATACACACACACACACACACATACGCACACACACACACACACACACGCTCACTATAATATTATAAGTAGTATTACATATTAAAAATACATATTACTTTAGTTTAAAGAAAAATATTGTTGTTTTTTATTTTTATTTCTGAGGTTATTTCTTTTGTTTTCTTTATGTAAATTGTTTTGTTTTTGTTGTTTTCTGTTGTTGTTAGCCGCAATACTTATACCTGTACTCTTTTAAACTCCCCCATAGGACAGGCCTTGCCTAGTTTGGGGGACAGTTAATTGTAAAAACCCCTTGTAAATGTTATGGTCAATAAACTGTTATTATTATTATTATTACTAAATGCGTGAGTGTCTTTCTGTTACCTCTTTACGTCCAAACCACTGAACCGATTTTGCTGAAATTTGGTATGGAGATACTTTGAGTCTCGGAAAGGACCTAGAATACTTTTCATCCCGGGAAAATGTACGGTTATTTGCACGATAAACCTATTTCGGAGCAACTATGCTGCAGGCGCTATCTAGTAATTAAAATTGTTGCCAATCATGAAATTACTGCTTATTAGAGTTATGCCCGTTTTCACCAACAACATCTAAAATTTAGGTGTCCCTTAAGCCAATATTCCAAGTTTTGTTCTTGATGAATTGACAACCCCGTAACTCTTAGGTGACGTTTATTTGAAATAAAACAACCTACTATGCGATTCATCCGTCAAACCATTAGGTGTCGTTTATTATTTACGGGATGAATTGACGACCCTGTACACTTACGTGACATATTATTATGTGGCGACGACGACGGTTGCCTTGACAATGAATCTGTTATAGAATGGACGTCTGATATTTTACTTGTAAAATAGCGAACTCCCATAATTAATATACATATTTATCAGAAACCTTCCTCTTTAATCACTCTATATATTAAAGAAAACCGCAATTAAAGGGAACAAAGGGACATGAGGACAGAAAAAGCGACTTTGTTTTATACTATGTAGTGATATACGTCACCTAAGAGTTACGGGGTTGTCAATTCATCAAGAACAAAACTTGGAATATTGGCTTAAGGGACACCTAAATTTTAGGTGTTGTTGGTGAAAACGGGCATTAGAGTTATAATTATGTCTATAATAGCACAAGACGTAAGCTCAATGCAATAGAAAAGTAGAAAAAATCAGTGAAACATGGCGGTAGCGGTCATTGACTTCCTGTCAAAAACTTGTCATTTCTATACAAAACCGCAATTGACAACATCTGACACTTCACTGCCAATCGCGGTTTATATAGAAAATGACAAGTTTTTGACAGGGAGTCAATGACCGCTACCGCCATGCTTCGCCAAGTACAGTAAAATGCGTCTCAGCATTGTGAAACATGTTGAAAGTGACAGACGCGCCCAACTCCCGTATATTCGCCCGTTTGTTTGAAGTCGGGGTACTCCTCAGTTCTGTCTACTCTGGTTCTGGTGTGAACTAATTTTAAGCGTACGTTAAATCGATTTAACGTCGTTGTCCGTTAGTCCCGTATAACTGCAAATCCGGTGACACATAGAAGATTCTGGCACCGCACCAAAATGTTGATGGGATTGCCGTTAACGGTCAACAGTCAGTGATCACTTTAAATGGCAGTTGATACAGTTAACTAGGTTTAATTTAGATTAGATTAAACCTGGTTTGAGAAAATGGATAACAATTATATTGATGAGAAAATTGGTAAAGTGTTTTATAAGATTGATAATATTATGTTAGAAAATGAGACTAAAGGATATGTTCTTTATAATAACGATTCATTATCATAATAATTACATGAATCACAAATGAAGTAAATTAAAATGTTAATAAGTTAGCAAACATAATTTGTTTCGTTTGAATAACACAATAAAAAGGTTGTCTATACAAGCTTATTTTGACAAGCAGAAAACAGAAATGGCCTTACGATTGGCCCAAAAATATTTTTTGGGTTAAACAATGGAAATAAAACGTGTAAACAATTTTGAATGGAACAAGGAGATTTTAGAATCGACCGAAACATTCAAACGAAGAGAAAGAAAATGAGAAACAAAGCCAAATTATGAATATTGATGATCCAAATTCACCGTGCTAAGGGAGATTTTTCACTGGATTACAGCGACGCAATAATGTATTGCTTACGGTGATTTTATATTCCCATCGATAGAATTCGGTTGCCAGATTAAGATAAATTAATTGATTGACATAATGTTATCATTATATTTGCACCAAATTATTGTCCTAAACACATGTGCAAAATTAAATACCAATATTTTCGTACGTTTTTGAATGACTGACTTCTCTTATCTATCGAACATACTTTAGTATTAATATAAACGAAAATGTACAATAAGAACTTTTTTTGTTTCCTTGGCGTTTAGTCTATTTTTTTAAGAAAAAGGTTATAAGTAAATTAAAAGTATACGAGATTGGGAATCAACTAAATTGTAATTATAATATTTTTGTCACGCGCATATTTAAATATAAAATCTGACATGTTTTTTTAGCTATAGCCATGTTGTAAATAATTATTATAGCGGGACTTAAATTGGTGAAGACGCTATAGTGAGGTGCCCAAGACTATGACAGTCTCTATAGTTGCAGTCAAAAGTCCACCTCATGTGGGGAAGGGCCTTTAGGGATATGCAGACTTGCTAATACAGACAATTAAATCTCAATAAAACCCCGGCAAAGTTCGCGTTTAAAATAGAATCGCTTGGATTTATGTGATGCTAGTATTTTGCTTCTGGTTCAATTCATTTTGTTTAAAATTAATTAGGTTAACACCTTTTAATATTTTATATCTTTCTGGAAAGTCTTAAAAGATAATTATTGCAATTAGCTGGTGCAACGGACAATTATTGCGGATAAAAATCAAGCGTTAATAATAATTACTTGCTTATTGCGACTTTTTGACAAACCCATTCCACGCATAGATCACATTCTTTCTTGTCAGACAATCAGATGCTGCAGTGCTCTAGCAAAACTTGAAAACGACATTTTTGAGCGGGGTAATCGAACCCACGATTTCCAAGTTAGAAGACGCGCTTTGTAGTCACGGGCCTACAAAGGCGTGGGTTTCATGACAATCTATATAAATAAAAATGAATTTTCAATTTTGTTAGTCTCACTAAAACTCTAGAACGGCAGAATCAATTTGGCTTTTTTAAGACTAGGGAAGCTTTATATAAGGAGAGAAATGATACGAAGTTCGCCGGGTCATCAAGTATTGAAAAAATATAAATATCAGCAGCAGAAGTTTGAGGCTTCGGTCTCGAAATCAGCGGGCAGCGGGGCGGAAGCAACATGGCGCGTTCCAATGTATATATTTATATCAGCTGGGGTTCCCATGCTTATTTTTTCTGCTGCCCATTTTGAAAATAAATTATTTTTTAGCGCCCTCATTTTTCACCCACTTAAAACCACTATAACTTCAAATGAAATTATTTTTTTATTGTGAGCTGAGATTAAAAACATTAATTCTAAACGAGACTTACTAAAATCCGCAAGGTAATAAAAAAAATGTTTATTTATATCACCACAGGTACAATACTGCAGATGTTTTACACAGTCTACAAAGTTAGCACAATTTATATGGGAGACTGGTAGCCTGTATTTCAGGACACCAGGATTTCTCTCGTTTTTTCCAGCTAGTCACACAGAGTAGTGAAACTTATTATTATTGTGTTGCTTATAGGGTGTGAGGGTTGGTTGTGCTTGTGTGAGTGTGTGTGTGTGGGGGGGGGGGGGGGGGTTTTAGTCAGGTACGGTTATCAGTTTTTCTGTGTTTTCGTAGCTAAGCGTTTGCAGCCATTCATTAATTTTACTTTTGCAAGATGTCTTTGTCAGGGAGTAAATGTTTAATATTTTAATGATAGATTAGATTTAACTAAAGCGCAGTAGGTAATACACAACTGCGCTCTGTAGCTCTACTACGAGTTTAAAGCTATAATTTTAATCGATACTCGATACTGACTACGTAAATTTTTAGTATGGCAAATTTTACAGCGCCTCTAGCGGTCACTTGCGAAACTAAAATTGCCATGCAAAAAATTTACGTAGTCGGTAGTGAGTATCGATAAATACTATAGCTTAAACTCATGCTAGAGCTACAGGTCTCAAGTTAACTCTTACGGGCTACACCTGCCAATGAGAATGATTATTGGAACGCAACTTTGGTTGGTGTCTAAGAGGCCTCCTAGCTAAATGAAATTAAAAATGACCCCCCAAACATATACAGTCTATATAACGCCCCCAATTTTTTTGGGTCTCTTACCTATATCCCCATCCCATCCTTTCTGCGTAGTCTACCCACTACCTGAGCCATAACCGCCACCAGCGTTAAATTTTAAATGATTGTCTTGTCCTCATTTTTATTTTATTTATTTAATTATTATTTTTTCTCTTTTTCTGATATAATATTATGACTGTGGTTAGGCTTAGTGTGTTTATCTTTTTATTTATTTTTTCTTCATTGTTGTGTGCTTTGTTTTATTGTGGTGTACTGTGAATTTTATGTCGCATAAATGTCTATTATTATTATTATTATTAAAACCCCATGGTGCTCCACTCGTCGCTTAAGGCAGAGTTGTGGGTACGATGAAACCTACCGCAACTCTACCAGTGCCCTTTAGGCCTACAGCGCCCACAAGGAGGCGTTATCGCCCACTTTGGAAAAGGCTGATTTATATGGATAAACCAAATAGTACGCTGCATATTGCTCGGTTGTGGAAGCCTGTCCATATAAATCTATACCTAGTCTTGCCATAAATACTGAAACAAAGAAAAACGTTTTTTTTTCTGTTGCAAATAAATTTTATTACTTGTACAGTATATTAGCTTAATACATAAATATAAAACAATTTAAAATATTAAAAGCTTATTCAAATTGGCCTTCATTGGCTACAATAACGTCCTTTAAACATTGTGGCCAGTTATCATTAGAAACACGGACTCTTTCCATGGGAAAATTCTTCACTGCCAATCATATGGATTGTCGTAGAGACTCCAAATTATCACGGCATTTACAGCAAACCATACTCTCTAAAACTGACCAAAAATCATAATCCAGTGGATTAAGATCGGGACTAGACGACGACCAGTCTTCAGCTCTGATGAAGTTCGAAACGTTCGTTTCCAACCAAGACCAAACCGACTGAGCTTTATGACCCGCGCCGAGCCTTGTTGTAAGGACCATACTTGGTTATTGAACTTGATGTTGAACCTTAGAACTTCAAGCATAAATAAAACCATTTTGTTTGTTAAAATGTTGCTTAATTGTAAAAATAATCTCATCCGTAAACAAACATTTTTTGTGACCTCCCTTTGCGTACCGCTTAATAATATCTATGATATGATAATATCTATGAACGCTTCACACCACGTCAGTCTGGCCCCGTGGTAAGTACCTGAAGGGCTTGTGTTACAGGTACCAGACAACGAAAATATATTTAATACTTTTATATTACAATATATTTAAGATTTTTATTATATGATGCACATTTAATACACATCCATGACCCAGGAACTTCATAAATTTTTTGTTGACGGGGACTCGAACCCGTGACCTCCGGCTTTAGTAGTTGTTTCAATTTAACCACTCTTTCTTTTTTAAATTATCGTTTAGGAAATAACCAGTACGTCTCTTGTAGGCTGAAAGTCCTAAGTCATCATTTAAAATACGTGACATGGTTCTAGGTGCCATCTTTATCTCGTGAGATAAAATCTTTTGCTTTCGAACCGATTTTTTTCAAATTCCTTCCCTTACTGCTTTAACCACCTTTTTCGTACGAACACTGCGTGGACGGCCAGATCTTTTTCTGCCACAAGCAGAGGAGGTCTTATTGTACTAATTAATGGCCCGATACATAAACATTTTACTAATACCAAGCGTATGGAGAGTTTTAAAAATGACGTTGGACTCCATACCTACTTTGTGTGATGCAATCACAGCGATTTGGTTCTTTTGATCACCCCACTCCATTTCAGTATCGCAAAATATTGTAAAGTACATTGGCGCCAAAACGAGAAAACACAATAAACAATCATATAAAAATTACAGAATCCAAATTCAAATGTAATATTTTGTTTATTTTTACTAGTAACAGTATTTATGGCCAGACTAAGTACATTGAAACGCGCCGCAGCCGCTCCCGCCCCGCTGCCCGCTGAATTCGACACTGCAGCCTAAGTGACACTCACTATCAGGTAGGTCTCATTATGTGACGTCACGTATAATTACGGCGTAAGTAGGTCAATGTCGCGATTATCTCGCGCCGTAACGTAGCCGTTATCTGCCATGAAATATAGTTTACGTTAAACCACGTAACTGGGAAGGCAAAGACAATGGGAAGATAGTTTACTACCTGTATATTTATGTTGATACGACACAAAACAATATGTGTAAGGAAAATTGTCGTTTCCTATTTGCGGTTACTGTCAATATACAGCACTTACATATTATATACTTTTAATGTAAGTATAGAAAAATAATATTCACTGCTGTATTTTTTGTTGTCAAAATTTATTAAAAATATAAAAAAATAAAAACTTGAATGTAAGAACCAGATAGCTAACATTTTAGAACATAAGGAAAATTACTCTTTTTTCCCTTATAATTGATACAAACTTTGTAACATACCTGCTTCACAATCTGGCTAGTAAATCTAGCTATGAAAATCAATTGGTTTTTGATTTCAAATCATTTTAACGGCCCTAAAGCCAAAAGCCTAAAGCCAAAGGAAAAAAAGGCAAATTTTTAATTATTACTCACCTGCTTCTTCCACTCACAAGTTAACAAACCTATATAAGTATAGATAGTTTTATAAATAGTACAAAATCAAAATCTGTCGACCTTGAAAATGTCGCAGAGGCTGATAGGAACTGAAACTTCACCAAATTAAGTTTGACGGGGACTTGCGCGTAGAGCCCTGTAGCACTCCGTAGCAGTGCTACGAGATCCGTAGAGCGCTACGCACGCTTCACTTGAGTGTTGAAACTTCGAGTGAGTGAAGTGAAGTGAGTGTGATGCAGTGACAGTGATATAATAAACTTGTACTCGCTATGTACGAGAAAAGTTTTAATTTACGCAGGTCAGTTTAATGTTAAGTTTGTACGGATAAAATTAAAAGTGCTTTAACTTTTAGAGGTTTTCAAACTGTTCGTTCGAAGTAAAAAGGTTAAATAAGTTAATTAATGGGTTTAAAAATATTTTTCATATAAATATTTAAGCTCCTCTTACTTTTTAATACAAAATTTACTGAAATGTACTCTACTAATTTTATATTTAGTAGCTTCCTACTCGTATATCTATGAATAATAAAATAAGTAACCTTACAACGTTCGCGCCGTCTGGGATTATTATTTTAAGCACACTTATTTTTAGAACATAATATGTTTCTCACATGAAATCCTATTTCATGTGAGAAACATATTATGTTCTAAAAAAGACCAAAAAAGTCATTGATAACATCAAAACTATAATGAACTAGATGACGCCCGCAACTCCGTTGCGCCAAAAATTGTTTATCGCGCTTAAACCGTACATTTTTTCAGGATAAAAAGTAGCCCATGTCCTTTCCAGGGACTCAAAGTATCTCCATGCCAAATTTCAACAAAATCGGTACAGCGGTTTGGGCGTGAAAAGGTAACAGACAGACACACTTTCGCATTTATAATATTAGTATGATAAATGGGTAATTGAGATCGTGGATCTGCGTTTTTTGGTTGAGTTATATCTAGTAAATGTTAATCATGATCTGGCTTGACTTGACACCCGGATTGTGTAGGTCCACCAAAATGTCTATGAGTCAATTACACTCATAGAATAAAAGGTGAAGAGGGTCCATTTGTGGCACATTATTAATTACTCTTCTTCAATGGATGTCTATATTAAAGAAACCCAGCTGGTTTATAATTGGTGCTTGTATTAGTAGACGTTATATAAAACCGTTATATTATTTAAAGCCGGATTTACTTTTATTTCATGGCAAAAATATCATCTTTAAATAAGATACAAAAAATATATTTTCAACCATACTAATATTATAAATGCGAAAGTGTGTCTGACTGCCTAGCTGTCTGTCTGTCTATCTGTCTGTTACCGGTGCACTCCCAAACCACTGAACCGATTTTGCTGAAATTTGTTATGGAGATACTATGAGTGCCGGGAAAGGAAAAAGGCTACTTTAGATCCCGAAAAGTGTACGGTTCCCGCGCGATTTATTAATTATGGCGCAATAAAGTTGCGGGCATCCTCTAGTCCATTTATATTTCATGAAGTTACGTGAGCAATTTTGTAAAGCCCAATTAACGTAGTGAGTTTTATTATACAAACCAAAAATGAGGCCTTATTCAAATTCATAGGATTTTCTTCAAACGAAGTATCCACTCTTTATACATGGGCCACGTATCCGTATGGTTGCCTAAGCATATACGGTATCTAATAACAGTCGACCGATCCCAGTAAATGAACTTGTCAATACAACTGGGACTAATTTTTTCATTCAATTTTGGTTAAAAACACAAATTATTAGTTTATGTAAGATTAAAGTGGCCACAGATAAATGAAACAAACGCACTATAGCATTTACAACATTAGTTTATAAATTATGTTTCGGCGCTATAGGTCTGTTGTTAAAAAAATACTAGATGACGCCCGCAACTCCGTTATATGCCAAAAAATGTCCGGGAAAGGACATACTAAGGATAAATTTTGTCCTGGAAAAATGAATGGTCTTCGCTCCATATCGTTTATCGCTCGGAAACACGTACATTTTCCCGGGACTCAAAGTATCTCCATGCCAAATTTCAGCAAAATCAGTTCAGCGGTTTAGGCGTGAAGAGGTAACAGACAGACAGAAACACTTTGGCATTTATATTAGTATGCATTGTATTGCCTATGTTTGATGTCAAAATAAAGGAAAAAAATAGTATGGAAGTATGAAAGCTGATGATGATGCTGATAACCGCGATGAAATTGGGTGCGTTATAGTTTTATATTTGGCGAGCGTTTACAGACATTGGCGGAGGTAGCCCGGACGAAATGATATTATAAGTAAAATAAATTGTATTGACCCCGCCTAAAGGGTAAGGAAATTCAATAACAAACTTATTTCTATGATATTTCGTAATAGACAAATACGTATCTTGTTTTTGGGGATCCGTGAATATATACATGTATATGTGATACCTGTATATTTTTAACAAAAAAAAAAAAAGCCTTTACATCCGTTGTGGATGATTTATACAGTATTTTCAGAGCGAAGTAACCACTCTTTAAATACTGTAGTGCCTGGGACAAGATTTTAAAATGTCCGTATGGTTGCATTAAGTTCTCGCAACATAGTCGGCCTGGTCCAGAGGAAAGAACTAGTCAATACGTCTGGGACCAATAATGTGCGGGTTTGCTCACGATGATTTCCTTCACCGTACGAGCGTCCGTATTGTGTACTTGAAATCGGAAAATGTCTCATTGGTACACGCCTCCACCCGGGATCAAATCTGCACCCTCTAAGAGTGCGAACCAAAGGTCTACCCATTAGGCCACGGATGCTTTTCCATGTAACTTAGGTCTTTAATTATTATCACTATCGTACTGTTCTGTGTGTTACAGTTTGGTATGATTCAACTGTTTAGATTGTACATTAAATGTTACATACAATTATGTACAATGATTATGACAAAAAGATCAATATTCAATTTTTTATTGAAATGAAATATTTTCTTAAAGTATCACTGCTTTATTACTTTCGTATCTCCGTAATAATCGTAAGCGTAAAATAATTTAACGATTCATAAAAATTTTCGAATTTTTAAAATTGATACTTAAAGTTTAATGAGTTTTTAATGTTCTTAATCGTAGCTTTTTATTAATTGAATCGAATATTAAATTGAATAAAAAAAATCCTACAAATTAACGGTTTCGCTACTAAAGATGTTTATATTAACATTTCAAACGTTCTAGCTTTTATTCTAATACTTTTATTAACTATCGCTAAGAATGGGGATATAAAAATAAAGGTATAAATTAAGTTAGATACAAGAGATAGACAAGATAAGTACAGCTTCATATTTACGTTTTCTGAGAATAACGATTTCGAATCCGTTTACTTATAGAAAATATTTTTTTCGTTATATTTTCTGTATAAAAGAATATTTTTTGGAACTAAAGCCCCGAAAGGGTAAAAAGGTGTTTAAGCTAATAAAGAGATACATTTGAATAAGAAATCTAAAAATAAGACGTTCTCTTTTTCGGAGGTTAGTTTTCGGAAGTTAGAGGTAACTTTTATTAATTTAGAATTTTGTGATGAAAATCCTGTAATCTCCGGGAAAGTGCATATTTATACGATAAGAAAATTTCTGTGACAATTTTCTTATCTTTCAAAATCTTATAGTTATATAACGTTTCACTTTTATATATATTCATAATATATTTCCGTTAACTGGTACCCGTAACACAAGTCCTTCAGGTACTTAGCACGGGGCCAGACTGACGTGGTGTGAAGCGTCCATAGATATTATTAATTTTTACTTAATGACCCGGCGAGCTTCGTATCACTTTGCTTTAAATATAAACCTTCCCTGAAATTTCACGAACATTTCAAAACTTAATTAGCTATATTGATGGCTGAAAGAAACATTCTGTCTCTAATTCTTGAGTTTTAGCGAAACTTACAAAATTTAAAATTACTATTTTTTACATTATACTTAGATATCTATTCCATAATAGACTCGACATGTATTTTTTCTGCTAAAGTGGCCAAATCCTTATCAAGGCCATTCTCAGGAGAGCAAAATTTACGTGTCTCGGGCTTGCTTACTCTGTAATGTTATCTTATTCAAGTATGTAATATTTTTAAGCGGTAGATAGCATCAGTATCTAGCTGCAAACTTAAACACAGGCTTCCAATTTAGGTTATTCAGACTAAATTAATTGAAGTCGTGTTCAAAAACCATGTTTTTCTAACTACCTTTATTAGCTTATATTGGTTATCGCATTGTAAAATATCGACTCAATAGGCCCAGCCTATAAATAGTTATCATGAAATAATCGCTTGTCCGATCAAAAGTCCTAATTACCGTAACACTTGCTGTTTTTGGATGCCAAATGCCCATCCAAAAATATCAGGATTTGGCATATTACGAGTGCACGGGTTGCTTCTCCTTAGTAGTCCATGGAAATCGTACAATAAAAGGGGTTTCACTTGCATCAAATGGGGTAGTTCTGATTTTTTTATATGTTGTATGTGATGAGATGGTAATGTCAAATATAATTTTTCCACCTCAGAATCCATCCGAAACATTGTAAAATTTATGAAAAACCATTAAATTTTTGATCAGTTTTCAGTTTTTGCCATTTTTTACCACCAAGGACCTGTTTTAGTTTTTTTTAGTTTTAGACCAAATTAGTCTCGTTTTGTTGAAAAAATTGTTTTCTTTAATAACGTATATTAATTTATGTTATCAAATAAATCAATAATTGACCACATTGACGAGAACTTGTAAAAACTCGAAAAATAAATGTTTTTTTGGAAAATTTACAAACATTTGAACAGCTGTACCTTTGAAATTATTCAGTTTATCGAGACCTAACTATTCTCATTTTGTTGAAAATTTTGTCTACTTTAAAGTAATTTCTGATAACTTCTACCATTAAACAGGTTCTTAATGGTAAAAAATGGCAAAAACTGAAAACTGATCAAAAATTTAATGGTTTTTCATGAATTTTCCAATGTTCCGGAAGGATTTCGAGGTGGAAAAATTATATTTGACATTATCACCTCATCACATACAACATATAAAAAAATCAGAACTACCCCATTTGATGCAAACCAAAATGTACCAATTCCATGTACTATAGTGTGTGCTATGGCCCATTAGCGGTCCCACGTCGTTAGTGTTAGTGTGCCGCTGATAAAGCACATTAGTATCTAATTACCGTGGCTTTGGTTACAAACTTGTATAATTACCGTAATCGTTACTTTTCAATTATGTTTAAATTAGATTTTTATTATGTATATTATGTTTATGTTACATAATTTGGCCTATTTACGTTGCACTAAGCTAGTTTATGTCAATTGTGTCGTTGTATCGTTACGTAAAACACTACATTTGTCTAATTACCGTACCCATAAATTTTTAAGTCTCATTATCCAAAAAACTTTAACTAACTGTTTCACGCCACATTTATTATTGTGTTCGTATCTTTCATTTCTTTAATATTTCAATGTGTCTAAGTCAAATCGACGAAGAAAAAAAATGGTTACGGTAATGAGGCAAATAATGCCAAACCGGAGAATGGCCGATCAATTACTAGATGACGCCCGCAACCCCGCAACGCAAAACATTGTATTTTTGTAGGATAAAAGTATCCTATGTCCTTTCCCAGAACTCAAAGTATCTCGATACAAAATTTCAGCTAAATCGTTTCAGCGGCTTCGGAATGAAGAGGTAACAGACATATATATAGACACACTTTACATTAATAATATTGGCTTTAAATTAATAATTCTCTAATGAACTCTTGATAATATATTTTTTGTACGTAAAGTGGCCAAAGCCTTATCAATAATGGTGAGAGCAGAAGTTGGTTAATTAAGGTCGATAGCTCAGCCTGTTTACGATCATATTTGTGTTGCCCGACCTTGTATTGTTCAACAGAGATTGAGTATTTCGACCTTATTTCTTGGCAACGTTTCTTTAAAGATAATTATCATTATTAACTAGATGACCTTGAACTAGACCTTTTTCCTCCTAATATAAACCTTCCCTGGAGTCTGGACTACGGCGAATATTTCAAGACTAAAATCAGTCAAATCGGTTTAATCGTTTTATTTTTATTTAGTCTACTTCATAAATTCTAGATCTATAATAATTATTGTAATAAGAACAATCATTATTGTAGATCAAGAATCTATAGATCTATTAGGCTGCTAAATTATAGCCTAAGTAGAACCATTTATATTCTTATCTTGAAGCCAAATTGACATAATTTATTAGTACCTTTTCATTCGAAGATACCTTTTTAGTAACGTAATACTTTTTATTATTTGTTCTCATTATTAGGTATTATGTAGCCTGTATACTAAACTTATTAAAAAATCACGAAATATTGTCGTCAGATAGTATTTTAAATATAATAAATACTTTATAAACTGCAAACATAATTATGTATTAATTTTCCGGAGGCACAATAATTACAATATAAAGACTGAGGTTTATTTTAATCAAGTGTTTTCTCTCTTAATGAGGGTTCATTACTATTTTATTTATTCAGAATCCCCAACAGGCATGTAATTAAGAGGAAATCATACTTATTCAGTCATTTCAGGACATCTACTTATTTTTAACTTAAAGTTTATATATTTATATAACAACAGGGCTACATAATTAATACAGACTTGTTATAAATAAAATTTTCTTAAACTGTTACATTATATAATCGTAAATGTTATATTTTCGCCATTCGTGTATTATATATTATGAAGAGGAATGAATCTTGAAATTTACTTTTGAAATTTCCCTTATAAATAAGACTACAAGCATAAACAATTAGGTCTTGTGTTATATTTTCATAAAAAAATTAAAACGATTATTACTGAAGTTCCTAATATTGACTATTAGTTAATTAGTTAATTTATTATTTAAATTGTTTATTTATAATGTGTTAGTTCTAGGTTATATTATAATGTAATTGGGGTCACCCGTTTTAACCCATCAAGCACCATAAGCCGGTTAGCGAGACACAATAGAATAACAGTATACTTCCAAGAATCCACCATCGAAGGATTAATTAACTGTAAAATAAATAAATGAAAAAATAAAAAATACAAATATCCCTTGTACAGTTATGATACAGTTGATCATTTTAAAATTGAGTCTTCGAAACCCTAGAAATATTAAGTTAAAACTAAAATTATTTTAAAGTGTAAATACAACAAGAGCGACACTTTATTTTAAGAATCACATAAAATGTTTACGGTACGTATAATATTTTAACACAACATCCTAAGGATTCCACAGCGCTCACATATATCAGAGGTAAGCCGGATCGGGGAGTGCAGTAAAGTGCATTTTGAGGCTCTATATTTTTATTTTTCACTCAGAAAGAATGGCGGTGAATTTTATTTTTATGCGGTAGTCAAATAAGCTTTAAGTATATTTAAATTGCTGTTTATGTAGTAATTATATTAAGCCATCTGTGGCCCTGTCTCGTCTAGGTCCATAATAATATTATAAATGCGAAAGTGTGTCTGTTTATCTGTCCGTCTGTCTGTCTGTCTGTCCGTCTGTCTGTCTGTCTGTCTGTCTGTCTGTCTGTCTGTCTGTCTGTCTGTCTGTCTGTCTGTCTGTCTGTCTGTCTGTCTGTCTGTCTGTCTGTCTGTCTGTCTGTCTGTCTGTCTGTCTGTCTGTCTGTCTGTCTGTCTGTCCGTCCCTCCGTCCGTCCGTCCGTCCGTCTGTCTGTCTGTCTGTCTATCTATCTGTCTTTCTGTCTGTCTGTCTGCCTGTTACTTCTTCACGCTCAAACCACTGAACCGATTATGTTGAAATTTGGCATGAATATACTTTGAGTCCCGGGAAAGGACATAGGATATAGTTTTTATCCCGGAAAAATGTTCGGTCCCCGCGCGATAAACGAATTTTGGCGCAACTAAGTTGCGGGCGTCATCTAGTAGTTAATAAAGAGGCAAATAAAAATACATCTATTATATTAATGCAATAAAAATATAAAATCCATACTAATATTATAAATTCGAAAGTGTGTCTATCTGTCTGTACCTCTTCCACGCCCAATATAAATAACTATTTATATATATATATATATATATATATATATATATATATATATATATATATATATATATATATATATATATATATATATATATATATATATATATAAATAGTTAAGTCGTAGTCACTACGCGTGAACCGACCGTGAAAAGTATTATATTTTTTCCTTTCCCGGGAAGTTTATTTTTAAGTGGAAATTCTTAGCGCTTCTTTGATGGATTCAGAAATTGGCCGGGGTATATGGGACTCTCCTGGCACGGGCACTCACGAAACCCGCCAGTGCCCTAAACGTACCACTAAAACCCGCATAAGGTAAGTCAACGGGATTCTGTTTACCCACGTACTATATATTATGAACACTAGATGATGCGCCAAAATTCGATAAAAAGTATCCTATGTCCTTTCCCGGGACCCAAAGTATCTCCATACCAAATTCAGCAAAAATTGTTCATCGGTTTGGTCGTGAAGAGGTAACAGACAAATAGCCTGATACATTTTCGCATTTCTAATATTAGTATGTATAAAATACCTTTGTTAGATACAGCACGCTTTTTAATTTGTTTGGTATAAAAGTACTTTGTTTATACCAAAGAGCTGAATCTTCCTCATTCTAAGAATAGTCTCTAGACATCGCTAGAAGCGGTCTCGCCCCGCTCTTTGTGATTATGACAGTTATGGCTAAAGTTTCGAGTGTGTTCAATTAATTTTATGTTGTTGTTTTTATGACACTTTAATACTTTAAACGTACTTTTTAAAAGTTAAGAGTTTAGAACGAGTTTTTTGGTTTTGAGAGTAAGGAAATCTTAGAAGTTTTGTTGGCTTTTTTTGCTTATTACCTTCTAATTATTATGCATCAAATAATATCGCTATACAATATATACAAAATCTTTGGAATGTTGACGGCTTTTCTTACTTTTTAACTTATAACTAACAGTAGGACTAACATTAATTATTTTTTCGTACAATTTATTGCATATTTTACTAATTTATTTACGTAAACGTTTTCATTCATTAATTACATTGTATGAGCAAGTAATTGTTGATGATGAATATTACAAAATATAGCGAAAATTTCGGTTAACGTAAATGAGGAACGTGGAACATGATTATAATTACAATGGCGGTTACGGATTTACGTAACGACAGATTGTGCCATAACTGCAATGCCACGAATACAAACATTTACGTATGCTTCAGCACGAATGGGCCAGCTCAAACGAGATATTAATATTTACCAATACCATCACGTAGAAAACTATAGTGAGAATATTTGTCACATTTTTCAGTCACAGAAATTTGTTTATCGCTCGGGAAACGTACGTTTTTCCGGGATAAAAAGTGCCCTCTGCCCTTTTCCGGGACTCAAACTATCTTGAGGTTTAGGTGTGAAGAGGTAATAGATAGACAGACACAGAACTGGTTGTGGTTGCAGATTAAGATGATTTGAGATTAAACATCCATTAAAATATTCTTTCATTAAACCTCCGCACTCAATCTGTACGATAACTTAAAAGAATAAAACAGGGTCGTCAGTATGAATAAAAATTCCAGTGATAAAAATTTAAATTTAAAAACTTGTAAGTTCTTTTTAATACCTATTTTTATGTCTCCTACAAGTCCCACAGAACTAGAATTAATTCATACTGGACAAAATGGCGGGACCCGGCGGAACTTTTTTAATTTCGCTGACTTTACAGTCGATACTAGTGACATCTGTGGGCTTCATTTGAATAATATGAATGTAAATAGACGTGTTTGGTGAAAAATTTTAGATGAAAGGTTTTTCGACAGTTTATCTGGTCAATGTTAAGTGCTTCAACCCACAAAACATATTTTGGTGTTCAGTTATCAATGCAGTCTTGTTCTAAATGATCTAAAGAACGTGACTGCATTCATAATTCAATACGTAATTTTGTTATGCATTTTTATCGTGAAATCATCAACCAATCGGCAACGCTATTGAAAATATAAACTCCTGTCAATAAGGGTCCGCTGTCACATTGAATGTGTTTTGGAACTCTTTTAAATATACGCATCAACATCATTTTATACGTAGAGATAAACTACGATAACATGGCGCGCCCCTCACATTACTGTTTCAATGTGTGTAGTCACATCCTTATATGGATGCCCATGTAGTAAGTATTCAACCAATCAACCAGTACTCGTAATATTTCACTTAATGTCACTTATTACCAAGATTTGTTGGTCAACTAATCATAACTAGCCGACCGCGCAAGACAACGCACTTCAAACGTTTTGACAACGCACTTCAAACGTTTTGAATTTTGGAGGGGCGCGCCATGTTATCGTAGTTTATCTTTATGAAATGTCTCGGGAAGGTGTGTGGTGTATATTTCTATTTGTTGAAGCTAGCGCGCGAAGTAAATTGATAACATGCATATTTGGGTTTGAAGATTTAGACAATGTTAGTTCGCGAACGTAATATTTTTCGCCTTATTTTGTAAAGCAAACATGTTGGAAACGAAAAATTTTGATTAATTTAGTCAAACTTCACGCACGATTAAATTTTCCCACGATTTTGAGTGTGTTTTAAATATTTTATAACCCGAAAAGCGCAGTTTAATATTAGTTGGTGAACTTTGAGCACTAAAGTTCTGTCGAAAGCTCCTGAGGGCTTTTAAATGTGAAAACCTTAATCGACGTAATTTTAACAACTTTGCTGATGTTTCGTTGAGTGCAAGGAACCAGATGATTGTCAGCTTTTGTACTTTGTTATTAAGTTTATTCTTTATACGTATGTTTAATTTTACCCAACTGCACTAAAACGGCCCATTCACTATCCTGCATTGCAGTCCTGCTGCAAGCCGCCGTGCAGGCCTGCAACACAATTCACTATCCTGCATAAGCCGGCGGACTGCACGCAAGATAGTGAATGGTATTGCAGGCCTGCACGGCGGACTGCAGCAGGACTGCAATGCAGGATAGTGAATGGGCCCTTTAAGCGGCTTTGTAAGTTAATGTATATGCGGGCTGTAAAAAAAACAAAGTGATAATACTTTAGGATGTATATGTGTCCCTTATTTAAAGTTGACTGTGAAAGTAGCAGCGCTAAAAGTGCATTTTTGTGTACTGTATAGGCAAGCAACCGCATCATGATTTTTCCATACAAAAGTGAAAAAGCTACTCATTCAGCGCTGCTATTTTTACAGTGAACTATATACATGTAGGGGATCCATACATACCCTGAAGTATTATCACTTAGTTTTGTTACACTCTGTAGATCTATATATTTCATATAGAACGACCGTCTTTATAATAATTACTAACTGTTGCCCGCGACTTCGTCCGCGTTATCATAGATAGTATAATAACGGAGATGGGTTTCATGTTCTTAACTTAAGAAATGACGGACTTTCATTCAAACTTTCAACCCCTATTTCACCCCCGTTGGGGTAAAATTTTCAAAATTCCTTCCTTAGTGGGTGTCTACAGTAGGATTGTCTTATTAAGTAGACACTAGACAGTAACTGTCTAGTGTCTACTTAATAAGACAATCCTACTCACCAAATTTTGTGGCTGTAACTTTAACAGTTTTTGCTCAGCGATGATGAATCAGTCAGTCAGTCAGGACATGTAATTTTATAAGTATAGATTGTGTGTATTCATTGTAGTTGTAAAAGAGGTATAGTGGGAACAAAGTTAATTAAGAAAATTTAAAGAGATAAACAGTCTGTGGAACTCATGACATACATTTTATGAAACTAAATTATATATAGTAGGTATCTAATATATCTTTCAATCGCTACGAAAATTCCTCGTTGAATAATTTTGATCCATTATTATTTCAGAGCAATTTCATACTTGCTCAAAATAACTTATTAAAGCATCATCTTACTCCGTGATTGAAATATAATGTTATGTTATTAAAACATTACCGTAAAGATAAACCGTAGCTATTAAGATCCAGCAATTTGGTAAAACAATGTGACGTCGGCTGGAATACTAATATCTTCACGTCATTATCTATTATTAAATTCTGGCCTCGTACTGTGGACAAAGATGGAGAAAATTAACTTGCGATATACAAAATCTAGTGTACAATAAACAGACTTATAAGAAAGAAATATCAATTGTTGATATTTTGCCTACATGATAAAAATATAGTAATAATAATTTATAATATATTAAACTAATTGATACTCACAACTCCGTTGTGCTGAAATTCATGTATCGCGCGGGAACACTTTCCTGGGATAAAAAGTATCCTATGTCATTTGCCGGGACTCAAAGTATTTCCATACTCATTAAAACGGTTCCATGGTTTAAGCGTTAACCCATCAACCCCCACAAGGCCGTGTTTCCACCTGTAAGCAAACTCGCAGAAGTCTTGCGTGAGTTTCTTACAATATTGTTTACACTTCATACTAATTCCTGCAATTTATTGCTGCAATAAACTAGACCGTACAACACTTGCTACGGGGTTTACACTTGCAATCTGCTGTCAGACACTTCTCGCGACAGTTGTCTTGCAGGTGGAAATACGGCCTAAGGATACCGGTGACCGCGATAACAATAGCGATCCGCGATAAGCGAATAAGAATCCGCGCTCGAAGGATTAAGGAGTAACTGAGACAGAGACAGACAAACTTTCAAATTTATAATATTAGTATGGATTATTACGTGGTTGAAAATTCACTAAGCGGCAATAATAGTGCGGCCACAATCGACTAGGAGGATTAATGGACCCAAACAGATGCGTTTTCTGGAACCTGTCATTTTTTGCGTGAATAAAACCATGAAATGAAAAATAAAAGTTAAATTAATTTTTGAAGTGGAAATTCTTCAGGTGAAATTTCAAGGTCGAGTCATGACAAAGAAGGTCTTAATACTCGTGTATCATCAAGACGCTGTCACGATTATAGACAGAAGTTTTAATTCTGACTGCATCTGACACGTGTCTATATTAGAGATCTTTGGTCTATACAGTATACACACTTTTTTTGATAAAAATTGATAACTCCAATAAATATAACAACTCAGGCGATACAATAAATGGATTTTACAGCTAAAAAGATTTTGTAATATCACGAATGATCAAACACTTTTTGCTTGACCTGAAATACAGAAAGGACGGGTTCGCTCCACCGCTCCTGCATAAACGTTAAATCTTTCACGAAGTGGACGAATACATTTGAATATTTAGGATCAATACACATTGAGACGCGACGTGCCGAGGATTTTGACATTTACTATTTATTGTAACCGTTTGAGATGTGTATATGAAATTTAGATCGTATGTGTATATCGCAAGTCTCAATATATTATGAGCCAATTTGACACGTTTATGTTAATAGTTTTTGAATTATGAGGGGGTCAAAAGTGGCTTCAAATGGTTCGTATAATATTACACACGGTGCTGTTCGCCAGTTCTGTTCTACTTGAACTTGACTAGACACTATGCCGCGTTAAATCTTTACGAGGTGGACGAAAGGGCATTGGGTAACTTTGTATGGACCTGTGGCGTCATTTTTTTTCCAGCGGCCAGGGCCAACCATTACTATTTTGTAGCACTACATTAGAGAAACATAATATATTAGTAATAAAATTGTTCTAAGTGATATCGGAGCTGAGCTACTATTATTTTAGTATATTTATTTTTGCACCTTATGTTCACAAAATCAATAGTAATTAACATTACTTTATGGAGCTATCCTTAACAAACACATATAGAAATGGTATATATTAAATTGTTGGATATATATTTCTCACTAGTTATTGCCCACGACTTCATCCGCGTCAAATAAATGAATAATTTTTCATACATATTATATTCACACTGGGTATAACTCTCGTCCGACTGAAATATAGCCGACTTGAGACTATATTTCATTAGACAGTGGTTTTCAAAGGGTCGGATGCAATATTAGGCAATTATAATTATTGTTCTTGTGTATTAATGTGTTGTGGGTAAAATTATTCTAGGGTGTTGTTCCCATAATATAATGTCGATTATTTCCACTATTTAGCGAATATTGGCCATAGTACGACGTCGGACGCCACCTTTCGGCAGAATTTTCAGTACCTATCGCTTTTAATCTACTTCCCAGCTTATTATAGAAGTACAGCTGCAGGAATATTTTATAGAATATTAACTATTTACTTACGCAAAAAATATATATAAAAAAACAAAATCTTTAAGAAATTCGAAAAAAAAAATGGATTTGCAGACGGACATGCATTGCATTTCATCTTGGCGGGGGCACTTCCGTGCCCCCAGATGTGTCCCTTGTATAGAGTTCAGTTTGAAAGGAACTGTACTCAAAGACCAACATATTTTTTTGTGATTTGAATGGGCAAGCGCCCTGGCGTAAAGAGTTTCCCCATACAAAAGTGAAAAAAATATGTTCCCTTTATGAGCCTGAACTTAGCAGACAGCAGACAAAAAAAATATTTGGATAAGGATATCTGCGAGCCCACGTAAGTTTTTAGAGTTAACTAAAGTGATAATTGTGTGTTGTCAAATTATCTAAACATGATAATAAATATATTTTTTTTACAACATATGAAAAAAAATTTAAACAATAAAAATTTTTTTGGGAAGCTCTCACGCAATTTCCTATTGTTGAAAATTTATAAAAATTTGTAAATATGCTCAATTTTAGGTTCTTTAAAGATGATATCGATTATTTTTTTGATTTTTTATTTTGATCATTCTGGGGCTCATAACTCTGTAAATAATCAGTAAAAAAAGAAAAAAAACATTTATCATGTATTTCCCTGTCAACATTCTAAACATGATATTTTTTTGTTGTTTTATTTTGTCACCGAGTTGATAGATATCCGTATTTTTGTTTTTTTATTTTTTTTGGCGACGGATATCAAGGTTAAAAAAAACCAAATGAAAAAAAAAAATATTCTCATATCTTCATTTTCAAAAGATCTAAACATGATATTTTTCAGAATTTTGATTTTTTCATTTGTTCATTCATTCTTTATTTTATGTTTTTTTTTTATTTTGTCCCAAAGATCGTCAACAACTCAAAAAAAATCATTGTTTTGTATTTGTTTGTACTCCATACTCCATAAAAAACAATATTTTATTTTAGTTTTTAACGATTTTTGGGACAAAAAAGAAAAAAAAAAAAACAAACTAAAAAATCAAGATTCTGAAAAATATCATGTTTAGATCTTTTGAAAATGAAGATATGAGAATATTTTTTTTTTAATTTGGTTTTTTTTTAACCTTGATATCCGTCGCCAAAAAAAATAAAAAAACAAAAATACGGATATCTATCAACTCAGTGACAAAATAAAAAAACAAAAAAATATCATGTTTAGAATGTTGACAGGGAAATACATGATAAATGTTTTTTTCTTTTTTTACTGATTATTTACAGAGTTATGAGCCCCAGAATGATCAAAATAAAAAATCAAAAAAATAATCGATATCATCTTTAAAGAACCTAAAATTGAGCATATTTACAAATTTTTATAAATTTTCAACAATAGGAAAATGCGTGAGAGCTTCCCAAAAAATTTTTTTTTGTTTAAATTTTTTTTCGTATGTTGTAAAAAAAAAATATTTATTATCATGTTTAGATAATTTGACAACACACAACTATCACTTTAGTTAACTCTAAAAACTTACGTGGGCTCGCAGATATCCCTATCCAAATATTTTTTTTGTCTGCTGTCTGCTAAGTTCAGGCTCATTATATACAGCGCTACTACTTTACAGTAAACTCTTTACAAGGGACTCATGCACAGTACACACCCTAAAGTATTATCACTTTGTTTTGTTATACCTGTATACTAATATTATGAAGCTGAAGTGTTTGTGTGTTTGAAAGTGCTAATCTCAGGAACTGCTTGTTCGATTTGAAAAATTATTTTTGTGTTGGATAGCCTATTTATCGAGGAAGGCTAAAAGCTTTTAAATAATGCCGTTTTTTTGTATTTTCCTGAATATTCATGTTATGATTGAGTTTACGTTTAGTTGAAAATACGAACTTAAAATGCCTAATATCTGGGCTCCGATGTAGTTTAGCTATATGTCCCCTATAATAAAGTTTACTCCCCTATATATATGTTCTTTCATAATGTGTCGGTTTGGTGAGTGGCCGCGAGATTTGAAAATGACGCCAATATTACCCAAACCCCTTTTTACGCAAAAATTTAACATGTAATAACGTGAAAAACGAGAAACTTTGAATTTCACACAAACCTAGATAGCGCGATTAAGATTGTGCGATGTTAAGTCTATGACGTTTTGGTTAATATTAAGACTCGGTAAATACACAAAACTTCATCAAAATAGGTCCAGCCGTTTCGGCCAAGATCCATACTAATATTATAAGTGCGGAAGTATGTCTGTCTGTCTTTCTGTCTTCTCTTCACGCCTAAGCCGCTGAACTGATTTTGCCTTTAATCCCGGAAACATGTACAGTTCCCGAACGATAAACGAATTTTGGCGCAACAGAGTTGCGGGCGTCATCTAGTTAACTATAAAGTATAAACACGACAATTTTATCCCACCAAAACATGAAATGTAAAAAGAGCCAAGCAAAATATTGCATAGCTGTAATGCTTCTGTCGTAAAAAGTTTTCAGATCACATTCAAGCCAAGCCTTCAACTTATTTTGTAATTTAAATCAACATTTAGTAAATGTATCAATAGATTTCTTTATTTTATAATTATCATAGTGGCTTGGCAGTGAGCATTAGAAAATAACATAATAATAATATATTGGGTACCATCGGCCACATGCGTCGTTACATACTAAAATACTTTATGCTTGCCGTCTGTGTAAGTATGAACTCCTTCAAATATGCAGTTTTATATTAAATTTGTTTCTCTTGTGCTCATTGCCAAGCCACTATAATAATTATAAAATAAAGAAATCTATTGATACATTTACTAAATGTTGATTTAAATTACAAAATAAGTTGGAGGCTTGGCTTGAATGTGATCTGAAAACTTTTTACGACAGAAGTATTACAGCTATGCAATATTTTGCTTGGCCCCTTTTACATTTCATGTTTTGGTGTGATATCATTTCTTTTTTTAAGGTTTTTGTTACTTTTCTTTTCAGGTCACGTTATAACTTTTCTGTACTTAGTTTGATTCTCATTCTCTATCTTCTTTATATTATTTTTTGAGGCTTCGTTAGTTCTGAGTCGATTATTAATATTCATATATTTTGATACCTATTATAAGTTTAAACACTTACGGATTTTGTCGCGGAGCACTTTTATTAATCCCGACGTTTCGGCTGCTTTACAGCGGCCGTGGTCACGGGTGGTCTTCGGGTAGTTGAAGAACTTCAAGAAATTGGACACCTGTCACCTCAGTCCACCCGTGACCACTGCCGCTGTAAAGCAGCCGAAATGTCGGGATTAATAAAAGTGCTCCGCGACAAAATCCGTAAGTGTTTAAACACTTATAAATTATAATAATATTATGAGTGATACTCGCGAAAACTTAAGAAATCATTATTCATATAATATTTTAATTGACTTTTAAGCTTTAATACTTGAAGGTGGTCGTTTTTAGCATAGCGTTGAATACATAGCAGCACTGATGTAAGCGTCAACGTTCCACGCAGGAAAGGAGCACACCTTATTTCATGTGATAACTTAAAACTCCCATATTACGGGTATATATCGAGCGAGTAAGGAGTGTATATCGCAGTACTGATTGCATTTATATTTTAATCGAATTTAATTATTGTTTCATTGTTAACGTTGTTAATACTATTTTTTATTTAATCAATACCATTTCATTATGCAGTCGAAACTCATACTGTTCTTGCAAAGTTACAAACATAAAAATGTTTTCTTTTATTTAATAAACTACTATATATTATTATTATGTATATTATTTTTCAGTTTTTCGGTTTCCCTGCCCAAAGGATGAAAACGGGACCCTATTATCAATAAATAATAAGTCTTCACTGTATGTCCGTCGTCCATCCTTATGTCACCAGGCTGGATCTCGAGAACCGCCATAGCTAGGTAGTTGCAATTTTCATAAATTATGTATTTCTGGTATCGTTATAAAAGCTAATAGTCCAATTTAAATAAAATAAATTATTAACAGGGGGCCTCATAATATAACAAACACGATTTTTCCCCTATTTTGCTCTATATCCATAATGATAACAGTAAGGTTTTTGAAAATTTCAGAAAATTTACAAAATCCTTTACAATCCCATATCTCCATCTTACCTTCTAGATCGCTTCAATTTTGCTCGACCTCTTGACATGCCGTGCAGGTCTAACGTGAGGACGAATCTATCCCTCCCCTCCCATCGCTCCAACTTCTTCTCCTATTCCTTTACCGTTCATGCAGTTAGACTATGGAATTCCCTTCCCCACACCATTCGTGACAGCCCTTCCTTTCCTGTCTTTAAGAAGCGACTAAAAGAGCACTACCTCAACAATGAATCCTAAAGCTCTTATTAAATATACATATAGTATGTATTTGTTTATTTTAGTATGTATTTTTGTAAGTAGGTACTTACATATTTTTTAAATTATAACATATTTATTATTTTGTATATTATAACATATAAATATGTATTGTATTTGTATTATATTAGTAGGTATGTGTATTATTCTATAGATTTATAAAATTTATCTGTGCGCCCTATCTGATATTTCCCATCACATTTCTCTCCGTAGGGCTGCTGGAAGAAATTTCTGTTAGAGATAAGCAGTACCTGTTGTGTCGTTTTTCTTCTGTGTATATTTCGTGTTGAAAATGTGTGTGTGCAATAAATAGTAAATAAATAAAAAAAAAATACTCAACTGTATATTAACTTTAATAATTAATAATAAAAATTAAATATATTTATTATTTAAGGGGGGCTCCCATACAAATTTACGGTACAGAATCCTATGTACGCCATTCCGACTCGCACTTGGCCGGTTTCATAATTTTTTCCTTTCATTGTGAATAAATACCTATCCGGGTACCAAATTTCAAGGTTCTAAGTCTGCTATGAGTACCTTAGAATTTTGATGATCTATGAGTCAGTGAGTGACAAAATGTAGTAACTTTGACCATCCGTAACTATTAAACTGTTTATCGAAATTTCATGTAATTTGGAGGTTAAGCTAGTTTTAATACTTGCTCCTAGTAACCAAAATTATAAATCCCTAGCTTTGTTAACATCGAAGATAAAGGGGGTGTGAAATAGCCGCGAACCGCTTCGAGAAAAGTATGGCACGGCCGTGCCTTTGCTAAAAAGCTTGGCTGGGGCACTACCGTGCCCCAGATATTAGTTGTCAGGTCATCGAACCATTTGTTGTGAAGAAAAATATTCGATACTTGTCAAACAAAGTTTAGTATCCGACGTCATAATAAAGTATTTTTCATGCGTCTCGGGAATAGTTTTAGTTCGGGATAAAAGGTATTGTACAATGTATATTCTTCTAACAATAGAGGAAGGTTTCAATATCATCAGTAAATGTCAATGGGTTATTATACACGAACAACTGAAAGAAATTTGATAGTTAAAGTAATAATTTTAATGTAGCATTATATTTTTTATCGGAAAAATTAAAGTAATATCCACAAATAAAGATTTGAAAACTTAAGATGTAGAACCACCTACTATTTAAATTTTCCAATTATTTAAATTGGATTTCGTGCAAGAAAAACTTACGCTTTTCGTCACAAATGTCAAATTCGCCCAAAAAACGCAGAAGTGCCCCCATTTCTACTTATCAATTTAAATAATAATATTATGACTAATATTATGTATGCGTAGGAGGCGAATGTAATTTTTTTCTGTATTTAGTTTTTTAGTTATAAATGACATTGTAATTGTATCTATTTTAAAGATATTTTTTTCATCTTTTTGGTAAAATATGCCGATTCTTCTAGTTCCTGAACCAATGATACGCACCAGTAGTCCTTACTACTTTAACGTCGTTACGTTCAGAAAACATTTTTTTGTAAATAAAAAAAATGTTTGAGTTTGTACAGATAATTGTTCTAAGAAAACTATATTTAAATATCAAAAGAATTACAAAAAAAATGTTCACACTATTGAAAGAGAGAATATTGCGTACTAAATATATTTCTTTGTCTAAACTTAAATTTAAATGATAATACGAGTAAAGCTCAAAATACAACTTTTGGGCTTTATTATACTAAACAATTTATTTATAATGATACCCCTTTTATTAGCATTATTCCAAAATGTCGTATATGTTTTATTCAAATGGAGATAGAAATATATTTATCGCGTGGGACTCGACAAAATTACTTTTTACATACTAAAAGGGTATGTTCATAAAGAATGTAAATGATAATATCCAAACAAAATTCAAGTAAATGCCTATATTTTATTACACAGTTTCATTTTTATAAGAATGCTCACATTTACTTGACATCATTATTATGACCTCTATTCACTATGAATCATGATGCAAAACCATGATTGTATCCATGATTATGTCATGTGTAGGTACAGCCTACTTAAGTTTCTTACATCATAGACTAGTTAAAATGTTGGGAGTACTAAAACTAATGTCGAATTGATTTGATTTGTTGTCGAGAAAATAGAAATAGTCAGACGGCGACCCTACGTTACTTGCTCAGGATATTTTGACCTTGATGAAAACTTAAGGTGATTGGCGACTGCACATTTATCAGCAAGCACGCGTCAGTGTCTAAACACACTATGCCGAAGTTACGCGGCGTAATTTCCGTGGCCGAAATTACGTTCTGCGGCATCCGTCTGATACGACACACTATAAATTACGCGAAGAGCCGAAATTACGCGGTGGAACTTTCACCTTTATAATAATATTAGTAGAATCAAAAGTTTGTGAAAGTTGATATCAGATGCCAAAATGTCAGTCATCATGACATTTCGGCAACAATCGAACCGAACTTCCGTCGCGTATCATGTGTTGCTATACAAAACTAATGTTTATGGTATATAATGGTAATCCACCGAATCGTTGCCGAACTTTACGCTCGACTCGGCTCGACGGAAGTTCGGTTCGCGACGGAATTTCGGCATAGTATGTCGTACGTCACGTTCCGTCCGTATTTTGTATTCGTTTGAAACGCGGCGTAAACGCGGCGGAATTTACGCCGGCGTAATTCGGCCTAGTGTGTTTAGACAGGGTTGATTCAGACAGAAACGCAACGCGTTGATGTATTTCTAAATTTATAATATTATGGATTTGATAAATTCGCATGACGTCTCACGCAATTGAAATCTGTCAAATCCATACAAATTTATGCCGCGCCGCGTCTCGCCTCATCTCATCGCGTTGCGGTCTTAATCAACCCTTACGCGCCGTTGTATGAAGTGACGTGAAACCTCGCACATTCGTCCGCACCGTACGCGCCGCATTTCGTGAACTATGCGGTGCGTTCGGTGCTGAAAACGTGCGATCAACTTTACAGTGACTTGCATAATTCTAGCAAATAATATTGGTCTACCATCTGCCATTTTTCTATACATTATACGAAGAACCGTCGGTCCGTCGAACCTCAAAAGATATTACAACGATCGGGAAATAACACCCCACGTACCTGTCACGGCTGGCCCTCATTTAAATTCCAGCGGATAAGAAGAAAGTTCGAAATGAATTTATATTCAAGACGCGGACTCGTTTTAAAAAATCGCGCTATTAAAGTGGCCAAGTTTCAGAGGACTGATTATCGTAGGTCAGATATGCTTCCGGATCGATCTGAAAGATGTTAATCGATAGTTTTTCATTTACTGTATGTCTTTTAAATAAAAATGGATTTTCAAATGTGTTAGTCGCGCTAAAACTCGAAAACGGCTGAATGGATTGGGCTGATTTTAGTCTTAAAATACTCGTAGAAGTCCAGGGAAGGTTTTAAAGTGGCACGAAGTTCACCGGGACAGCTAGTTTTATATAATTATTTATTATACTGGTCCGGAAAGTTTTGTTCTGTTGTATAAGCTGTGAGAATATTATGCTTGCAGTTGCACCTTTATCATTCCTATCATATCAATTATCATCTTCTGTCGACCTTTGAAGCGGAGGAATTCTGGCCGACTGATGTGGTCTACCGAAGGTTCCGGGGGAGACTCCAGAATGAAACGCGCGTCACGTCGCCGATAACTAAGTGACAAAGTGTAGTTATTAAGTGTATTTAATTTATATGTATGTTAGTCATTAAAGTATATATTGTATGGGCCTATGTAGCCTGAAACAAATAAATAAATAAAAATAAATTACAGATGTTGTGAAGGTGACGTTGTTGTTACGACGGTCTCAGATACTTCGATAGACATGATTCTCAGACTTACAAGTTAGGCATGCAAAATTACTACAAAACTGATCAAGTCGTTTCGTTAAAGATTGATGACAAATACCGGGACACGAGAATTTTATATATTTAAGACTAGAGGACGCAGAAATTCGTTTATCGCATCATTACAGGTAATTTTTTGGAGATATAAAGACGCATTCTATGTCCTTTCCCGAGACTGAAACTATCTGATACTAAATTAAATCAAAATCGGACCAGCGGCTTAAGCGTACAGATTATGACAGTCAGACACACATTTGTATTTGTAATATTAGTATGGATATCAAAGGTTTGTAAGTACTATAGTGTATATACTTATTATAAAACAAAGTCGCTTTTTTTCCCTCATGACCCTTTGTTCCCTTTAATCTTTAAAACTACGCAACGGATTTTGATGATTCTTTCAGTGTTAAATAGCCTATTTATCGAGGAAGGCTATAGGCTATATTTTATCACGCTGAGACTAATAGGAGCGAAGAAATAGAGGAAAATGTGGAAAAAGAGGGGAAAATTATTTGAAAGGGCTAACTTGAACGCGCTAATCTCAGGAACTACTGGTCCGATTTGAAAAATTCTTTCAGTGTTAGATAGCCCATTTATTGAGGAAGGCTATAGGCTATATTTTATCACGCTAAGAATAATAGAACAATGTGGAAAAAACGGGGAAAACTATTTGAAAGGGCTTATCTTGCGAACTACGTGAGCAATTTTTATGTTATTTGGCACAGATAAAAAATAGACCACGTGAAGGATCGTAGGCTATCGATTTTAATAATTTTTTCAGTGGCTATATATTTTATACCCGTGCGACGCCGGGGCGGGTCGCTAGTAGTGTATAATATATGTAGTTTATTAGCAAGGCTATATACCTTACATGATAAACACACATAACTTAGTTAAGTACGTCTCAAGAAACTGCGACGCCACTCAATGTAACGCATACGTAATCACTCGCTTTGAGTTGTACTCAGCTAATGTGAGTACCGAGTAGTGGTAGCAGTCGTGCATGCTGGTATCAAAAACGTGATACTTTGAAGTGAAAAATTATTTTCTTGTGCGCTTTTATGGAATGGGGAATTTTAAATTCATACACGTGATCTGATTAAAAATTTATAAGACGGTGGGAGTAACACGTTGTAGGAAAGGGACATCTCTATCTCTTTCTATTATCCGGAAAAAATAATATATGCATGCTCTTGCTACTTAGTTTTCACTTATCCTAAAACGTAACCACAGTTTAAATGTAATTACTGCCACTATTTTGCGCTTCACTTTTAAAATATATATGAGTATTATAACGAGTGTGTTACATACAATGCGGAATTTTATTCTATAATATTATGTGTCATTCATGTAGCCACAATTTAGCAAATTATTATTTTTAACAAAAAATCAAAAACGACTTCCAAGGCAAAAACAATAATAACATTAATATGAACTAAAAAGTATTAAATAATTTTTAGTATCTAATAGTGCCTTTTTCCGAATTCGGCTAAACCTCAACTATTTCTGTACTCAATCTTCATTATTTTGAAGTTGGTACCAGATAGCTGAATCTTCAGTTCTCTGACAGAATATTTGAAACTTTTGGAACTGGCACCGACTTCAAAATTATGAAGATTGAGTACAGAAATAGTTGAGGTTTAGCCGAATTCGGAAAAAGGCACTATTATATATAGAAAAAAATATTTAATACTTTTTAGTTCATATTAATGTTATTATTGTTTTTACCTTGGAAGTTGGTTTAAATATTTTGTTAAAAATAATAATTTCACTCTTTTTAGTTAAACCATCGCGTATATTTTACGTATCTTATTACAATTTGTTAAGAGTCACAACTCACGCTCACAAAATAATATTATACTATCATATTTATCACTTATCAGTGAAATGAACATATTGTGCTAGGTAATTTAACAATTTTAATGCCGCAAGCCCCAAGCGGTCACCGGAGATTGCGATAACAATAGAAAGGCTATTGTGTCTCGTTTTTCCACGATCGAAGGATCTATCATATAAAAAATTGTATAAACTTGCATAGGATGTAGCGTAGCTACTCATAATATTTAATATTATCATAATTGACAGCTGTTCTTGAAATCAAGAAGTCAAATCGATACTTAGTGCGCCATCTATCGATAATATGTGTAACTAATTAAAAAGACACTTAATGACTTTGTTTTGTTTAAATCTACGAATAATAAAACCTAAGGAAACGTAACTCCCATACTAATACAGTTTTAAATTTGGTTCCGTTCGAACTGTCATGTAACGTCAGCCTTTATACCGCTCAAGGTCACCTAAATATTGAAAATGTATGAAAAGTTAACCTAAGGTACACTTTTTTGACAAGTATTTTGGAGCATGTTTTTTGACGGAGTTACTCTTCCTTAGTTTTTATTATTCGTAGGTTTAAATGCTCTTTTTAAAATAACTTATTTTAATTCTATTTGTCTATTTAAATTTTATAAAGTAGTTAGTAAAGTATTCGATCGGTATATAAAGTAGTTAGTAAAGTATTCGATCTGTCGTCTGCCGCCACGCGCCACGCGCCGCGCGGTCGCCTCTGCGGCGCTGACCGCCGTGTATATAAACAAACAGGTGTTGTTATACAGTACATAATTATTATTATTATTGTATCCATACCTATGCCTTGTACTATTATCTATTCTGTGCCATGAGACATTGGTGACCTTAACACGACGTGGTAATGATGATGATGATGATGACGATGATGATGATGATGAATATGAATTGCATAGTAGCATATGCTTTCTGTTCTTAAAACTACGCCGAAACTCACAAACGTGTATCTATAAGGAGTCAGGAGTTCTCTCAGCATCTTCGAAACTATGGTATACCTTGACCCAATATTTGACTTTTTGGTAGCATATTCTTAGTACACTTCACATAAAAAATCACCGTATGTTTCCATATAAATTTCGAGGAGTTCCCTCGATTACTCATGGATCCCATCATCAGGTCACCACTTTTGTGAACATGGTACCAAATTGGAGTGAAACCTAATACAACAAAAAAAATATTCGAAAATCGGTTCATAAACGGCGGAGTAATCGTTGAACATACAAAAATAAAAAAATAAAAAAAATATCCACAGCCGAACATATAACCTCCTCGTTTTTTGGAAGTCGGTTAAAAACTTGTGTCCTCTACTCTTACTCCGTTGTGCCAAAACTCGTTTATAACGCGGGAACTGTACATTTTTCCGGGACAAAAACTATCCTATACTACTATCCTAAAAAGTAACAAAAACTATCCTATAAAGTAACTCCATGCCAAATTTCAGCAAAATCGGTTCAGCGGTTTGGACGTGAAGAGGTAACAGACAGACAGACAGACTTTCGCATTTATGATATTAGTATAGAAGTATGGATATTTATTATGTAATAGCTCACAAGGTCTGGCTCCTTCAGGATAATTAAGGGATTTTTACGTTAGGAATTTCAATTTATTATGGCATCCCGGAAAAATCCATAGACTAGTAATAAAGCAGCAAAATATACGTTTTTTTCTGCCATAGAGTTTTGGATCAATGAAGTTTCAGGCAGATTATATTCATAATAAACAAGCCAAACTTGTTATTATTAGTAGTGTTCTTCAGCCTAAAGCTTTTAAGATTGTAGAGACAGGCGTGTCTAAGTGGCTACGGCTGCAGGATATGCCTAGCTCTTAAAAATTCGTAAGTGTATGAGATTAGAAAACATAAAAATATCAGAATGGATACAGTTAAATTGTTGCAAATATTGTCTGATAAAGAAGATGTTTCTGAACATAGATTGTAATAATATTATGCAATATCCATACTAATATTATGGAGTAGTTTTCCTTTGCCTGTCTGTCTGTTCGTCAGTCTGTTTGTTACCTCTTTACGCCCAAACTACTGGTAGCATTTTTTCTGAACATTGGTATGGTTTGATATATACTAATATGAGTCCCGAAAAAGGGCATAGGATACTTTTTATCCCGAAAGAATGTACGGTTCCCGCGTGATAAACGAATTTTGGCACAATGGAGTTGCGAGCGTCATCTAGACTTATATAAACTCATTTATTATTATCTATGCAACAAAGATTTACTATGTACTTTACAGGTTATCAAACTAGCAAATAAATATTATGTTTGTCTTTGTACATTATGCTCCTCGTAATCTATGTCTTTGTTTTTGCTCCTGAGTTTCAAGACTGCTCAGTTGTTTGTAAGCATAAAGCATTGTTATCTACTTTAATGAGCAAATATACAGAGAAATGTTTGTATACTAGGCACGTGAATTTAAGTACCTAGTTGAATATAAAATAGTAAATTTAGAGCCTGTTTCACCACTTTCTGATAAAGTGCCAGATAGGTTATTCTCAACTTTTTTAACAGATTCTCCATACTCTATCTGTCACGTTAGGTGGTGGATAGCCTATCCGACACTTATCGGGAAGTGGTGAAACAGGCCCTTAATATAAAAACATCAAGGTGATTTGGTTGTTCATACAACTATGTGAGGACATCAACCTTTTTCAGATTGGAAAGAAGACAATTATTACATAATAAATGAAAATAAACAATAAAGAAATAAAAAATACTTATATTGAGACATCTGTGTGTAGCTAGTCTTAAACAAAAACAAAAATAAATTAATTTTAAATTATTAATGGTATAAAACAAACATTGTATTCGAAGAAAAATCTTTAATAGTTCATAATCAAGTAAAGGTTTTGAAGTAAAACAATATATTGCTTCACGACGCCCGCGCCGCGCCGTCACAATTAAAGCCATAAGTTTCACTTCTGAAGTACACTTCTTAGATAAGTGTGAACGCACCCTTATATAACGGAACGCTTAACCCTATAGATCAAATTACGCGAACGTGTGTGGCAGGCATAAGAACATGTTTCAGGCCGACATAACACAATTACAAGTAACTTCGTTGGAAGTCGAAGGGTTGACGTGCGGGCTATAATTATCAACTTTTAATTAATTTACCTCGTAATCTTGTGTTGCGATTGGAGTGGCATGTATCGTATTAATAATAATAATAATATCTATGGATGCTTCATACCACGTCAGTCTGGCCCCGTGGTAAGTACCTGAAGGACTTGTGTTACAGGTACCAGACAACGGATATATATTTAATACGTTTATACTATACATATATTTCAGATTTTTATTATATGATACACATATTTAATACACGTCCATGACCCAGAAACTTTATAAACTTTTTGTTCCGTCGGCGGGACTCGAACCCCGGCTTGAGCTACCAAGTACCACTGCGCCATGGAGGTCGTCAAAATTCTGTGTGAGGTAAATATAACCATCTGTATGACATTTAAGGATATTTTCAGACCGCAACGTGACGCGTAGATCCATAACTAATTTTCTATTGCACTAGACGTCTTACAAAGCTGTCAAATCCATACAAATTTAGAAAGGCATCTACGCGTCACGTTGCGGTCGGATTTGACCCTAAACCCCAATGAGTTCCTAAAATACTAGAGTAGCAACGTCTTACAAACGATTCTCAGAAATGCGTAACCACTTGATAGTTCAAAAGACAATGTCAATTCATAATGTTATTATGTCATTATGTAGGTCAGAACATAAAGTTAATATACCTATTTATGGTCAGAACTCAGATATGCCTGCAGGTATCTTCAATGTGGCAACGCGTTCACTGATCTCTATTATACAAGTACGCTGGATAGACGCCCTTTGAAATCACACCTCTATTTCTTGTGCCTATTTGAAGCGGAATCAGCGCCCGCATTATGGGGGCTGAGAACTAATTCTGACGTAAAAATGACGTCTGAAAGCCGCCATATTGGCGCTGATAGCAGTAGTGAGAGTACTTGGAACTAATACTAGTGATGACAACTGTTGTTATTGGTTGTGGTTACGTCAAATTTACTTCTCTACCCCAATAATGGGGGTCCTGATTCCGTTTCAAATAGGCACAAAAAGCAGGCGGGTATCAGCGATCCAGCTTACTTGTATATAATAGAGATCAGTGCAACGCGTTGCTGCCGTAAACTGCCAATCAGTTACGTCAGTAACATAGAATATCATTGTTAAATCCACTAAAAACGATTTAATAAGGGTGGCGCAACTGAAGCAGTGTGCTTAACCAAAACCATAATCTAGTTAAATCTTTAAGCACTCAGTTTGCTCAGTCTTATGCTACTATGTTCATGTTGTCATACTTTCTTTCATTAAATTTGTCGTCACTATATTGTCCCTTTCACCATATACATAAAAAAGTGATATTTATTATTTTATGATGTGTATAATATCCATCTTATAACTCAAAACAAATATAAATAGATCTATTAATCTTGCAAATATAGTAACAATTAAGCTCCAAGTCCAACATAAGTCCAAAATTAAGTTCATAAGTAGAATTAAGTTCGTAAAATACTTGTCCTAACATTTCACGCAAGCTGTCATAATAAAGCCGTTTAATGGGTTTAGTCATTGACATACAGGCTTGCAAGGATGTTTCTAGTAGTTTATAACACTGTCATTGGGGCATGGATGTGTAAAAGATATAATAGGAGCATGCGGGATATTCTATAATTATAGCCTAATATGTCAAGTAAAGATTATAACAGTAAGTTCTGATTCAAGATCCTATTTGTTAATTGACTTCACTTTAGTTACATAAGAGAACAGTTCAGAAACTATAGGCACATATCCTTGTAAGGTTATGCCACATAAAATATGACGGCCAGTTTCTGAAATTTTTAACAAGAATTTATTTACTTAGTAAAACTGTTATAGTTCTACCAGAATCTGATGGCACAAAGTGCGAAAGCAAATTGACTCTAGCAATACCGGGGTAGTTGGAATAAAACATTTTGATCCTTTTTTTTCCTTATAGCGGCTGATTCTGTACGTAAACATGCAAATATATAAATTTATCCAATGATCAAGATGTTTTTTGAAAATCTGCCCTCAAAATTTGCCATCAGATTATAGTATACCTATAAGTCCTTTCCTGGTATCTCCGTACCTTTAAAACTATCGAAATCGATATAGTCGGTAATCGGTACGATTTTACTGATTTTTCTGTTACCGATGTAATAGACCGACAGATACACACTTTCGCATTTATAATATTAGTATGGATAGTGCGATGGCATTAATATAGAAGGTCAATGAGCTCAGCAAATATCGCGATAACGAAAAGGCCTCGTGGGCGAACTTTAGTACTCAAACTTGTTAATAGGGCTCATGTGAAGTTTACTCAATCTGGAGTATGGATTATAATACGAATATAATAAAGTGTATATTCAGATAAATTTATGGGCAGATGTTGCACCTACCTAATTTAGGCGAGTTATGTCACGTTGACTGCTCGCTGACCGATCTTGGTTCATTTTCGACCATGACCAACGAAGGTACGCGTACGGTCAGCGTAAAAGAATTACTTAGGTCAGCCGTCCACACTAATATTATTATAAATGCATATAAATGTAAAAGTATGTCTATCTGACTGTCTGTTACATCTTCACGCCCAAACTGCTGAACCGATTTTGCTGAAAGGTATGGAGATAAGTTGAGTCCCGAGAAAAGACATATAATACTTTTTATCCCGAAAAAGTGTACGGTTCCCGTGCGATAAACGAATTTGACGCAACGGAATTGCAGGCGTCATCAAGTCTGCTTATAAATTGCTCTGATTGGTCAACTAGCCTTAAGAATGAATTTAGAGATTAAGGCTTCGTTCAAACCTACGCGACCAAGCGGGAGCGTCAAGTTACGTCAAGTTGTCAAATGTGTATTTTGTATTGACGCTCTCGCTTCGCAGTCACTTGGTCGCGTAGGTTTGAACAAAGCATAAATTTTACGAAATTAAGAATTCATTTATTTGAAAACAACTAACTCTCGAGTAAACGAACTTGAAGAAAACATATTCAAAACATGCAAATTGCTTCAATTAGAACATTAATTGGATCAACGATTGAAGGATTCAACGTGAGTTCACAAATGCTTTAATGGCGTTAATTACATAAATTCTCTCACGGTGACTAAGCATTTAAAATGTAATAAATTAAACATTCCTTTACGATGAATCCTATCAGAGAATTCGATTCATAGATAGATAGCGGACCTACGTAATTTGGTTGCTTATGTCAAACCCATCCTTCAGATCCACTGACCTCCATTATACAAGTACGCTGGACAGATGATACCCAGCTGTTTTTTGTGCCTATTTAAAGCGGAATCAGCGCCCCAAATGCGGGGGAAGAGAACTAAATCTGACGTAACTTGCAAATGGCAGCTCAATCGCTATTGGTTGTAGAAACCAAAGAGAATATAATCACTACGGTGGTAGAAACTAGTATTAGTTCCAAGTACTCCCACTACTGCTATCAGCGCCAATATGGCGACTTAAACGTCATGCTTACGTCAGATTTAGTTCTCTTCCCCCGCATCGGGGCGCTGATTCCGCTTCAAATAGGCACAAAAAACAGCTGTCATTTCCATCGACATACAGACCCTCGCACTGATTTATGCACAATATACTGACATACACAGGCATGCACACACACCACTCACAAACACACACACACACACACACACACACACACACACACACACACACGCACACCACACACACACACACACACACACACACAAACACGCACATGAACACATCATACACGCACTGGCTTTAAAGGTCATTTATTTTTATTTTTTATTCCGTAAATTTACTTTTATTGAAAACGTAACTTTTTATATTTAAATAATATTATGTATCTTCTCATAATGCTGTATCGTGAAATGATTTGTAAATCGGAATCCAACCTTAATAATTATAATGTTCCTTGGGGTAAGGACCTGGTGATCTGTAATACAGGCATGACCTATAATGAACACCAGCTCCTTACAATCTCACCTGACTGTCATAAATTCTGTTATGTATATCTTAAACCTGTATTGTGAGAAGAAATAAAGATTATTATTATTATTATTTCAAAGGGTATCATAAGTCCAGCGTACTTGTATATGTGTGGTCAGTGTACAGATCACATTGAATTAACATATTTCGACCAACTGACAACGGTCCGTCAATTATCTATGAATCAATTTCTTCGATGGTACTTACAAGGCAAACAAATGATCACAATATAATGGGAACTAGCTGACCAGTCGATCAGGGAATTGTGTGTCAAAGCAAATAATGAAAAACTAAAACCAAAATAATGTTGTACAAGTAATTTAAAAAGTATTTATTGTGTAAACGATGCATTTTGAAATGAGTGATTAAAAATTGGAAGACTAATTTTAGAGTGACCAAACTCTAAAAATCATCATCATCATCTCATTTTTAACCGACTTCCAAAAAGGAGAAGGTTGTAATATGTTCGTCTGTTTATATATATTTTTTGTATGTTCAACCATAACTTCGCCGTTTATGGACTGATTTTCATGATTATTTTGTTGTTGTACAGGGTTAAGTCCGAGGTTGGTACCATGTTCACAAAAGTGGTGATCTGATGATGGGATCCATAAGGAATCGACGGGACTCCTTGAAATTTATATGGGAACATATGGTGATTTCGATTTTTTCTGAAGTATTTGAGGCATATACTACCAAAAAGTAAGATTTTTGCACCAGGATGTACACTGGTTCTGAATTTTGGCCTTATTTAAACTACTCCAAGCAAAAGCCAATGAATTCTACATTATTTCTGCTGAATTAAGGTTTCATTTTATTTTGGAAAAATAGGGTTTCGTGAGATATTTGGGTTTTTCGGACGCCAGGTGGAAAAATCAACCAGAAAAGTTACTTATTTAGCATACGCTGCCGGAACTATAAAAGATAGAACCATAAAATGTTGTAAGTAATTGTAGATCTTATGAATATCTACAAAAAAGTCTACGACATACTATACTTATATATGTCGAGTGAGTCACAATAACCATTTTTTTATTTAAAAATCTTGATTTTCTTTGGACTACATTTAAACGCGTTTATTTTACTCATGCTATTAATCCTTATCAAATTAAATTATTTCATCACTAAGTACAGTTTATGTAAATAAAATTTGGTCTTTGAATGATTAAAATTGGACGTTTGGTTTTGAAATTATGGCGAAATTAAAATATTACGATAGTGGGCGTCACTAAGCGGGATACGCGTCCGGGAGGAAGATAATCTGTGCAGTATGCACTATGTGCACCCATCGGATAATGACTGCGTCCGCGTCGTCGATGTCAGTGTGGAAGTCTGTGAATTGACGGGAATCATTTTAGGGTAGGCTTTTTGCAGCCGTAACCGACATCCACGCGGGCGGAGTCGCGGGCGACCGCTAGTAATATGTACAACTCTAAGACAACAAGCTATAATATGGTCTTGTTGTCTCATATGTAACTAAAAAGGGTAAAATTATTATTTTTTAACAAAAAAATTAAAACCGACTTCCAAGGTAAAAGGTAAAAACAAAAGTAATAATTATTCATAATCTAAAAAGAATCAAATAATTCTTATTCCTGATCATAGTGGCGTCTTCAGACTTCGCCTAAACCTCAACTATTTCTGTACTCAATCTTCATGCTTTTGAAGTCGGTACCAGCTAACCTTAACGTAATTGCTATGTCAAGGATCTCAGAACTTTTCCGGGCTGGTGGACTTCAAAAGCATGAAGATTGAGTACAGAAATAGTTGAGGTTTAGGCGAAGTCTGAAGACGCCACTATGATAAGGAATAAGAATTATTTGATTCTTTTTAAATTATGAATAATTATTACTTTTGTTTTTACTTTTTACCTTGGAAGTCGGTTTTAATTTTTTGTTAAAAAATAATAATATAGGTAGGAAATAAACACTTTCGCATTAATTTTATTCTGTTTCAATATTTTTCGAGTATATGCAAAAAGAACACTCGGTCAACAGCTGGTGAAAAGAATTACACTCTAGAGTAGATTGCTCTTCAGACAAATAACAAATAGGGATAAACGAGCTGAAGGGTCAAGTAATGGTAAGTGGATTTCACCGACCATGAATATAATAGGGGAAGCGAACGAGACCCTGAAATATGGGCTTTCGTTAGGGGCGATTTAGTAATACGCCTATGTAGCAGTAAAAGAAAAAGTATTTTACTGTTGACGCATAAAAATCGACTACATTCCCCATCTCGCAACAAGTTACCTAATATCAACATTAAATAATATTTATTTTGCTTCAAGACAATGGAACTGTTGGCATAATAATTAGATATAAATTTATTATTACTCTGTCTTGCAAATTATACATATTATTAGGATTTGAGGCCTCTTGCTTTACTAGAATTCTCCAAAATCGTATAAAATGTAGAAAATAAAAAGATAAGAAATGAAAATAACACTAAGGGCCAGTTTCACCGCTTCCTGATAAGATGCCCGATAGGCTTATTTGACAGATTCTCCATACTCCATCTGTCAAGTTAAGTGGTGGATAGCCTTATCAGGAAGCGATGAAACGGCCCTAATTATATTAGATAGTTACTGAAACAGAGATATGTTCTGATTACTGGTTTACATGCCACTTATCACAAGTCAAAGAGCCTGTTTCACCACTTTCTGATAAAGTGGCGAATAGGCTATTCACAACTTTTTTGACAGATTCTCTATACTTTAAATTTACTGGCAAGTTAGGTGGTGGATAGCCTATTCGGCACTTATCGGGAAGTGGTGAAACAGGTACTTATTATTATATTTAATCAATGTTTTAGCAATTGGTGTCTTCTGTGATCGGTGGCTGGAAACATTTATATGAAGAATACATAAATATCTTCTAGATGCCCAAATTTTTATCTGAGGGTTTCTTGAAACCCTCATTTACCGCAATCCTGGCATATTTCTGTTTCATCCAAATTCATAACCCTATTCACACACGTCCTTTGACCTTATATAACGTTCAAATAACCGTTTACTATTTTTCCCAGCGTAAAGCATACCGTGACAAAATCTTATTAGAAGCGGAATGGTCCAGCGCATTTAGAGCTAGTAAGTGATACAGAGCGTATCAGCTTGGCACGCCATACTAACATTACTATTATTCTTTAACTGAATGCGTATTTTTGTCCGACTACAATTAAGCTACAAGGATGGGTTTTGATTTTTGGTCGTAGTTGTGATCGTAAATACAGTTTTCGGTCTTAGTGGCATCATGGTTATTATACTTGTAATATAATAATAATAATATGTCTATGGACGCTTCACACCACGTCAGTCTGGCCCCGTGGTAAGTGCCTGAAGGACTTGTGTTACAGGTACTAGACAACGGAAATATATTTAATACTTTTATACTATACATATATTTTAGATTTTTATTATATCATACATATACACATCTATGACCCAGGAACTTTGAAAAAATTTTGTTCCATCGGTGGGATTCGAACCCGCGACCCCCGGCTTGAGCTACCAACAGCCCACCAACTGAGCCACAGAGGTCGTCATACTTATTAGTTAAGATTAACTATTTTTATTCTTTTAATATTTAAGGCTATATAGACTTACGCTGAGAGCACGCGCACCATCGGCGCTGATGGCCGGACATTTATAAAATGGTTGGAAGTTTATAATGGGTAGCGGTGTGCGCTGATATCTTAATCCTTCGATCGCGGATTCTTGGAAATGATATTGTATTCTATTGCTGTCACGATCACCGGTGCTCGTATGGGGCTTGAAGGATTAATATACATTGTCCACATTGAATACCATTTGAAGACGAATAAATTATATTCAAAATTATTTAAGGTGGTCACAGCGGTCATTGACCTTTTTAGTCTAAGAGCTATGTGAAAAATGCTATAAATAATATGCTTTTGTTAGCTTAAAAAAATTGAACTCCTATAAAGACAGACTCTTAAAAATACATCGGAAAATCTCTTGGTAGCTCTTAGAATAGCAATCTCCAACTATTTATGAGTACGAAGTGATAGTTTGCCGTTAGACGGTTAAATTGTCGTCAATCTGATCCATCAATCCGGTAAAGATTGATGAAAATTTGACCGTGTTAGTCACCGATTATACGGCCTCATCAATCTGATCCATCAATCTGATTGACGGAATATTGATGGTTATAAAAAGTTCATATTAAAAAATACGATCAATCCATCAATCCGTGGGTTAGACGATCAAATTTTCGTCAATCTTTACCGGATTGATGGATCAGATTGACGTGAAATTAGACCGTGTAACCGATGACTAACCTGTGACATATACTTCATACTCAGTTCACATCGAGTATGCAGAATACGATATCGCCCTTTGACTTCATTGTCTATTGCGGCGTGTATAGAAGACGATGAACGGACGGACAGATCACAGAACTCAGCAATTTAAGAGACGTCCGTACTTGACATTATTAGTATAATATTAATTAATTGGACAAAATATAAAAAAAAAAAAACTAGGCCTCTTTGTCCGTTATGGATGATTTATACAGTATTTTGAGAGCAAAGTAACCACTCCTCAAATACTGTAGTGCCTGGAACAAGATTTTTAAATGTCCGTATGGTAGCCCAAGCACATACGGCATTCTCGCAACATAGTCGGCCTAGTACAGAGGAAAGAACTAGTCAATACGTCTGGGACCAACTATGTGCGGGTTTTCTCACGATGTTTTCCTTCACCGTACGAGTGTCCGTATTATGTACTTGAGATCAGAAAATGTCTCATTGGTACATGCCTCACCCGGGATCGAACCTGCACCCTCTAGGAGTCTACCCATTAGGCCACGGGCGCTCTTTATTTTTTAAGAAATACAGTTAATTAATAAAATTCAATGACTTGGCAAAATTATAATAACAATGACAATATTCATTGCACACAATATGGTAATCTATACGCATATTATAAATGCGAAAGTATCTCTGTCTTTCTGTCTGTCTGTCTCGCTTTCACGCCAAAACTACTGAACCGATTGTAATGAAATTTTGTACACAGATAGTCTAAAGTCTGAGAAATGACATAGGCTACTTTTTAACTGGAAAAAGGGATTGTAAGGGGGTGAAAATGCCTAAATTTGTTCAAAATAAGTTAGTTCCAAAAATTCATAACAGATGGCGCCAAGAGTCTCCTACATCTATCGCTTGCTCTGAATACGTCTTTCTATAAGAGGTGGTACTACGTTAAATCAGGTTTTCCGATTTTTTCGATTGTTATACACGATATTAAAAAAACTTACTATTCAGTAGGTACTTTACATCTATGTAGTGACGTAACCTTAAACCTACCAATGATAAATAGTTTATGGATAAAGATAAAGTTGTGTAATGGGGAGCTAAATAAGCTTTAAATTTGGTATAAATAAAGTTTAAATTAAAAATGAAATATTATGTGTCCACTGCACAGCTGTTTTTGGGTAGGTATTTGGATTTAAGGGGTACCAGGGTTTTAATTTAACACCAATTTTGTTGACACCGTTTAAACTGAAGACCACGCGGACGAAGTCGTGGGCAACAGCTAGTAGTAGAATATGTCTGAACTCATAAAACTGTAAACATCTACTGTACCATATTCTTAGCAAATAAATAAATTTGTTTTTTTTTTGTATTGATCTAATCAAAAGCCAAGTAGGAGAAATCGCATATATTATGTGCACAAAAGAAATCGTCATCAAATAGAAATTGTTTTACGTGACTGACTACTATTCATCGAACCTCACATAACATTTTTGGTATAACATGTTTAAAAATAAACCGGTATAATAAAATATGGTCGATGCATATTTCAAAAGTTTTCACTTTTAACCTTTACGCCAAATATTATCCTTTATAAAACATTTTCTTTGAAGCCTCTGCTATTTCATAACGGATGAAGATGGTTAAAAAATCCATTAAGAAGCTTATGTACCCATCAGCGCCTTTTCGTTATTTACTCTATAGCTTATTTATTTTCACAGAATCTTCGTTTTCTTAGAATTTCTTTGATGTATGCTTTTAAAGGGACCAAAGCAGATTAAGGTAATAAAAATATTAAAAGATTATTGAGAGCAACCAGTCGAAGCAGAAAATAGTAATCGAACTGTCTACATTACTACATTTTTATCTTTTGTTGAGATCAAAAGAGAATTGGAAATAAGAAAAAGCAGAAAGAACAGGATATTTAAAAAATACAATTTGTAATCTTCTGTAGTGCGACAACAAATAAGATAAGAATAAGTGTTATTTACAAATAATGATTTTTTACTTTCTTATTATTAGCTGACTTAGCAATGCCACTACTAAAAAAACATAATATTATATTATATCCAATTGATCCGCTATAATAAACCGTTTTGTCATGATACATTAAAAAAGCCGTTTGATAAACAAACAAACATTGTGAAGCTTATAAATTCAAAATTGCATAATTATTTTTAATTAACTTTTTATAAGTTTTTAAAATATGAAGCGGCGTGGGCGTCACGCTTTTTGACATTTAATTTTTTTATTATGAACCGTTAAATTTTTTCTTTATTTCTTGTCAAAAAATTTGTAAAAAAAATATTTGGATCACAAAAATCACAAACTTTAATTACTGTTACGAATAATACCGTTTCGTGACAAGCACTTCTTGAACATTCTAGTCACTTAACAATCAATCGAAGTCGGCCAGTAAGGAAGTTAAATTGTTAAGATAAGTTATCTAAGGAAATGGTCGCAACTTTGACACTTGCCGACGTCCGGTAAGATAAGGAAATGGATTGACTAGCTTTGGTCGTTGGCGGTGGAAAGGGTAGTTTTGATCGTTACCGGTGAGAGAGGTTAAATAATATTTAACTCAAATTCAATTTTTAGTGCCTCAAGAATATTACAAAAAAAAAAAAACATTTCAAAGTTAATGTAAAGCCTTGGTTTTTTAAATTGTGTGAATTTTTTTCAGTTTACAAAGAACGCTGTTTTTTTACTTAAAAAAATCTACAACTCAATCGAAAAAAAAATACAAGAAACTTACCACTTTTTTGTGATAAGTTTATTACAAAGTTTTTATATCGTTTTTACGCTTTTATTGCGATAAAACCTGAATCCCTTTACTAATTAAATTACTTACACAGTAAATAACCACGCAGTCTGCTAGTCTTCAATATATAGTCGGAGAAAAAACTTTATATCTTTATATCTTTAATATAAAGACAGTCGGTATAAAGTCTGCTCTTCTTTAATAGGCAACGGCAAATAGATCTTAAATTATTCACTACGTACATATCTTTATTAGTAGGAAGGTAAGTATGTAGTGAGCTTGAAACGTGGATCCCATACCAAAATATCTTCTCCCACACATGTTATTGTATTTTATCAATGTATGAGGGATGTAACACATTGTAATTCAGATTACTGAAATGTTAAAAATAACATGCTAAATCCTTTCAACCTTTCTAGATCATGTCGATTTGTTATTTATAATATTTTGATCCCACGCAAATATTTTAAATACGATTTATTCTCATATTGTGAGGAATCGTAAATAATAATAATAATAATATCTATGGATGCTTCACACCACGTCAGTCTGGCCCCGTGGTAAGTACTTGAAGGACTTGTGTTACGGGTACCACACAACGGAAATATATTTAATACTTTTATACTATACATATTATATTAAATATATTTATTATATTTAATACACATCCATGACCCAGGAACTTTGAAAACTTTTTGTTCCATTGGCGGGATTTGAACCCACGACCCCCGGCTTGAGCTACCAACAGCCCACCAACTGATCCACAGAGTATATATTTTATGATTTTGACGTGTACAAAATATATCACTATCAACTATTCAATACATTCTTGATTTAGAAGTTGGTGGTAACCAACAATTTACGGTAATAAATTCATGGTAATACGCTCAAAAATCAAAACAATATTATGTATTTTAATTTATTTAATATTTATTGTATTTCAAAATCTTCACTAAGAAACTTTTTTGTTGATATTTGTGAATTAATATGTTACTTTTTAAGGTATATATATATATATATATATATTATTATTTTTTTCAAAGTTTTTGGATGTATTTTTTTACAATGTAACGCAAAACCAATAACTGTAAAACCAGCTAAAATTTTAACCTCCTTGCAAAAGTTTTTAATAATTTAATAGCTTTGAATACCAATACAGACATCAAAGTCAAAGCCGAAAGTTGTGTCATCCGCATTCCTTTTTTAAATAAAATTCAATTGAGCAACTATTGGTTTTGGCGCCAATTCTATTTCGAAGTAACATCGGATATTATTGGATTCCGAAGTTCACTGAAATATTCGTGGCCTAGTTTTTTTGGGTCGAGTACGCTAAAGTGTTGCAAGTTAATTGACTTCTTGTATTTTGCTCTTTTAAGTCTGGCAACAATTTTTGTAAAAATTGTAGGTCTATGTCGGTGTGTCTATTAATAATGGACGTTTAAACGGCCCTAAATTACTATTTAATTTGGTTTTAAGAGGCGAGACCCCACTAAGGCAACACGAAATGACCCAACACTTTACGTTCCATAGAACTACTAGAACTAGAACGTAGGCTGCACCACGCGACTACGCGCAGTGCAGCCTCACCTTAAAAATCGTTGTTGGTAATAGCATAATATCTTTGCTATTATGCTATTTTTAACCCACGACAAAAAAGAGAGGTGTTATAAGTTTGACGTGTCTGTCTGTCTGTTTGTCTGTGTGTGTATCTGTCCGTGGCATCGTAGCATCCAAACGGGTGGACCGATTTTGATCTAGTTTTTTTTTTGTTTGAAAGCTGACATGATCAAGAGTGTTCTTAGCTATAGTTTATCATCATCAGCATGCTCAGTACTGGACAATCAGGGTTTATCTGGTTCATGTCCGTGGCATCGTAGCATCCAAACAGGTGGACCGATTTTGATCTAGTTTTTTTTGTTTGAAAGCTGACATATTCGGGAGTGTTCTTAGCTATAGTTCATCATCATCAGCCTGCTCAGTGCTGGTCGCTGGATAATCAGGGTTTATCTGGTTCATGAAAGGCCGTTAGCAACTTGTAGTCATTTGATGGGTTTTATATTTCATTCTAGTTCGTGACATTTGTGAATATACAATATAATTATACACACATAATAATGGAAAGTTGGCCTGGTGCTGCACCATCACCTGGTAGTCAATAGGATATCCAACTCCTCACCAACTTAGAGCAGAGGTTTCGTGTTTGGGCTCATTTTAATTGCGACAACCAGTAAGAAGTAGACAAACAATAAATATTTACACGCTGCTGCTGCAGCATCACCTGGATTCTATAGGAACCGAGCCTCGAATGAACCCAAAGTTGAAGTTTCATGTTTGGGCTCATATTAACAGCCTCATCGAAAAGGACATTGATAGATGGTAATCATGAGAATACTTATGATTCTGTTGTTAGGAATTATTATGCACTATAACCAACACAAGTTTAAAAAGTATGAAATAAAATTAAATTAAGATTTTAAAAAAACCCCCGCCAAACAACTTTAAAAAGTAATGAAATAATATTTACTGCCTTTAAGTTCAAATAATTCCTAACTTGTGTAAAGTAATATTTTAGTCCATAATTGTTGTCAAGGTGTGTCGGGGGACCGCTAATGTAGATGTTTGATTTCATTTCACAATCAATTCATAGCGAACTGAATCGATATAGTCAGCGACTTGGCGGTTGTATGTTGTAGTTTACTTGGCGGTCTCCCGACACACCGTGACAACAATTATTATGGACTAAAATATTACTTTACACAAGTTAGGAATTATTTGAACTTAAAGGCAGTAAATATTATTTCATTACTTTTTAAGGTTGTTCGGCTTTTTTTTTAATTTTTAAATTTAATTTTATAATCAAATCAAAATACTCCATACAAACAAATGTACTTCTTCCAGTCTGCTTCACGGCTTTGGACGGATGATAAATCGGTTGTATAGAGTGAAAATACTGAAGGATAAATAAAAATCCTTTGGCATTTTTGTAATTCGAAAAACACACGAAGTGTGTGTTTTTCGAATTACAGTATTAAATAAATTACTGTGAGTACTAATCTTCTTAATAGTGTAGGAATTACAACATAATAATTATTGCAAGATGTACGATGTAAATAAATGAGCTATATCGACAACCCAAGATACAATTTCTTAGCACAAATTTACAGTGGGAAGGACCTAAGAAGAAGAAGAATTACAAGTTGACCATACAAAAGCTTTACAATATAATATAGTAACATATTCGCTTACGCTTTGGCATATAGTTATATTTACAAACTTGCGCATGCAAAGCTATAGTATTTTACGTAACGTACAGTTAATTACCCGACTGTAAGCCTGAACTACAAACACGGGCGCTAGTGAAATTGAATAAGCTATTGTTTCTGCACAATACGAGTCAATAGACCAACTATTAATTGTTATGGAATATCGAATCAACTTTGTTCAGAGTTTTTTTTTTAAAGATCGAAGTATTAAAAAAAAAATTTGATGCCTAGTATCAAATAAAATGTGTACGTTGTAGGTTTAATTTACCTCAATCTCAAAAACGACTGATTCAATTTGCATTAATAATAATTATTATAGTTTTGAAATATTTTTAGAAGTCCCGAAAACGTTAGTGTTATGGTTTACATTAAAAGGGAAGTATCACAAAATTCGCCGGGTTATCTAGCATTTCATAAAATACTAGAATAGTATTGAACCTTGCCCCTGATGTAATCGAAATTTTGAACGACTCAATATCTTTAGGATTTAGCACTCCTGATATCTAGACTAGCAGAAGATCGTTTATGCTACTGTAGTGCAGTAAATTGATCTTAATTCGAATTTTTTCGGAAGTAAAAATAATGATCAAATCCAAATCAATATTTGATCCGCCTCATCTCTAGATCGTGATGACAGGCCCGACACAAACTTGCAACTCTCTCAAATAGGAAAAGGACACTTAATGTTACAAGTTATAAGTTATATCGGCGTATCCGCTTCCCTAATGGAAGTATTGGGTGTCAAAACAAACTCGCCATTAGGGGGGAGGGACCGTTAAGAAAAACACAGAATATTAAGACTAACCAATAGGCTAGGTGGCGCCAGGCTAAAATTAAGGGTGCTTACTGCTTACGCATTTGTGATACAAAATGTAATAGATTTCATAAGAATTTATGCATTCAGTGTGCAAAAGTACAAACTCTTTTAAGTGGCATCTATCTCCTTAAAAGTGCACCTTAGTTTATACGTTCCCTGTACGATGTTCAAAAAGTGTATTTATGATACATATTTTGAATAAAAAGATATTTTATTTATTTATAATTCGTAGCACACATCTACAAACTCGTAGCACACTGTTACCATCTCGTAGCACACTGCTATCATCTCGTAGCACACTGTTACCATCTCGTAGCACACTGCTATCATCTCGTAGCACACTGTTACCATCTCGTAGCACACTGCTATCATCTCGTAGCACACTGTTGCCATCTCGTAGCACACTGCTATCATCTCGTAGCACACTGTTACCATCTCGTAGCACACTGCTATCATCTCGTAGGCCACTGCTATGAACTCGTAGCACAATTCTACGTACTTGCAATACAAGCAAATATAATCACGAAATAAACACTACTAATTAGTAAATTTAAGACACAACTAATCAAATATTCTGCCACAATAAAAAATTAAAAAAATTATAACATTTTTACCCGACTACGTCGAAACTTAAGTCGTAAGTTAGTTTAAGACAGTATAGCACTATAATATGACGTAAATGCGGTTCGATTTTTACAAACTGGACTTAACCTATCAAGCACCATAAGAGCACCGGTGATCGCGACAACAATAGAATAACAATAGATTTCCAAGAATCCGCAATCGAAGAATAAATGTTACAATTATGTCTACACCTTTAAATTTCTAAGTCCAGAGGCGTAACGGCGCCAGGGCAGATAACTCAAGATAGCTTATATAATTGTGCTCTGTATCTTTGTTTTGTTTTCGCTTGGCAAAAGAAAGAATATTTGGCATGCCACAGTGGAGCCCGTGCCAAGGTTTTGAAATAGTGGGTCAGGTTTTACAGCGGTTAAAAATGATATTTAAAAAAGTTTTTTTTTTTTTAAAGATCTAGTGATGGACTAGAAGTTTTTCGATTAAGCTAACTAATGAGAAAAAGGATTACATTTGACGTTAATAATCGGTTTGTTAAACAATAATTTCATCAACGAGGAACAAGAAAAAAAATCCACGATTAATTTAACCCTAACTAGAGTAAATGAGGTTTTAGGCAATGTGCTTTATTTTCGTTATAAATAAGGTTTACATTGCAGCGTGTCGGTGCGACGTGATGCCTAATGGATTATTAATTAAAATGTTGCAATATTATGTTAAATCAGTATAATATTTTTAATTTTAAATATATAAATTTTACATCAAAATTTCAAATATCAGCTGCCAATAAATCAAATTGTAAAGTTGTTTTCTGTTTCAGGTAACGAACACAAGTGTTAAGAGCTGCTCGCGGTGAACTTTTAGTAGATTTCCCAAAAGATTACCGAACAGTACACGTTTCCGCAGGTAACGTATTAAAATTCATAGCCTGTTTACCCAAGTACCGCATTTTGGGTAAAACCCTTACAAAATTAAAAAATTAGATGCTCCTTTATAGATTTTCGTAATTAAATTTTGAAGGCTTGTTTATTTATGGATCAATGTAGGTAATATGATACTAAGGACCTGCTTCACCACTTTCTGATAAAGTGTCGAATAGGATATTCCCAGCTTTTTTGACAGATTATCCATACTTCATCTGTCAAGTTAAGTGGTGGATAGCCTACTCGGCACTTATCAGGAAGTGGTGAATTTCAATTTCATCACTTCCTGATAAAGTGTCAAACAGGCCCTTGGTGGTTTTGGTTAACTAAAGTAAATGATAAAATGTTGACAAAGCAAAAAGTGTTAATAAAGACTAACTTTTACTTTATAATGAAACACTAACTACACTAACACTGATTCACGTGACGTCTTAATATTATTATGTTATGTGAGCTTTTTTAGTACTATCAGAAAAGTTGATTCCTATGCAGGTCGGGGACCTACGTAGTTTAGTTGCGTTACGTCAAACTCAGCTGACAGATCACAATTTATTTATTTATTTATTTATTTATTTATTTATTGAACAGCCAACAAAAGTTACAATTATACATGTACATTATATTGACAAGGGTTAAATATTGACAATGGTTATTGCACTTTTAATTAAAGGCTATTACATCTTGCTATTAAATCGGCTACAAAAATAATAAAAAATGTTAAATGTTAAAAAATGTTAAGATAGTAAAAATTGTTAATAAAATTAAACTAAATTAAATTTAAACTAAATTACATTAAATTAAATCAAATTCAAATTAAAAAATACATATATGCTAATATTTTCATTCAAACACAGTCATGCCAAATTACATTATATTGAAGATAAAAAATAATAATAACAATAAAAATTAAATAAAATGGAATCAACTTAAAATAAATAAAATTAGATTAACCTAGACCAAATACATTTAAAATTTAATAAAATAAAATTGCATTAAAATGTTATACATACATATTTTATCAAATCAAAATAATAATAACAATGATAATAGCAACAATGAAAAAACATGATTATACTCTTTTGCTCAATATAATAATAATAATCATATAATGTATCAATTAATTCGTAATATTAAGTAACACCTCATGTCACACCAGTTGATTTATAATAATTTAGGATCTTTTCTTTGCAATTACGAATACGATCATGGTTAACATCTAGATCCGAAATCCTCGATGACAGCTCATTATATTTACAGGTCAACCTAGTAATTGGGCTATTTTTGCCAAGATTGGTTTTAAATTTATCAGGTCGAAATAGGGGCACTTGTTTCCTAGAAGATCTCACAGGGAGAAAAAAATTCATCAATGACAGTAGATGCATGCAATCTATTTTATTGTTGATAAGTTGGTGCAGGAAGGTCATATCTAAAATGTTCCTTCGAGACTCTAATGTGACCATACCGAAATGTTGTAATTTCTTTTCATACGAACGACCACGCAAGGATTTACTAAATCTATAGGATAGGTGGCGGGTAATTTTTCGTTGGACACTTTCAATTCTGTCAATGTGGACTCTGTAACATGGACTCCACACAGTGGAACAGTACTCGAGCTTACTCTTTACATAGCTATTGTATAAAGTAATAACCGTAGAGGCTTTATGGAAATCTCTGGAGTTTCTGATCACAAAGCCAAGAGATTTCAAAGCAAAGCTAACTGTTTCCTCTATATGTGGGATAAAGCTAAGCTTAGAATCAAGTACCACGCCATGATCTCTTATAGTTTGAACTTGGGATAAGGTTGTGTTTGATATGGTGTATGTACTGTTCGTAGTTATTCTTTTTCTACTAAACTTAATATGATGACACCTTTTCGCATTCAGATATATTTTATTTTTATCACACCACTTGACTAGAGCGTTGATGTCATCCTGGAGTTTTCTTATATCAAATTGTGTTCTAATTATCCTAATTAGTTTAAGATCATCTGTATACATAAATATATATGAGTTTGTAACAATGTAATTTATATCATCGATGAAAATGTCGAAAAAGAGTGGTCCGAGAATTGACCCTTGAGGAACCCTAGAATGAGCTATAAAGAGGTCAGATTGATAACTGTCAAAACCAACATAGGAGGGTCTTTGACTCAAGTATGAAGAGCACCAGTTCAAAAGAGAACCCTCAATACCAAAAGATCTTAATTTTTGTAATAGGATTTTATGGTTGACTTTGTCAAAAGCTTTCGAATAGTCAGTGTATATGGCATCAAGTTCACATCCATTATCGATTGCATTCATTAAATAGGTTGCGTAAGATATTATGAGGTTAGTATTGCATGATCTACCGGGCAAGAAACCATGTTGATTAGCGTTGAGAAGCTGATTTATATGTCCGGATAAGTTGTCATGAACCAATGATTCGAAAACCTTTGACATTGTCGATAGGATTGATATAGGTCTGTAATTGGTAATGAATTTGGGATTGTCTCCTTTTGGTATGGGGACTATACGGGCTTTTTTCCAAGCAGTAGGAAAAATGCCAGATCTAAGCGATGCGTTAAATATAAAGTGCAGAGGCCAGGATAATGTGGCAGCACATCTGTGCAAGAAAATTTGAGGAATTTTATCCGGTACAGGTCCCTTGTTACAGTCAAGCTTAACCAGTTTCTTAAATACGTCACGCTCAGAAATAAAAAAAGGGTTCATATAGGTTTTAGGTTCCATCGCTTTATAATGAGACTGAATATCGTCATCAATTCAAACACCGAGGAGAAATTTTTAGCGAAAAGGTTGCATATATCATATCCGTTATTTGCCTGTATATCCCCTAGTTCCATAGATGATAGATACGAACTGGTTTTTCTCCTGATATTCTTTATATGTGTCCAAAATAATTTGGGAGTACTACAAATAGAGTCCTCAATAGTGGCAATGTAATCTCTGTAACATTGCTTAATCATTTTGCTGCAATCTTTTCGCAGAAAATTAAATTAAATTTTACCAAGCGGATTATTAAACTTTTTTAATCTTTTGTGACAATTATGTTTTTTCTTCAGTAGTTTTATTAGGGATTTTGTGAACTATATAGGATATTTAGAATGAGAGTTAGACTTTGATTTGGGAATATGGGTTTCAATAATATCATCTAAGGTTTTATAAAGGTAATTAGTCATTTTGTCTAGATCATTATTAAGTCCGTTAAATTTGTCTGCCAGTTAATCGTCTGAAGTGAAGTTAATATTTTACTATAATCCGCTTTATGAAAATTGAATTTGTAGGAATCTGGGGATTGTTTAAGTTGAGATGTATGCGATTCAGCTTCAATTATTATTTCTAGAGCGGGGTGATGTGCATCCACGGTTCGTATAGGGTAATGCGATTCAGAAACATGTACTGTAGGCATGTTACTTATTACAAGATCGAGCAAACGTTTATTATAATTAAGGACATCGTTACATTGATTAAGAGAATTAAGGTCTAGGAAATCATACATAAGGTTTTTAAGTGGGTTGTAGTTAAGTTGAGAATACTGTGTAGAGTGCATGACATAGTAAGGTTCATTTATATCTGTAATATTGAAGTCTCCTTGTATTAGTACTAAGTGGTCAATGTTATTGCTATTAAGAGTGAGAACATTGTTTGCTTTTTCAATAAAAGAAGATAATATGTCGCGAGTTAAAGGAGAAGGAAGATAGACTGCACATAAGTGAAGTGTAATTGGTTTAGTTCCTGACGTCAAGTCTACGGAGACCCAAAGATCCTCACAATCGCTTTCCCAGGAAGAACAGCGCACAGCATTAAGTTTTTTTGAAACTGCTATAAGAACACCACCACCTCTAGTCTTACTACATGAAAGTTTAGATGTTTCCCTGTCGCGTCGAAAAATTGTGTATCTGTCATCGAAAATTTCGGAATCAAATACACTACTTTTAAGCCATGTCTCGATCAACACAATTATGTCATAATTATTATTTAAGATTTCTTGTTTAACTAGGGACATATATGTATTAAGGCCTCAGACATTTTGATAATAACAGTTTAGTGAAGTGAATTATAGTAATTGAAATTCCGATGCTTGCGCAAAGTTACAATTAAAATAATCTGCATATAAATTTAATATATTTGATGCTATGGAGAACATCTGCGTTTTTTACATAAACATTGAATTGACATATTCGACCAAATAACGTTAGTGTATCAATTGCATAGGAATCAATTTCCTCGATGGTACCTACGTTAGAAAATTTTCTAAACAATGACGTCTATAATACAGTTAATAATATAATGCGTGTCTTTCATTTGTAGGAAATTTATACGTTTTTTACACTTTAATTGAAATGGAAACTATTATTTACTTCCATACTAATATTATAAATATGAAAGTGTGTCTGTTTGTCTCTCTGTCTGTCTGTATTATTAGCAATTCTCGCCTAAACCACTGAACCGATTTTGCTAAAATTTTATGTGGAGATACTTTGAGTCCCGGAAAGGATATAGGTTACTTTTTATCCAGGAAAATGTACGGTTCCCGCGTGAAAAGCGAATATTGACGCAACGGAGTTGCGAACGTCATCTAGTAATTACTTACGAGTATAATTTTTGTTGTTTTCTCTGCAGCCTCACAATATGTTTATATTCATTTAAACTTTACCACATTTATCATGTCCCATATTTCACTTATGACATAGATCCGACGTCCCTAAATCGGGCATTATAAAACAGGGTCCTGCTATTACTTTTAAATCGCCAATTTCACGAGGATTTGCTTAGGCCGTACCCGTATCAGCCTTTTGTGGGTAAGGTGATCGGTAACTGACATTTAAAAAGGTAGGATGTAATTTTACGAGGTAAATAGAAGTACTAGGTAGAGTATAAGAAGTAAGAATAGGTATAATAATTATGCATTGCAATCAAGACATTTTTATACAATTATGATAAAGTTCTTCTGTTTATCCGTATATTACATCTTTACATTTAAAGCAATAAAGTATAGAGGTCCATCGGTGCCTTGCTTGATGCAAATAATATTTTGTGTCGCAAAAAAGAGTACGATTGCAACTTGAATAAAATAAATTTCATCAGTGAATTAATAACATTGACAGATGTATGTACAATTTATTCTAAAAAGACAGTTTGGAAAGCACAGGCTACAATTCTACTTGACTGATTGATGAATTTAGTCTACTTAGAGTAAAACATGAGGAAGGAGTTATGATAATTTTCATCGCAGGATTCATTCGATTAATACGGGATAACTTTTATACCACGCATAACGGTTAGACCGAACGGTGAGAGAGCCGTGCTTCGGAATGAATGGGCCGGCTCTACCGGAGAAATACCACGTTCTCACAGAAAACCGGCGTGAAACAGCGCTTGCGCTGTGTTTCGCCGAGTGAGTGAGTCTACCGGAGGCCCAATCTCTTACCCTATTCCCTTTCCTACCCTCCCCTATTCCCTTCCCTTCCCATCCCTACCATCCCCTATAATTATTACCCTATTTCCCCTTAAAAGGCTGGCAACGCACCTGCAGCTCTTCTGATGCAGCGAGTGTCCATGGGCGACGGAAGTTGCTTTCCATCAGGTGACTCGTTTGCTCGTTTGTCCCCTTATTTAATAAAAAAAAGACAAAAAAAAATAATAATAAACGAACATCGTGTCTTTATGCCTTATTTAAAGTTTTGCCAACCCGTGTACCTAATCCGTCGGATTTGAAGGTACACATAAATCATAATACGTTATGACTAAATGTGACCCATGTGGCAGTACCCTACTCATAGTGACAGGCTTGTCGGAAACTTACTTACACACGGCTAAACGTGTTAAAATATGTTAATAGTCATACATTAAAGATTATCCGAATTAGGGACACACTAGCTGACCTTGATGAAATTTGAAGCCTGCCCACGCAAAAGTATCTTATATTCCCCTATTATGCTACATCGAGCGAGTGTACAATCCCTGTGGCTCAGTGGTTGTGTGCATTACACCTTATGGTCAAGAAGAGGTCGCGGTTTCGAATCCAATTGGAAGAAAAATTGTCGATGTTCCTTCAGCAACAATAACAGATAATATGTGCAATTTTTTAATATACTAGCGACCCGCCCCGGCGTCGCACGGGTATAAAATATGCTGAAAAAATGATTATAAAATCGATAGCCTATGATCCTTTACGTAGTCTGCTTCTTATCTGTGCCAAATAACATAAAAATTGCTCCAGTAGTTCGCGAGATAAGCCCTTTCAAATAATTTCCCCCGTTTTTTCCACATTCTCCTATTAGTCTTAGCGTGATAAAATATAGCCTATAGCCTTCCTCAGTAAGTGGGCTATCTAACACTGAAATAATTTTTCAAATCGGACCAGTAGTTCCTGAGATTAGCGCCTTCAAGTTAGCCCTTTCAGATAATTTTGCCCATTTTTTCCACATTTTCCTCTATTTCTTCGCTCCTATTAGTCTTAGCGTAATAAAATATAGCCTATAGCCTTCCTCGATAAATGGGCTATCTAACACTGAAAGAATCATCAAAATCCGTTGCGTAGTTTTAAAGATTAAAGGGAACAAAGGGACATGAGGGAAAAAAGCGACTTTGTTATATAATATGTATCGAATTTGTAATATGTATAGAAAAGTAGTAAGTACTGGCATTACAAATCCTAAAGAACTAAGCGAGAGACCAGGCCATTAAGGGCCAACCCACACGTACCACAACCACACGACAACTGCAACCACACGACAAACACACGACGTGGTCGGGCGTATATTTCGTATTGTAAATGAACTAGACCATTCACACGTACCACATTTTGCTGTCGTTGTCGACCACTAGTAAAATACCGACCACATCGCAACTACGTCGCAACCATGTCGCAACCACGTCGCAACCACAACGTTGCGTCGATGCAACGACACGCCGCCCGCGCTCTGCCCCCCCTTCATTCATTTCTTCAGGGGGGCGAAACTTTAACGAGAAAGAAAGAAAAAATTCCACGCCTCGTTTAAATTTAGAAATTTAATCGATGCGTGGAAATAATATAGTCCGGGAGCCCTAGAACAATTTTATTTGATTACCATCAAGCTAATTTTTTGTGAGTAGCTTCATTTTGATAAAACGAACAACATTTTTATTTACGAAAAATCTCGAAAGTGGTAGCTATCATCTTGGTCTGAGCTATCATCAGTCAAGGTTTTTTATATGTAGATACTAGCTGTCCCGGCAAACGATGCTTTGTCATAATATATTTGCCATATTATTTTATTGAAGTGACTAAATAAGTATGTCACCATGGCAACGTCGATCGCTATCCCGTCGCACAAACAATGGTCGCCGTCTGTCTCAGGTTGTAATAATTTACTATTATTTATTTTTATTTTTTTATTTATTTATTTACCTCAGGCATCTTGGCCCATATTATAAATACCTTATAGACTAACATACATACAATTATACTAAAAACTAACACTAACACTAAAACACTAAACACGTATTGTCTGCGACGTGGGGCGCGACGTGTTCGGAAGTCGTCCCCGGAACCTCCTGTAGACGACTCCAATCGGCCAGAACTCCTCCTTCTCGAAGGTCGGTAGATGGTGCGTCGGGACTCTCACCACAAAGGAGCTAAAATTCACTTTGTGGCGGGACTCCAAGCGCTCGACCCTCAAGACGAAGTGGGTCTTGCTCCTGATGTAGTCCACGACCTGCTCGACCGTCGTGGACCAGTGCAGCCTGGACACGTACAGCGGCGTCGCGGGAGTCTCACGCCGTAACAGCTGCTCGGGTCCTTCGGGTGCGGTGCCGTGATGGTTGCGGACGACGGGTTTCTTCTTCTTCCTCTCCACTCTTATAAACCCGTCAACATCGCACTTTCGGTCCTTTTCGGAGGGAGGACACTCCTTTGCAGACCCACTGAATATGCACATAAAATTTGGTAAAAATCAGTATAGCCGTTTCGGAGGAGTTCGTGGACTAACATTGTGACACGAGAATTTTATATATAAGATTGTGTTTTCATAATTCATTAGAGCGTACCGAGGGGGGAGTGGCAGCTGCCCCCCCCCCCTCCCCCTGGAAGGTAAAATAAACGTTAATTTTCCTGGAAAGTGGGAATTCAAAACGTGTTATCTACTCTGCGTAAAATGAAGTGTTGGAAACAAAATATCTTTTAAGGCCAGGCCAGTTCGAAAAGACTGATTTTTAAGCTTCCATGACTTTAGGCAAGACACACCCGCTATAAAAGCTGGAGTCGAACTACAATAGTTCGACTTGCACACGACGCAACCACGACGCAACCACGTCGCAACCACATCGCAACCACGTCGCAACCACATCGCAACCACTGGCCGTCGTCATTTTGTCGGTACCACAACGCAACCACAAAATGCTGCAGCGACACCATTCACACGTAACCACAGCTCGACGACATTTTGTCGTTGCGATGTCGTGTGGTTGTGGTACGTGTGGGTTGGACCTTAGCCAAAACTTTTTCGTTTTCGCTTCGTTATAGAATCGCCGATCAAAATGTATGGAATTGACATAAGACGAGTCGAACGTCAACGTCATATTAACGAACGCTTTAAATGTCAATTCCATACATTTTCATCGGCGATTCTATAACGAAGCGAAACCGAAAACATTTTGGTACACCGCCCTGAGGGATTAGTTAAGTAAGATAGACTGATAAAAAAATACTCATTGTCATTTGTTTTACTTCCTCTTGGAGCACGTTTTTCATAAAGGATTATAAAAACAAACGTACAAATAAAATGCGCAATATTAGTTATGAGGTACAAGCGATGTCACATTCATACTCAAACCGCTCATTGTTCAGAGGACGTTCGCAATGCACGCAATTACATCTCGCAGTGTTGTGCCGCTATTACTTCGTAATGCGCGCCCGGTGTAAGTGACAGGCGGAAGAGATTTTTTTTCACGTACGGAAGAGGTCTGTGTTTTGAAAGTAGAAACTTCTACGGTTTTCTGTTACTTTAAAGTTTACTAAAAATATCATCTAAGTTTGGTTCCTTTTAAAGGTTTTAAAAAATATGTGAAAAATTGGACTGGAATTAGAAAACTAACAAACATAAATAGTATATTAACACTAATATTATGTCAATGTACTATTGTAGGTGCAACTAAAAACTTATCGTTTTAATTTTTGAACAAGGATCATTTTGGTGCTTTTAAATTCGAAGAATTTTATTCAGAATAAATTGTTTACAAAACATTTTCTAAATAACTGGTGCCTGCCAGCGGTTCGAGAACTAACCCGGCGAGAAGAACCGGCGTAAGAAACTCGCACATCCAAATTTAATATGCTCAAATACTTTTGATGCATGAACATTGAACACACATTAACCAAGAAGATAATACATAATATTGTCCCTACTACTGCAGTACATCTCACAGTGCTACTATGGGACGTATACCAAAAGAAAGGATTTGAAAAATTGAACATTTTATTTTAGGACAAAGAATCTCTTAAACCAAAAAAGATGGGTAGAAATAAAACACGCTATAAGCTTATGCCTTGTACCAGCCGCGCTCGCCCCCGTTTGCCTATCTACTACACGTCTAAACTCGATGGCTGACTGTCATACTTCATAACGTGTGGGGAACTGGGTTGTGCCTCTCAACTTTTTTTTCATCATGCATTTCTGCAGTACAGGTGTTTCCTGATTACGAGATTGGTATCAACATGGTGATAAAATAAGAAAAAAACACCAAATTATTTGCAGTAAAGGTTTATTATAAGGGAAGTTATTGGCTTTCGTCTATTTATCTTCTACAAATAAACACGAATTTTGAGTTTTATTAGTCTCGCTTCAACTCGAAAACGTTTGGTTAATTTTAGTCTTGAAATGTCCGTGGAAGTCCAAGGAAGGTTTATAATATTATGAGAAAAGTAATACGAAGTTCACCGTGCCATCTAGTTTTAAAATAAAATTCTAAGTTGGCAATCAGGATATGCTAGCGATGGGGTAGTTCGTCCTACATTGCGATCCTGTTTCTTATTGATTTGAACAGTTATAAAATCTCCTTTTATTCAATGGTATAAATATATAAGATAAATACAAAGATAGTCTCATTATGTTTATCTTATATATTTATTTTGAGATATTTTAAACATCCTCATAATATTATACATTATTTCATATTTAGCCAAAAGCCATAATATACAATTCTCACTCATAATATTATTACAAAATAATATTTAATATTTAACCATATACAAACAGAACATGTTGTTAGTATAGTTAATCGAAATTCACGTAGCATCAGTATTATATCAGTTTGCAAACGTCTATCATGTAAATTAGTATTTGAGTATTTACTATAACATTATGGAACTACAGCAACACGATTGCATATTAAACAGCACAATAGTTGTTACTTGTTACGGCCGGTTTACAATATTCCAATCCAGCTTTCTTTGCAAAATTGTATTCATATAATAGTCCGTGCAATCCACGAAGACGCGCCCCACCAATTTTTGGGTGAGCATCTTTCCCTTTGCCCGTGACGCTTTTTCTCTTAATTGGTCTATTTACTGTAGTTTGCGCGTGCACTTATAAGTAACTAGATGACGCCCGCAACTCCGTTACGCCAAAATTCGTTTATCGCGCGGGAACCGTACATTTTCCGGGATAAAAACTATCCTATGTCCTTTCTCGGGACTCGGGAGACAGACAGACAGACAGACACTTTCGCATTTATAATATTGGAATGGATTAGTGTGTACCGATAACACTCGAACATTGGCGAAAGCTTGCACAGTGCACACATATACTATAAACGATTAGGAGGAACGTAAGGCGCGATTGCACTATCTATACCAGTATTGGATTGGTCATTGGATCACCAGATTGGAATAATGTAAACCAGCCTTTATTGTTTTTGATTTTATTATACCTAGAATGAAGTAAAGATTACTAAGTTATAAGCCAAAAATTATAATGGGTAATATGAATTCGCCAAAAAATAACTAAAGGTGCTCCCTCACCGGGAGCATTCACGTGTAATGTAATATTATAGATTCGACTTTGAGCATCACAAAGCAAGTTAACTTCACTGTCATAATATTATGTATTTAAAATAAGACTTTTGTTAAATAAAATATTTAAATGTTTCATTCACTACATGTATCATATTTTGATTGAAAAGTGAAAATACAAAAGAGTCTTTGATATTCGGAGAAAACATTCACAAAATAATTTTCGTCTTGCCCATTAAAAAATCATCCATTTTTTGAAGAGTATGACGTATCTTCGTTATCGTCTCATTATTTCTAAGCTCTTGTTAAGATCTCTAATAAGGATACAATTCTTTTGATGTTTCATAAACTTTTATCCTTGTAGCTGTGTGTTGAGAAGACTTTTTAATTATTATACTTTAACATTTTTCTGTTGTGTTTTTTTAAAACATCTTTTGTTTTTATAACATCAGTCCGTTGTTTTGTTGGTTTTCATCATGGTAATCTTCAACGTCTTTTGTTTTTAAACGTTTTCGGCTTTTTCTGTTTGAAAAGAGGTCCAATAAGAAAATCATGTTTATCATGTTTAAAAAACATTATGATTATTATGCTACGTTTTGATGCTTGCCGAGCCACGGCAAGCCTCTACAAGCCCGAGCGTGAAAACAGGTGAGATGGCTTGGCTTGCGTGAGCTTGCGGACGCTTGTAGACGATCGGGAGTAATGTCGGTTTTTGGACAGAGATCAAAGAGCATGTACGTAATACACTGACGCGTTCACGAGCGTGAAAACGACTTACAAATGCAAAGCGAGATTTGTGGAGGCTTGTGGCTTGTGGAGGCTTGCCGAGGCTCGGCAAGCATCAAAACGTAGCATTATGTAAAGTTGAACACACGATTATTCTATGTATATTGTATTATGTATATAACTAGACGACGCAGCTGTAACTCTGTTGTGCCGAAAGTCGTTTATCATGCGGGAACCATACTTTTTTCCGCACTAAATTCTTTGACCCTTCGCGGGACACAAAGTATCTGCATACCAAATTTCATCAAAATCGGTTCAGTGGCTTAAATTTGAAGAGGTTACAAACAGACATGCTATCGCTATAATATTAGCAAGGATAGCCAAGTGCTAATAAGCTTATTAAATAAAATTGAATGACAGTACTGTACTCGTTGAAACATGGCGATAGCGGTCATTGACTTCCTGTAAAAAACTTGTAATTTTCTATAAAAGCCGCAATTGACAATGAAGTGTCAGAATTTGTCAATCATGGCTTTGTATAGAAAATGACAAGTTTTTGACAGGGAGTCAATGACTGCTACCGCCATATTTCGCCGAGTACAGTAAAGTTTAATTACAAAGTATAATAAACGCAAAACGCTACATTTTAGCGCTGTAATTGAGTAAAAAAGCTACCCGCAAATGTTTTCCTGATTGAAAGCAAGTCGACGACTTCCATCGATAGACTATTGTTAGAACAGTGAATAACTTCGGACAGTCCAGTCATATTCAAATCAGATTATGTTCAATCTGCGGGTTCATTTGAATAGAATTACTCAATGTATTATTTGCATCCATTTCCTTTTGATATATTCTGCCTATTCATTTTGGAAATAATATGCATTCGAGCCGATGAACGTATATTCGGATGATGTTTTGATAAGGTTCCTTGTTCGTTTATTACCCATACAAACAGAGCATTATAACGTTTTCTAGAAATATTTTACGAAATAATATTATTTTTAATGACGTCATTATAAATACGAAAGTGTGTTGGTTTGTCTGTCTCCTACCTCTTCTAGCTTATGTATATTACTGCTCACCTATTTAGATGAAACAAGCGCAAAAAACTATCCTTTGTCGTTTCGCGGGACTTAAAGTATCGCCATACTAAATTAATATCTATATATATACAAGAATTGCTCGTTTAAAGATATAAGATACTAAATTTCATGAAAATCGTTGGAGCTATATATATATATAAGTAGGGAATTATTGGGCATTCTGTCCCACCTCCGTTCGCTCGCGAACTGCGCTCCGCGCCTCGCTCACTTCGGTGGGACAGAATACCCAATAATTCCTTTTCGTTAATGCTCTGCGAGCGAACGGAGGTGGGACAAAATGCCCAATAGCTCCTGTTCGTTTATGCATCAACTGATGCACCTCCGTTCGCTCGCGAACTGCGCTCCGCGCCTCGCTCTCTTCGGTGGGACAGGATGCCCAATAACTCCTGTTCGTTTATGCATCAACTGATGGTAAATGAAATGACATGCTCATGACATGTACCTCTGTTCGCTCGCGCCCTCGCTCTCTTCGGTGTGTCAGAATGCCCAATAACTCCTGTTCGTTCATGCATCAAGTGATCAAAAATCGCTTCTCATCGATGATTGGATGGTTGAAATATCTAGCGAGCTATTATAGAAACAATGAATTTCGTATGTTTGAAGTTATCTGTTTATATGAGTCAACTCACTGCATGATTATCATTTTGTCATAATCCACTAATCACAGTGGTCGATTGGATTAAACAGCTATGAAATTTCTGAAACAAAAAGAATCACTTCAATTAGAATGTGTCTGTCCTGCAGTTAAAAATGAAGTTAAGCGGCATGGAAATTTACTACCAAATACCATTCGCAGTATTGTTTGTGGTCCCTCAAACTGTGGGAAAACAAACTTAGTAATCAGTTTGTTACTACACCCGAATGGTCCACGATTCAGAAACCTTTATGTGTATTCAAAGTCTTTGTATCAACCTAAATACGTCTTTTTAGAAAAAGTATTGGAAAAAGTTGTGGATACATCGTATCACAAGTATAATCATAACAGTGAAATTTTAAGTCCACAAGAAGCCTTACCTAATTCTATCATCATATTTGACGATGTTGCATGCGAAAATCAAAATAATATACGTGATTATTTTGCTATGGGTCGTCACAAAAATATTGATTGCTTTTATCTTAACCAAACTTATACTAAAATACCCAAACAACTAGTAAGAGATAATGCCAATCTCATCATATTGTTTAAACAAGACGAGATTAATCTAAGACACATCTACGATGAACATGTAGGGTCTGATATGACGTGGTCGCAATTCCGTGAAATGTGTTCAACTGTGTGGAGTAAGCCGTACAGTTATGTGGTAATCAATAAGGATTGTGAACGAAATAATGGTTGTTACAGAATGAAATTTGATACATTTATAATAGTGGATTAATTTATTCTATAAAGCATATACATACCCCACTACCTAGTAGTATAACTTGAGACATCAATCAGAGTAGAATTCTTAACATGGAGCTGAATCTTAAGGAACAAATTGTGAAATCAGCGTCTGCAGTGAAAAGAAAGGTAGAAATGATAAAAAATACTAAACACACAAATGACATGGCACTGGAGACGATATTTCAACCGATCGTCAGTCCGCTAAAATTATTAGCAAGCAAAACTGAAAAAAAACGTCATGAAGAAGACGAAGAAGAATCTTCAAATGGTTCACATGAAAAATTTAAAGAATCTGAGACGGATCTTGATGATGAAGAAAATTCAGATAATGACGACTTTCATTCTAAAACACCTGACAAAACGCTTACTACATCACCTTCTGAGGATTATGATATCCATGAGAACTCATTTAAATCTATTCAATCATCACCGAGTATCGCAAACGATTCTTTGTCTTGGTCTGTATCGTCTGAAGCGCTGAAAGAAGATATACCATATGGAGCAAGAAGTGAACGAGGAAAACTTTGGCTAGGCAAAACCCGTTTATACGATGATGGAAAAGTTCTGAAAATTAGAAGCCGCTCTTTAAAAAAAACTTCTGGTCTGGCAGAATTGTTGTACAAAAAAAAACCTAATTTAGATATTATTACAGAGGAAGACTTACAAAATTATAAATTGCTACTCATCGACACTAATGCACATAAACGTAACTGGAAACGATCGAACCAAATAAATGGTAATAAAGGGTTCAAATATACTCATGTGATAAAGCCACTATTTAAATTCGCTAGAAATAATACCAGTAGCGTAGAAAGTCTTCAGCGAGGTGGAGGAATCGACATTTTGAAAGAAGTTAAGAAAGACACTGATTTAGTTTACTGGGATGATCCTAATGAGTTAGTTGAGAGACTGAAAATATTATGTGCATCTCGGGCAGCTGGTAATACGGGATTAGATAATGAAGTTAATGCCATACTTGAAGAAATGAAAGAAGCTGGTATCATTAAAAAAATGAAATATATAAGGCTGCCATCAGGAAAATTTAGCAGTACTATTACACTACAGAACCTAGCAAGACGGCAATGAATATAGACAAATTTGGTCATCACGTTCATAAGCGTTTACGATTATCTGAATTTTCTGAAATTCTTAGCGATACATTGGTAAGGTCCGATACAGGGGAATTCGATTTAAAGTCATCGAAATTAAAAGGGGTGCAAATTCCAGAAAAAGACGACGAGGCTGTGAATAAAGAATACGTAGATAAAAGTGTCCAAGCCCTTAAAAATGAAATGATGAAAATCCAAAGTAATGTCAGAAACTATCTCCATAGTTTAGAAAAAATTACTACTACAAATTTTAGTAAAATGTACTACACAAAACAAGAAATCGATAACATGATTGCAGCAAAATCTGTTCAGAATGAGTAAACAAGATATAGTGAATGAACTACACAGAGGAGCGAGACGAAACTTCGTTCGTCGGCATACGGTAATTAAAGGTCTGAATGATTTATGGCAAGCTGACCTAGTGGACTTACAAAAATATTCGTTGATTAATAAAGGATTTAAATATGTTCTCATAGTGATTGATGTTTTATCAAAATACGTGTGGGTTAGACCGTTAAAATCAAAATCTAAAAAATTTGTATCAAGTGCTATGTGCAGTATATTATCAGAATCCACACGAAAACCTAAAAACTTACAAACAGATCTAGGTAAAGAGTTTTATAACGACTCTTTTAAGCATTTAATGAAAACTTATAACATAAATCATTATTCCACATGTTCTGTAAAAAAAGCTTCTATCGTCGAACGAGTAATAAGAACTATAAAATCACGTCTTTACAAATTATTTAGTTTATGCGGAAAATATGAATGGTATAAAAATAATTTAAAGTCCGTTGTGCACAATTATAACAATACTGTGCATCGCATTACAAAACATAAACCAATAGACGTTAACAGTTCAAATCAAAATACAGTTCGATTGAATATTATCAAAAGCCAACAGCCAAGAAAAGTACGCAAAGAATCGTCTTTTCGAGTTGGCGATTTTGTTCGTATAAGTAAATACAAAGGAGATTTTTATAAAGGCTACACCCCTAATTGGTCAACGGAAATATTTCGCATCATAAAAGTCAACGAAACTAGTCCTCAAACGTATCAATTACAAGATAAACATAAACAAAACATTGTTGGTTGTTTTTATGGAAAAGAATTACAAAAAACTAAATTTCCTGATATTTATCTTATTGAAAAAGTTCTAAAGAAAAGAGGCAACAAACTTTTTGTGAAGTGGTTAGGATTGGGTGCCGAAGAAAACAGTTGGATAGATAAAAGTGAATTAGTTATTTAGATATATAAAGCACATAATCAGTGCTATATCACAATACATACTTATCAATGAAGGAAGGTAGTGGTGTAATCAATAACTTGATAGACCATTTACCGTTTGAGTTGCATTTACCTGGATATCAATTTTGCGGTCCTGGGACGAAACTTCAAAAACGAATACTACAAGGCGATCGAGGAGTTAACAAATTGGATGAAGCTTGCATGCATCACGATATTGCTTATATAAATAAAGATCCTAGTGCTCGACGTAAAGCTGATTTAGAACTTTTGAGTATGGCAAAGAAGAGGTTGAAATCAAAAGATGCTGGTAAGGGAGAAAAGATTGCCTCGTGGATAGTAAAAAATGCTATGAAAACAAAAATCAGAGCTGGAAGTGGTATTAAATCATTTAAGAAAGGTATTAAAAAAATACATGCCCATTTAAAAAAACTTAAATCCAAGGATCATCACTCTGCTATAAAATATGCGTATGCAGCTGCGAAAAAACTGTTCAGCAAAAAGAAAGGAATATGTTTACCACGTATAATTCCACTTCCAAAATGTGGTGGACTTTTACCGCTTATTCCTATTTTTGCGGGATTGTCGGCGTTAGGTTCATTAGCAGGAGGTGCAGCAGGTATAGCCAAAGCCGTAAACGATTCTAAAGCAGCACAAAAGAGTCTCCAAGAATCTGAAAGACACAACAGAATGATGGAAGCGGTCGCTCTTGGAAAAGGATTATATATTAAACCTCATAAAAAAGGAGCAGGGTTATATTTGAACCCATCAAAAAACTAATTAGACGGCTGCCCAGGCGTGCGCTCACGAATTTAGACATATTGGAGTATGCTGGTGATATTCCATACTTTCGTGGTGTTTACATGAGAGATAAGTTGCCTTTAAAACCTAGAAAAATAGAATGTGGAATTGTAAATTTAGATAGTAACGTGAATCCTGGCACACATTGGGTAGCCTATGTAAAACAAAACAGCTACGTAGAATACTATGATAGCTTTGGTAATTTAAAACCACCATTAGAACTGATGAAATATATGAATAATTTGGTCATAAACTATAATTATAACAGACATCAAGCATTTGGAACAACAAACTGTGGTCATCTATGTATTAAATTTTTAAAAAAATATTGGAAGAAACATTTAAATAATATTAAAAATAAATAAACGTGTCAGTATCAAAATGTCTTTCACTGTATCTATAACCGGGAGCGGAGCCTCTTTGACGACAAACTATTCTCCGACGTTGGAACTTCTTGGAGACTATGAATGTGGTCTTTTGTACTTTTCAACTTTCAACTCTATACCTAATATTGATGGACGAAACAACAAGTTTTATTACGGTGACAATGAAATTATCGAAATTCCTGAAGGGTCCTACGAGCTTCAAGATATTTGTGATTATTTGAAAACTAACATAAAAAATACACTGCTTAAACTAAGATGCAATAATAACACATTGAAAACAAATATATTTTGTTCTAAAGACGTTCATTTTAATAAAGATGATTCAATTGGGAACATACTAGGCTTTGGAATGGAAACAATAAAAGCTAATATAAGCACTGATTCACAGTATCCTGTAAGCATTCTATCAACAACTATCGTGAGGATTGAATGTGATGTAGTTAGTGGTTCATTTGTGAACGGAAAAGCAAGCCATATTATTTACGAATTTGTACCTAATGTACCTCCTGGTTATCGAATAATAGAAATACCAAAAAATTTAATTTATTTTCCAGTCAATCAAAATTCTATTAGTTCCATATTGATGGAACTTATATTGATAAGACTGTTAGACGCTGATAATAAAGAAATAAATTTACGAGGTGAAGAGGTACAATTGTATTTACATTTTAGAAAAAATGATAAATTTCCATAAAACCCCTGCCATATCAAATGTCCAAGTCAGTCCTAAAAGATCTTCTCACAAAGACACACGACAGCAGTTAAAAAAGAAGCTTACTAAAAGCAATAAAGAATACCTCAAGCTAATTGGTTTAATAAAATGAATATTTTAAACATATCTCAACAAACCTCATACGACAACAGCATCGAAAGTTTTGAGTATCATTCATACAGACCGTACGTAACAAGTTTCAACAAGAATGATGAAATACGAATCCCCATCAATCAACAAGACTTATATGTGCTGCCTTCGCTCAGCAGTTTGTATATCGAAGGCAAAGTAATTGTCCACGACAGCACAACTAAAGAAAAGGTTTCAAATGTACATTTCGTTAATAATCCAGCGTTATTTCTATTTCAAGACATAAGATATGAATTAAATGGAGTAGAAATAGATAAAATAAAAAACGCAGGTGTAACTACGACCATAAAGTCTTATCTGTCCTTAAATGAAAACGAATCAAAATATGCTCGAGTTTGGGGGTGGTCGCCAGAAGGTATAAATAATACAAGTGGTGGAGAATTTTCTGTATCCATTCCTTTAAACAAGATTTTAGGATTTGCGGAAGATTATGAAAAAATTATCATTAACTGCAAACATGAGTTAGTGTTGCTTAGATGTAACACTAACCTTAATGCAATCAAGTTGAAAACAGGAGAAGTTTTGGAAGATATTGTTATAAGTAAAATTATCTGGAGAGTACCTCATATTAAAGTATCTGATCGCGAAAGAATAAATTTACTAAAACAATTAGAAAAAGATCGAGCTATTCCAATAGCATATCGTAACTGGGATTTATACGAGTATCCATTATTACCCAAAACTCGTAAACATACTTGGTCCATTAAAACTTCATCTCAAATAAAACCGCGTTTTGTTGTATTAGCTTTACAAACCAACCGCAAAAACAACGGTGAATTGTCGATGGCGGAGTTTGATCACTGTCACGTACGTGATGTAAGAGTGTTTTTAAATTCGTCATACTATCCATATGAGGGATTAAACGTTAGTTTTGCAGAAGACAAATTTACTTTATTATACGAACAGTATGTCAGATTTCAACAGTCGTATCACGGACGTCGGTCAGAACCGTTGATGAGTTTGAAAGAATTCAGAGACGTTGCTCCCTTATTCGTTATCGACTGTTCGCGACAGCACGAAACGTTAAAAGGCTCAATCGACGTGAGAGTAGAAATCGAAACAGACCAAGAAATACCTGATCAGACAGCTGCATATTGTCTGATTTTAAACGACTGCATATTTGAGTATAAGCCTTTGAGTAATATCGTTAAGAAAATATCATGAATAGTAATACAATAATCGTTGACTTACAAGGATTTAAAAATAATAATAACGACTTTTTAGTAAAAGAATTATGTATAGCCACTCAACAGCATACACATACATTTTATGTTAAACCACCATACCCATTCTCAGCGCTAACCGATGATGAAAAAAAGAATGTTCGGTGGTTAGAAAGAAATAGAGGGTATCGATGGAGCGAAGGCTATATCGATTACAGAGAATTCAGAAGAATTATTAAACCTTACTTAAAAGACCGAAATATTATCGTAAAAGGTGAAGAGAAAGTGAAATGGGTAAAAGAATTGTGTGATCATAATAATATTGTAGATATAAGTTACAAAGACATTCCGAGATTTAACATTCTGTACGATCTGTATTGTAAGGAAGAATCGTATAACTGTTTTATTCATAAGAAGTATTGTGCATTAAAAAATGTATTATGTTTAAAAAAATGGTGTTTAGAAAATAATGTGCACTTTCAATAAAAAATACCTTATATTTGTTGCTTTTTATTTAAATAATTAAATTGGAATGAAATAGAAATAAAACAAAATATATTCACATTATACATACAATTTATTTAAGCAATAATTACGTACACATTAATTTACAAAACAAACACTAACTTATATTATTTTCATACAAATATATCTTACAATTTTATCGACTTATTCATTCTAAAGTCTATTGCGACCCTACAGCTAAAACAAATACTTAATACCAAAGTAAACTAAAACCAACTCATATAACTGTAATTACATATTTTTTTTGATATATTACTGACTAACTTCTCGGTTTGGTCCATGATTTCATCACCGTTTTCATTCACAACATATTGAGCGGATAACAAAAAATTATCATCGTCTATACTGTCACAATGTTGCTGGGATCCATCTAAATCAAACACTGAGATCTTTATCAGACGGAAACCTTTTTTGGGAACGCTGTTTACCACAAACGAATGAACTGGGTTATGCAGTTTACTAAGTGCACTTTTAGAAACACATTTTTTTCTTAATTTTGTTGGACGACGTTCCCGAATCTTAGCGTTCGGCTTTTGCTGAGCTTTCATTTTTAAAAACTCTTCAGTAAATCCTTCCAAAGGATCTTGAGCATACTGGAAAGTATCCCCATATTCATGTAGGTAGACATTGTCTTCGGATGTAGCAGTCAAATCTTCTACGCGTTCCATTATCTGTAAAAAAAAAAGAAAATATTTAACACCAAATCAGCAATCTTTGGAATTAACGATTATTTTTATGTATTTTAATGACTTAAATCAATAATAAATCAACTTACCGTTGTGTAGTAGGTCCAAGACTCTATTACCAAAAATACGTAAATTATGTACACGCGAGTAACTATATAAGTTAAGGTTTGTTTTGTAAATTATGTAGACGTGAGTAACTAATTACAGTGCTTATCGACGCAAGAATGAATACTAAAACAAAGTCTTCACATTATTATAGTGATTGCAACATGTAGGTTGCATTATTATGAATAAGGACTCATGTTACAAACAGTACCGCGCGCTCATATATTCGCGTGTGGATTCAGTAATGTCGGCACTACATATAGGCGAACGCGTTGGCCGACGCGTTGGCCGGCGCGCTGGCCCAATGTATAGAACGGGCGTTCGCGCGTTGGCGGTAGGTATTTCGCCTGTTCTACACATTGAGCCAGCGCGCTGGCCAACGCGTCGGCCAACGCGTTCGCCTACATGTAATGCCGACTTAAACTCAAGTAAAGCATGTTTCAACTTGATAAAACTTTACGTTACTTGAATTTAGCATCAGCCTGCAGGTTTGCTTGCAAAATCTATGTAGTTGTGAAATAATAAATAAAACAAATGTATTTAATAAAATGATATTTTATTTCTAAATCTACATAATATACATACTAAAATGCATAGGTTATGCTACGAAAGTAAATAATACAAAGAATTTCTTAATTAGGTACAGCTTATTAAATCTAGTTAAAAGTTAAATATACTAGTGTGTCCCCATGCTCTAGTTGAAATTTTATCTTTAGATATGACTCTCTTGTCATCATCACCAGACAGAGCAACTTTCTTCACAGCACATGTGTACAACTCGTGTTTTATTGACTTAAATAAAACATTTGTTTTATGAACAATGTTGCCTTCGTACAGAGTTTTTTGGTAATCAGTAACATTGAAATTGCTGACAATATTTTTCTTAATTCCTTTCGCTTTTTTGATTGTGCTATTTATGGTTTTAATACAATATAACTTTGAACGAAGGCCTACAAATTCACTTATGATTTTACCCGCCATTTCATCTTTGAACAAACCAGGAACTTTTTTATTTTGAATGGGTAAATCATATTGATTAGTATTACAAAAATTACTAGTATCAAAGTAAGGCAAAAAATGTCTTTTTATGTCATCATAAAAATCATGGGTCCGTATATGATATACAAAACTATCAGTGTCCGTGTAACACATTTGTACATTATTTTTATAAAAAGGTTTAATAACAGAGTAATGAAAGTTATACATATGACTTTTTGACAATTCTAGTACGGTAAAACCAATGTATATTGGTTTATCCAAAATTATTTGATCAGAGTTTAATTGTACCGCAACTAGATTTTCAGTAAAAATTGTGGCGCTATGGAAATTTGGACGAGCGATAAGTTTTTGTGCACATTGCCTTTTCTTAGTCACATTATTATTATCAACCCACTGATTAACTAAATGCACATTGACCCTCTTCTCATTATTTTCTAAAGTTTTTCCAAACACACTGTTATTCAAGAGTTTGAAAAAGTCTTGTTCAAATGTTGAGGAACTTTTTTGCCTCAGAGCAGTATTCAAATCAATGTATTGTTTCAAATACGTGCTTTGTCGAAAACTAATCACTCGATGAATTTTCTTTAATATTAAACCATGTTTTAAACATGTTTGCAAGTGAATGTAATGTATAACATACTTAAATTTATCATACAAATTTGGAACTAGTTTGAAAGTTTTCCCCCCGGGTGGAATGCATTTTTCAGAACAAAATGGAAAATCATTATGTAAGTTATGTAAATGTTTGGGATATTGTAAATCTACTTCTAGAATATAACCACACTCTGCATCAATCGGTATTTCGATTATATTTAATTTGTTGATTTCTTGTTCATTGAGAAATCTGAAATCTGATAATGGTAAATACTGACACATACTATATCCATATAAATTATTACAATCAATATAAGTGACGTAGGAAGGAGATTCTGATGGTTTGTAATTTTCTAAGTAAGGATTATTTGCTTTTGCATGTCTATGAGAGCACAGACATACTCCTCCTCTGATACCACTCTGTAACATGCGCACCATCGACAAGTCATCGATAAGTTCCAATTGTATTCCTGTTTTTAATAACATCGCATCAAAAGATAAACTGGGTGCTGTTAAGTAAAAAGCTGGGTCTAATTGATAGTGTTGCTTGCAAGTCTGTCTAAAATTTTCAAAGATATCTGCCAGTAAAAGCACATCAGTTTTTAGATATAAATCCGTATAACTACCTAAATCTTTGATTTGAAATGTTGACCAAATTAAGCACGCGTGCTGGTAATCCTCATCAGAAATGTCATGATCAGTTAGGGAACTATAAAAGCATTCTTTTGGGGGTAGACTTTTTTCGTCATACCGCTTCCACGAGTTCATATATTCGTATGGATAAATGCCTTTACGAGTGAGTAACTGAAATTCATCTTCATCGGGGAAATGATTTTGTAAGTTTTTAAACATTTCCGGTTTTAATGTCTCTGACAATTTGCTTAAGCTTGTTCCCAAAAACTTAAATGAATCAACGAATCGAAGTTGAAAAAACTGATTATTCGTAACTGGTACAAATTTGGTAAATGAGATGTAGTTTTCTTTTGTTTTAGGTATTATTTTAATATTACCAGGAACCTCGCCTAACGCTTTTATAAAAAGATGACAATCATAACCAGCTAAGTTATGAAAAAAAATGGGGACGAATGAAGGGCGTTTATACTGTAAATTACAAAACGGATGCGCAGCTCCGCGGTAACGACCAGTAACGTGACAATGGTCACGGACTTTGTCCGAAAAAATAAAATTTTCACAAATATGACAACGTGTGGCATTATCAAAATCAGACTTATCCGCCATAGAAAATATCATAGGGACTGGTGTACTAAGTATATCAAATATTTTTTGTACGTCTTTAAGAATCGAATCTACAAACTGCTTATCACAACCAGGTCCTCGATATGATACGTACCGATTGTAACTAGGGTCATCACGACAAACAATATAATAACCAAAAGCTATAGGTAAATGTTGGTGCAATGTAGTCGTATTTTTGCTAGAAGAACAGTTAGCTTCAGTATTGGTTTGTAGCATCGATTCAAAATCTGCGTAAATACAAAAAGGCATGTTTTGTTTTCGACCATAGTTTTTAAATTTAATTACTGAGCCCTTATTTGGGAGGACAGTTACAACGCCTCCACATAAATGGTTTTCAACTTCTTTAGAAGTACTGAAAAATATCAAGCACAAATCACAGAAGTACAATTTGCTGTGATGAGATGTAACTTGGCTTCTAAACAGTCTAGAAGGTTCTTTGATCAAACAATAATGAGAAGTGTTATTATTTTCTAGATACAACAAATGTATAATTTTCTCGTTGCATGTTTTATTAATGTCTGATTTATACAACGGCCCAACAATAGTTTTACTTTTTTTTAAACCATAAATTATGAACTTAATATTAGGATTATTTTTTTCAAAAATGTTAATGTCATGGAAAGTTACAGGAAAAAACATTCCATTTATATTAAATAATTCACGAAAATTAGGATATGATGAAATTCTTTCAGGGTGATTTTTAGCTGGATATAAGGCTGCCGTCACACTCCATAGAAAGCAATGCTGATCTTTATTCATAATATTTAAACACGCCTTTTTAGCCTGAATTGATTTGGGTAAACTGATAAAACTCGAACCGCTAAGTGGTTGATATTTATTGATATTAATCTCAATGTATAAATTATTTAAAAATGTCCACCCACTGTCACGATCCTCAAATTCCTCTATACTAGTTTTTAAATAACTAACTGTTTCCAAATATATTTTTTCAAAATCATAATTACCATGTAATATTTTATTTTTGGTTCCAAAAGATTTTATTTCTTGTGAATTATCGTTGAACTTCAAAAACGTCCCAAATAGTTCGAAATTAACCTTAACACATGTATGTTTAATAAGGTTTTCATCTAAAAGAGATTTTAACTTGTTACGAATTTCGAAAAAAAATATATCTACTGAAGCTAACTGAAGTTGATCAAGAGGTAATATCTTATAAGTTACAATACGATTACGAAATGCAGAGCTGACGATTTCTATACCATCACTGTATTCTATTGTCTGACAACTTTTTCTATGTAAATTACTTCGCAAATGACCTACCCATGATTTACTATGTACAGATATGTTACACGTCGAACAGAAAGGCATTTTATTCTATTAAAAAAGCCAATGCTATCAAAACAATAATACAGTAACCGATACTAATGTAAAAAAAAATTAAAAAGATTCTATTCTAGTATATTAAAAATAAAATTAATATCTACTATAAATTGATTAAGTTTAGTAAAATTTATTTTTTGTCACTGTAATGGACGGGCTCTGACTCCTCAAATTCGGTAAAAGCTTGTCCTAAGAAGCCTTGCAGTGCCTCCCAAGACGATGATGACTCGTCGCACTGGAGCTTCACACTTACCAGCGCCGTCTTGTAGCGCACATTAGCGGCGTGAGACACGTAGTCCGATTTTTTGTAGATCTTGAGGTCCACAAAATATTCGCCACCAGTCTTCGCAGTCCGACGAGACGTTCCCGTAGAAACTCGGCTGGAGAAGCTTGATATTATTTCCCCGCCACGAGATTTGGGTTCACTGCAACTAGCTTCCTCAGTCTGCAAGATATTGAATAAGTCCGGTCTCCTTGTTCTGTAAAATACAAAATTAACATATCATTAAAATACAATAATCGAGAAAAAATATTAGTAAGAAAACAAACAAAATAGGAATAAGTGTATTGCACTTTCACTTTTGACTGTAAACAATTAGGTGCCTAGTTTTATCAGACTTCAACAGGATACTGAACTAAGTTTTGATAAATAATAAAAACCAGCAGAAACAGGCATAGAATTTCAGCAAACTTAAAGTAGATAATAATCGAACATACCGTGTAGTGATAAATTCGTGCGGCGAGGAGTATTTTCGCTTTCGTTGAGCACTTTTGTGTGATGAGGTGCGGGTCAACTCCAGCGGAGGCGATGAGTCGTGTTGCTTTCCGGGGCCGGCCTTGCGTTTGCTGCTTGACGCCTTTGACTTCTTTTTCGGTGCTACCGACACCACTGCAGATGGGGCCTCAAACTCTGAATCGGACCTATTAAAGAAGAAATATAAATTATTTTCCCATCTTGATGAATAATAATAATTATTATTAAAATATATTTTTAATATTATTAAATTATAATTTTAATTGAAATATAATTAAAAATAAATTAAAACATAATTTTAATATATAATTAAAAAACAAAAAAAAAATTAAAATATATATTTTAATATTATTAAAATATAATTTTAAATGAAATATAATTAAAAATAAATTAAAAACAAAAAAAATATTAATTTTATACTCACTAACATTTTCTCGTTGAAATTGAAGACTGGAGCGAAGCCACTTGAAAAATTGTGACTTGTTCCATCGTGCATCGACTTTTATTTAGTAAAAATGTCTTTGTCATCAAAAAATGTGTAAAAGTTGTCAAGCGCGAGTTGATTAATGTAATATATGTGTGTATGTTTGTTCGTTTTAATGTTATCAATTACACCATAGCAGTCATTCAGATTGAAATCCAACATCAATGATTGATCATTGCTATGTAAAACATATAAATATAATTGTAAAAGACTTAAATGAGATAAATATAATAAACGTTTCTTAATAGATATAATTTTGCTTGATTTTAAATAAAAATTAATAATAATTAATCCGTTTTTCGTTTAATTAATGTTTAATAAAGTTTTTTATTTATTGTTATTTATTCTACATATAGTTTATTCTACATTTTTTTTATCTTTATACATCTGTGCATTTTTTTAAAGCATGTTAAATGTTGCATACTTTTATAGCGAATTTAATCTTGAACCAATACCTAATTCCCAAGAAGAGATTAAAATAAAATAAATTATTTTGTTTAAATAAGCAAGTAAATCCGAATTTTTAATGTGTATATGAATTGTGATGATATGGTAAAATATATGCAATATAAACGCGCTCGCTGCGGCGTTCCATTGAAATGCTTTGTAATTGTATCTCCGCCGCTGTTCATAGTAGGGGAAGCGAGTAAGCTAATTTTGTAGTTACTCGAGTGTCATGGGGCCCTACTAGATTTCGTAGATTAAGTAATGAGGAGAAAAAAATATTAAGAGCATATCTTATGACAGTGGGGCAGTGACAAACTGCAGCTATTTAGAAGTTAAAAAAAGTAATTATATATATATAAAAATTGACTTTAAAGGTAATTTATAAGGTAATTTATCATTCAATTAAAGGAAACAAACATGTAATCGTCAAGCAGGATTAAAAATATATATGAAGAAGGTTTTGTTTTTAAAATATGGACTTTAGTTTTTGAAAATTTCAAAGAGTCTTTATATCTTTCCCTTTACTTTAAGTCGTCATTGCTTTAAATAAAAGCTTCTTTGGGGTCTACACAACGTTCTCTATTTTAATCTGACAATTTGATACTTAAAAATATATATATTTTTAACGCCCCACTCAGATAAGCTGATTTCTATACCACGTTAACTAGAGACATGTGGGAAGCATACACAAGCTTAATCTAACGCGCTCGAGCTACTGCAGAAATCCCCTAATCGGCTCCCCTACCATAAAACGAGTGTTCGTTTTACAGTATGTATGTGAAATATTATATTCTTGTTTGTCAGCTTGCAGTTTTTTTCAGATCAGGGATGTGAACTAGAAGCGAGAACTCGATTAAAGAGATAATTTAAGAGGCGATCAGTTTTTACCCTATAAATCCAATAAATTATAAATGAATATTGTGTGTATTAAACACGATTATTTTACCTCCAATCAAATTATGAAAATTATCATCCTTTAAATTCATTTACGCACATATAATATTTATATCAACATCAATATGTCAATTATTTGTTTCAAAAATTATTTACAAGCACGGTCTATTGATGTTAATAATTTATTATTTTACTTAGCTATGAATTTGACGCATGGTTTAATTTGCACGCACACAACACAATACAACGTTATTGGAATAAGATTCATTTTAGCTTGGTTGCGTTCTGCTTTACGCAAAATATAGTAGTTTCGCATACTATTTTTTTGAAATATAATATTTGATCCCTTAAAATAGTAGGATACTATAATATATAGTAGGTTTGACAACCCTAGCGACTCAATCGTTCTGTTCTTATGATTTCGCGTCTTGGGTCGTTAATATGCAACGTGGTGCGCGGTGAGTATCATCGTGGTTTAGACCTACATCAAAAGTGAATGGGAAGATAAAGGAATAGTTAAAAGTAAGTGTAGTAGTTATTGTATTCATTATAGATTTAATTCGTTACATAATTATTTAGGTTTTGATTAAAATTGATAATATTTTAGTTTTTGAAAACGATTCATTATTTATTAAGTACATTGTTACATTTTAAAATTAAATAATTACCAATATATTTATTCGTTACCCATCAAATATTTAAATCTAATGTGGTACTCTTATTGAATAGTATTTTTCTATATTAGCTAATATATTTATTTTTTTCAGATGCATGAAAATTAGAGAAGTTCATCAAAAATCACAGCGGAACGCAGAAAAAGGATTAGACCAGGCATTATTTAATTGTAAGTAAATTTGAATCTAAATGTATCTAGTTTATTGAATGAGGTTTATGTAGTAGATACATATTAGAGGTAATTATTTAATCAGAATAATAATTAATAACCAATTACTTACCAGTATTCATTATAGATTTAATTCGTTACACAATTATTTAGGTTTTGATTTAAATTGATAATATTTTAGTTTTTGAAAACGATTCATTATTTATTAAGTACATTGTTACATTTTAAAATTAAATAATTACCATTCGTTACCCATCAAATATTTAAATCTAATGTGGTACTCTTATTGAATAGTATTTTTCTATATTAGCTAATATATTTATTTTTTTCAGATGCATGAAAATTAGAGAAGTTCATCAAAAATCACAGCGGAACGCAGAAAAAGGATTAGACCAAGCATTATTTAATTGTAAGTAAATTTGAATCTAAATGTATCTAGTTTATTGAATGAGGTTTATGTAGTAGATACATATTAGAGGTAATTATTTAATCAGAATAATAATTAATAACCAATAGTTATTTTAATAATAACAAATTTAAATATAAAAATTCATAATATATTTCCTGTAAAACTGTTATTGCATAATATAACGTTAATATTTTCGAGATTATTTGAATGCCAATAAGTCGAAGTTATTACTAGAAACATAATTAATCCATAATTTTTAGATGAAGCATTACTCAAATATCCTTAATCGTCATCGTAGTTTTAAAGTACTCGTGACTCTAAATGGTGATTATTATGTAAGTGTGGATGTACATAACATTCGGTTTTCTTTTTCAGATCGGATGATCAATGACGAAGAAATCTGCATGACACAAACGAAGACATTATTGTGTTTATTTGTATAAATGCATAAAAACTGGTGTTTATTTATTGATAAGATCCTAAATTCCTATCCCCTGAAATGTAAGCTTAAACATACTAAACATCATAGTGTGTTAGTATATTTAAGCCGAGGTATGTTTTTTGGTAAGTGGCACACTGACACACCGAAGTGAGCGAGGGCGCGAGCGAACAGAGGTGCATGTCATGAGCATTTCATTTCATTTACCATCAGTTGATACATAAACGAACAGGAGTTATTGGGCATGCTGTCCCACCGAAGTGAGCGAGGCGCGGAGCGCAGTTCGCGAGCGAACGGAGGTGCATCAGTTGATGCTTAAACGAAAAGGAATTATTGGGTATTCTGTCCCACCGAAGTGAGCGAGGCGCGGAGCGCAGTTCGCGAGCAAACGGAGGTGGGACAGAATGCCCAATAATTCCCTACTATATATATATATATATATATATATATATATATATATATATATATATATATATATATATATATATATATATATATATATATATTAGGGTGGAGCGAAAAATTTACCTATAAAAAGTTGATGTCACTGTTCACATAAATAGAAAAATTCGAAAAAATTTGTTAAAAACCACCAACTTCTAATATTGCCAAATTAACGCTGAATTATATTATGTGTATTCCGTTACGTTCGTAGCTGTTTAGGCTTGAATGTTGCGTAGATAGATTGGGAGATTGAGGCAGGAGAGGTGATTTCATTGCACTTTTCAATCGTTGTTCGAACGCCATAAAGTGCGCGCTATTAATGTAATTCTGCTTGTGAGACACAATAATTTTACCACAAGAAAATAAACTCCTGTAAGTAATATTTTAAATTTCCAATTCACTGATTGTTGATAAAATAGTATTTGCGATATAATTTATACCTAGTATTTATCTTTATAACAGTCAAAATATGTAGTCAAAACACGAAAAGAGATATGTTGTCCCGTTTTTGGTTTATCGGAGAAGTTACCAGTGTTTCAAGTTTCAACTACCAATTCTGTTATAAAAATAACTTATTTATTAATTAATATCACATTAATATGAATCAAAGCTTGACAAAACAACAAAAGAGCCGACAGTTCATGATGTATTCCAAAGACTGGCTACGGAAATTTTACATATCTGGCGAAAAGCGTCGCTTCCCAAAAAAAGAAGTATATTATTTACTTGATTGACGAACTGCAAGAAAAATGATGATAGGCCGTGTAGATTTAAATGCAACTGTAAAAAATATGAAGAAAATTAAAATACAATAAAAATAATCGCTGCGTAACAAAGAGATAATGGGTCCTAACCAGACGTCTTGTTCTCATTCTTTGCATGATGACTTAAGAACCGAAAGAACGAGTTCAAGCAATTGTAGCCTCTTGTAGCTTTTACAAGCTAATCAATCGCCATAATAAGTAGCTGCTCAGCCACCCAAGAAAAAGAGATTCAATTTTCCATCATTAGCTCTCGTATGCGTATATATATATACCTGAGTCTCTGACAGTGCAGCTGCTATTATAGCTTTATCTGCTTCTTTATCTGTGTTAAAAGATGTTGATTGTTGGTATTATTACATCAAAGCATTCTAGTGCTGTCGTTGATCGTTAAAAATTCGATGAGAAACAATGCAAAACAGATCAGCACACACGATGTAGATCGCAATTATAAAAGTATACGCATAAATTATTTTGATGGTAGAAAAGGTGGCTGTGATGGTACAGTTGTGAATATAGTTTTCAAAGGAGATGTTATTCGTTTTATAGAAGAAGTAATTAACAAACTATTAAAGTAGTTTTTTGTTTCAAATGCCTAATTGTGAAATAAAAAAACAATTTAATATCAAACAATCTACTTTTTTCTGATGATCATTCCTTGATAATATATCATAAATATTTAATTTTTCTTGATAAAAACATTGATACCACTAACCAGAACCTGTAGCCAAGACTTTTTCTTTATGGTTTCTTTATAGAATCGTCGATCAAAATGTATAGAATTGGCATTAGACGAGTTGAACGTCAACGTCATATTCGCGAATTTTTAAGTAAATTCCATACATTTTGATCGGCGATTCTATAGAAAAGCGATAAAGAAAAGGTCTTGGCTAAGGGTTCAGTATTTTATTTAACATATTACAATGTAGTTTTTTTACAATGTAGATTCCAATTATATATATACATACATATATACCTACATATAATCTCGGAATCGGCTCCAACGATTTTCATGAAATTTAGTATATAGGGGGTTTCGAGGGCAATAAATCGATCTAGCTAGGAATCATTTTCATAAAATTTCATTTTATGTGTGTTTTTTTAATTATTTAGAATACCGAGCGAAACACGGTCATATAGCTAGTAATATCTTTATTTACACAGCATACGAAAACAAATTGCTTTAAGTATATATAATACAATAAATACTAAAGTTAAACTACAATAAAAAACTAGTACAATAAAAAGTAAAGAAAAACAGTTTAAATATAAAATAGGTTCTCATCCAGGCCTTTAGGGAGAGTGCCTGGAATGCTGGCGACATTGCCCCACTGTAAAACTAGACTTAATCGCTAAGTAATATTAGTATCTCACCAACAAGAGAATCAAGATCAAATTTTTTTATCCGGCATATTATTGAAAATCTTAGATCATAATATTTAAATGCTTTTATTATACATTAGACATTTCTAATATTGAGGGCGTTCATGTCATTTAGTTGTTTCTTTGTAGTATTTATCGTAATACACAAAAACTTCGAACAAGTCGCCACCATGTCTAGCTCACAGCTATTGAAAGAATGGCTCAGTTTTCTTAGCCAAGCTTGCAAATAATTCATTGTGAATCTAGCAGTATTGACAATAACTTTACAGGACAAATATGGAAACTTAATCTACAATCCACATATAAAGCACACTTAAACCTTATATATTATTATCGTTGAAATCTAGATTATAATATTAAACACACGCTTGCATTCACTAACTTAATTTTATCTTTGGTAGCCTTGGATCATTATTCTGTAATACAATGTTCGTGTCTTATACTTATAAGCCTCAGAATGTATTCAGAATGTACCCTACTATTTCATAGTCTTTTAAGTATAACAGTAAATACATTAAAATTTCTTTAGCAACTTATAATTTTCAACCAAAAATTGTACTGTACAATGTTGTATATAGATTGATAAAAGACGACTTAAAACAAACAATCGTAATAACGTTTAAAAGCTTGAACACAATTACATATTCTACTTTATACATCAAGTAGATGATGCCCGCAACTCCGTTGCGCCAAAACTCGTTTATCGAGCGGGAACCGTACATTTTTCTGGGACAAAAGTATCTTCATACCAAATTTCAGCAAAATCGGTTTAGCGGCTTGGGCGTGAAGAGATAACAGACAGATAGACAGATTTCGCATTTATAATATTAGTATAGATATAATCAAAAGAAATAAAAACAAATCTATAAATATAAAGCGGATAAACACAAAAAAACTTTATAATACAGATAATAAATAAATTTGGTATTTCAATACTAGACATGTTAAATGATTGTGAAAGCCCCCGCAAACTTCGAACAACAGCAAAAGTCTCAATTGAGGCAAAACGCTGTGGCGTCACGAGTATATACAAAATATACATAAGTCCTGTACACACTGAGTTACAACTTACAAGGCAGAAATGCGACAGATCACAGAGCTATGGTAGTGCAGAAACGTGACATATTTGTAGTTAAAATCGATTAATGATATAAGAAAAACACGAGTTTTTGCCCATTAAAAATAATGATGTAGTGTAATTGATAAATAAAGATGGTCATTCTATCAATCAGAGTGGGGGCTGGGAGAATATGGCCGCTAGACGTGAGAGCTGTCGTCCACTTCTTGACCAGCCACTGCCGATAGTAGAATGTTCAGTGATACAGTATTCTGTGTTTAAATCACTCCTTCAACGATAATGTACAAATTGTACAAATATCATACTTATAATGTTTAGACTTCTTCCGACTTAGCTTTAGAAAAAGGCGATGAAGAAAACCCTTTTTCTTCCATTTTACAGTCATAAGTTTTTGTCTTTGATGTTTGTGAAACGACTAGATAAATATTTTCAGTTCATCTTTATGAAGGAGTTCGATATTTATTCCCTTCCCATGGTAAAGTATCTAGTAACATTTTTGTGCCATTTTTTTGAACACAGTGTATACACAGCTTAACCGTTATTTCCCGGAGCAAAACACAGTACACTACAATACTTTGTGTGGGAGTTCTTAACATTTAATAAAATTCTTTTGACTTTTAAAGCGAAAGATTACAAAACAGTTTTGTAATTGTACCCTACAACTTACAAGCTCTTTGACTGCTCGATACTAACGAGCAGTTTCAAAATACATCTAAAAGCTAAAATATTTGTAAAAAAATAAAATTTATAATTAGAAGGTTATTGTTTCCTGTTCATCAACTTTAAGGCGCTATATTGAAAAAAACTGTCTTTTTTGACGTAATACTATACAGGATGACTGGTGAGTCACTTTCGATACTTAAGGAGAGTACTCGGTACTCGATTCTTATTATAATTAAGTACTTAATAAAATTAGGTACTTAATTTTTGACAAAATTTCCCTTTAAGTAAATGAATCATAGACACTAATTAGTAAATTATATGCGGCCGGCGCGGCGGCATGCGCCCCGCGCCGCGCACTACCCCTCCCGCGCCCGGTGTCCATGCGTTGAGTAAGGGCCGGGACACAAAAGCACGGCACGGCGCCGTTAGAACTCACGGCACGCGTCGTAAAAAACTACTGCACGGCGCCGTACGGCGTCGTACGACGTCGCGTCGTAGAAACTCATCTTGAATTTCTATGTTATTTATATATTACGCCGTACGGCACCGTGCCGTGTTTTTGTGTCCCGGCCCAAATAATAAATGCTACATTTACTCAGTGATCAATTAATACTATTTTTTAATTATTATTTTTTTCAACTAATATAATGGCCAAATATCACGTCCTCGAGTATTGAACATGTCTCACCAGTCATGCTGTTTAATAGGACACTCAGAAATGTTACAAATCTAGTAATGAGATATATACATATCTTATCTAGGTTTGAGAAGAACTAGAAACACGATTAATGTATTTTGCCTCGATACATTTAATTTTCGAAATGACCTCTTAAAAATACGAAATTTGAAGATTATTTTTAAACGTAAATAGATGTACTGTAGGAAATTAGTCTAATTAATAGACACCTTTGCAACTCAAAATCGTATAGAAGCATTTTGCTTTTAAATGCTCCTAGTTATTTTTTAAATAATTATAGATACGTTTTGTCGCATGTTTTCCGAGCGAGCCGATAGCTTCTGGCCGCAGCGTATTCACGTATTCATATCGCCTTAACAGGCTTGCAAAAATAAGTCTTTCAAAGGAAGAGACAGCACCAGCAGGCAAAATGCAGCAAATATGCTTCTCAATACCTTGCATTGTTGCAATGTGAATTTACCTTTACACTAACTGTTCTCGTTGACATTTTTCCTTCTGGCAGATTTTTTTATAACTAAAATACAGCTGTATCGAGCTCTTACTTGAGATAAGTAAAATATACTTTGGTAGGTCACATCATAGATCGTTATCCCCAAAATTAGGAGATTATAATTAAGATAAATTATACAGTAAGCTGTTGCCAAGTTCGCCACAATGTAAAAGTTGTAAAGCTTTATAGCGACGTAAACATTATCTCCATACATAAAAAGGCTGTTCCAAATTACGACAATACTATGTAACGTCGTAAAGTGTTTGTATATTTAATCTGCAGGAATTGAGGATGGTAAGAGGGAAGATGACTAACAGTTAACAGACAGTATCGGCATCAGGGGGTGCGTGGATGGGCGACCGTCCAAGGCCTCGGATAAAAAGGGGCGCCAAAGGCAAACAATAAGGGGCGACACGGTTTTTATTTGTGGTGAAATCTCGCCAGGGCGCCAGTACGAGCTGGCACTGAACAGAGACATAACTGTAACCTCTCTATCTATAATATTATGATAATAATTGAACAAGTGCACAGCAATCTCCTTCATTTTAGAAAATGCTTAATAAATACAGCGAGTTTCTCTCCGTGAGTACCAGCAGTAGTAAAAATTAAACAACAGGCTTAAGAGGTCGGGCTACCCTCGAAATTCTCATACATACGTAATACCAAAACCATTTTCTCATACGAAAATATTTAACATGTTTGAGTTATTTTTCAACTTAAAATAGTAATTTCCTAGGTTCGTGCACAAAAATGTTTAACAAAACAAAATAAAAACGTATGAGAAAATGATTTTGGTATTACGTATGTATGAGAATTTCGAGGGTAGTCTGGCCCCTTAAGCACACATTTTTGCGGTAGAAAGAGAGGGAGTTATTACATGTTATTATAGTTTGTTCGTTTTATGATGATATGCGTGACACATTATAATTGACAATAGTAGGGAAGTTACCTAAAAAAATTAATCGAATAATTTAAAAACATCGAATCACCTCGTAAAGGAATTGCAATCGAAATTATCGATTTCGTACTGATGTTTCAGAGTTACGCCGACGATTTAAGATGGCCGCCCTTTTTTATCGATTTGATTTCAATTCAACTGTGTCAATCTCTATTGACATAAGTTCCGTTTCATGCATCTGATATTTTTCAAATATTTTCGTTACAATAATTTTATACTCCTATTTCAAAATTAATATTTATAATTTTATATCAATAAGTTAGCATTTAGCAACTTTTCATTTTTATTTATTTACAATTACAGGAAACATTTATTTTTGTAGATGGAATATAATTTTTTACATTCTGATTTTTTTTTGTTTTCTTGTGAAAAAATTCCGTAGCAAGGAATATGAGAACTGTCACCCATATCATCTTAGAACGAACAAACTATACTTTCTTTCCTACGCGGCGCCATTGCTCTACTTTGCTAATTTAGAATTTTCAAATTTAAAATCTAATAATGCGAAAACTGAAAAGAATGCGAATTTGAAATTTTTTACCCAGCCCAATAAAACAGACAATTTATAAATATCACATTACCATTTTACTCATAAATCATTTCTACAGAAAATATTTTCACCGATTTTCAATTTCAGAAAACATCAAAACTAAGAAAATGTTATCCAGAAAAGATAAAATTATTTCAAATGGCTGTTCGTCTGAAATCCAGACTGATTCAGACTCGGTGCCGATCTAGACATAGATTGAAAATACTGGCTCTGCACTAGACAAACTGACAATTCCAAAACTGACTAGATTTGCGGGGAAATTGATATATTGTAGACTAAAGGGGAATAAAATAGTTGCTGATTGGTGTTTCTGCGTAAAGTTCAAAACCCATTTGGCTTTCCCATTAGGGTTTTGAAAATTATGAGTGTGAGTATTTACGTAACTACCTACATATTTATTTTGATTTCTTATGATTATTTATTTCCATTTCTTCTCTTATTTAAACGAGAAAATATTGTACATTTATTAATCATTATCTATTTGACTAGTTTAAAATATTTATTATTAATCATATTTTAGTGGCATTTTGGGGGCAAACATTCTAAAAACTAAACCTACCCTAAAAACGTACAATAATTCACAATTTTTTTTTAATCCCAGATATCTCCCAGGTATATATTAAATGCTTTATGACAAAATCGTATTATATACGTGAGTGAAAGCAATAATTTATCGTACTTTAATTTTATGAGAATAGCGACATATCTTCTAACAGTATACCGTTACGTAGGATCCAGCATATTAATATGTCCTGATAACCGAAGCATTAGTTTACGACGCTACCTACCCTGAGGCCGTTTGTTCACGGCCACCGTCACGGGACGTCATCGAGAAAAATTCAAATAAAATGAAACTATGACAAAGGCTATAGCAGCTAAAAAGTTTTGACGAAAGTTAAAAAACTGGAAACGTTGGGTTACCTGCGGCCCACGAGAACTTTTTGTAGTCAAACAATTTTGAATTTCACCCCCACCGGCAAAATAGTGCAAAGTCGTAAAAGACGTGAAAATTTGGTCACTTTAAAATAGCTAATTTAATAGAACCTTCTTATTTTAACCCTAAAAAATTTGCTTGAGGCCCGCGATGCCAAAACCAAAGCATGTTTGTGGCCGGTGAAAAATGATAGTCCTGGAGCCCGTGATAGATTTTCATGACCAAGTCCCTCCCAACCGAAACTTCGTACTTAAAATGAATGCCACTGCCCACCCCACCCACGGAGTCGCAGCTGACGATCGCTATAAGTATCCATAGTATAAGGGCCTGTTTCACCGCTTCCTGATAAGGTACCAGATAGGCTTATTTCACGAATTCTCCTTACTCCATCTGTCAAGTTAAGTGGTGGATAGCCTTATCAGGAAGCGGTGAAACAGGCCCTAAGTCTCTTATGCATTTTACAAAGTTTCGCCCGGGAAGAAAAATTTACCTGGCTCCCGTTCAGTGAGTTTGAACTATATTATTTTGCTCTACGCCCACTACAAAGCAGCGACGACATGGGCATACCAAATTTCGGTGGAAAATGAAACCTATAGCTTAGGTCATAAGGTGGCATTTTGCTCTACGCCACTGCAGAGCAGCGGCGACATGGGCATACCAATGTCGGTGGAAAATAAAATCTATAACGTAGGTCATAAAGTGTAATTTTATTTGAATTTTTGTCGGTGCCGGTGGCGGTGGATAAGCGCCCTTTGGTTTACGGTGGCGTCCAATGAAAACGGTTATGATTTATGTGAATTATCGCATCTGATAGTTACGATGTAGCCCTGAATTCCGACGGAATAATTTCTAAATTCTTAAGATAGATTCCTATAAAGATTAGATAGGTAAACTATAAAATATGATACGAATACTACATTGATTTGTTATTGTAATAAAATAAAAGTTAATAAACACAGCGACACAGGAAATATCACTTAATGTAAGGGACAAAACACGACTTTTCAGGAGAGCGAAAAAACAACTTCTTTTTTACAAATTCGTCTGTAACTTTTTATCATTTAGTCCGATCTTAAAGGCAAAGTTTCTTAGAATTTTGTCGGCTATATAACTATAAAAAATATTTTCGTAAATTTACGCGTTTAGAAAATAGCATGTCCCTTACATTAAAAAAATTTGCTTATTTGTCGCTTACAGCACTGAATTTTTCAATGTCAACTATGCCATATTAAAGTAAGCACCAAGTTTAATATCAAACTGCGACACAAATCTACTGTAAAGGACACAAAAAACTATGCTTTGGAGGAGGTTTGATGTAATATATTAAAATCTAACACAATAAGCCCACCACGACTTGCTGGTCTACCACATAAGATTTCCAGCAAAATAAGGGAACTTCGACAGATTGAAGCATTTCCCTTGGCACTGGGACTGTTCCCATCTGCACCCAGAGCCCCTTTAGACCAGGTGGAACTTTGCAAAACCACGTCTCTGCTCTTTTGTCTTACCAAAATCTGTATCCTGAGCCGAATGGAAGATGGATCTTCCTCCCTGTTCCGCTCTGCGGCCTCTTTCTATGAACCTGACCTAGCGATCGCACACCACAAGTCTAAATGTTCGTTCTTGACCTGGCATTAAGCTTCTCATTTCACCTTATCAGGAGCTACTGCTCTCTTTTATCGCACCTGTCAGAGCTGCTTCGCCAGTGCCCAGTCATGACCTTCCCCTTCTATGACCTTCCTTTTTATGGTGTTACGCCAGCTATTTCTATTATCGGCCACTCGAAGAGCGTCGCAGACAGTGGACTCAAGTGTGGTACGGATTTGATCAGACTAACGCATGAGACAGTGGCTCCGCCGTCTTTTTCCCCTCAATCTTGCCAATTATCATGAGTTTTCCATACCATGGTTTCAAGGTTTCCTGCTTTTTTTCTGGTAATGTGCTTGAAATATTCTAAGATGCGTTATTAGACGGATGGTAGAGAGCCTTGTTTTTATGTTTAGTTTAGCCAGAATGAATGAGTTGGTTCTGAAAGCAGTTTATGGAATTCAGAGCATTTTCCTCCAGCACCCTCGACGGCGTCGATACGTCTGCGGTATGCAGACTTCAGAGTCCATGTTCTTAAAGAATATGAGTATGTGCACAAGTTTCCTCCTGGTTTTTAACGAAATCTTCCTGCCAAGCCAGGTTTTATACATTTGAGACATGGCGCTCTTAGTCATCCTAATTCTTCTACGTATATTTGGTTAACAGGAGCCTTTGTTCGTAAAGATCAAAGACAAATTTGCTAACCACTTCCAATTTTAGCGCGCCAGTCAAAGGCGGAGTGTTGCTTATGTCTATGACCATGTTTTTGGTTTCCCTTTATTAATTGAGAGGACCAAGTTATTGATCATTTGCTTCATTCTCTAAAACAGTTCTTGCATCTCGATTTCATTTGCAGCCAGGAGAGTATAGTCATCTTTAATGCTAGCTATATATACAATTGACCGCATTACATGTGTATACCTAAAGGCTAAAGGTTTAGCTAAAACACTAAAACTTTATAGAAAACCTTAAACTTTTACGGATATAACTTTTTGAGTAGGTACCAAAAAATTATCTTCTTACTTGAAAAATGATATTTAAATTAAGGTAAGGGACAAATTTTAGTGAAGCTATGACAATTATTATGTATCAATTCTTAACGTAAAGGACATGTTAAGAGAATTGTACTAAGCTAAAAGTTAACGTAAGGGACTGATTTTTATTTTAAAAGCGTTTTTACGTTATTTTTTTTAACACTAAAAATATTTACGTCCGATAAATCAATTTTTTTAGGAAAAAACCTGTCTTGACTTTAAAAAATGTGTACTGTAAGGGGCATTATTTTAACGATAGAAGAATTACAAGTATGCCAAACGATAGAGCTCGAAATTCTGAATCCAATGATATATATAACTCACTGTCGCCAAAATGACCCTTACGTTAAGTGATATTTCCGGTGTCGATAGTTGAATTAAACAATCCATACGTTAATATTATACTAATACATTATAATAATCCATACTAATATTATAAATGCGAAAGTGTGTCTGTATGTATGTCTGTCTGTCTGTTACCTCTTCACGCTCAAACCGCTGAAACGATTTCTCTGAAATTTGGCATGGAGATACTTTGAGTCCCGGGAAAGGATATAGGATACTTTATATCCCGACAAAATATACGGTTCGCACGCGATAAACGAATTTTGGCGCAACGAAGTTGCGGGCGTCATCTAGTATAATATACAAACACTAGATGACGCCCGCAACTCCGTTGCGCTAAAACTCGTTCATTGCGCGGGAACCGTACGTTTTTCCGGGGACAAAAAGTATCCTTTGTGCTTTCCTAAGACTCAAAGTATCTTCATGCAAAATTTCAGCAAAATCGGTTTAGCGGTTTGAGCGGAAAGAGCTAACAGACAGATAGACAGACATACAGACACAGTTTCGTATTTATAATGTTAGTATGGATATTATAAACGCGAAAATGTATATTAATATGTCTGTCTGTAACCTCTTCACGCCCAAACTGTTGAACCGATTTCTCTGAAATTTGATATGGAGCTACTATTGGTCCCGGGAAATGACATAGAATACTTGTTATTCCGAAAAAAAATATGGTTACCGCGTGATAAACGAATTTTGGCGCAATAGAGTTGCGGGAGTCGTCTAGACTCTAGACTCTAGAGTATTATAACTTCTACTACTATGATGTTTCTCAGTCTCGTCATATTTTAGGCTCACTTATTCTTAGTCTGGAGCAACTTGGTGAAGTGTCTATATTTTGCCACGAATCGATACTGTCCGTTGTAACACTTGTGCTATTTATTCACAATTAGTAGCGCGCCATCTTGACAGAATCGTAATTTGTCTGTTAGTGTAATGCCAGACACACACAGATTATGTGTGTCAGACTGTCAGGTATTAAAATAGATAAGGTAATGGGAAAGCAATTAGCAAAGGGACTTAATATGACTATTTAATCCATACTTACTTTACTTACTAACATTATAAATGCGAAAGTGTGTCTGTCTGTCTGTCTGTCTGTTACCTCTTCACGCCCAAACCGCTGAACCGATTTTGATAAAATTTGGTATGGGGATACTTTGAGACCCGAGAAATGATATAGGATACTTTTTGTTTTGGAAAAATGTACGGTTTAGCCACGATAAACGAATTTTGGCGCAACGGAGTTGCGGGCGTATTCTAGTTTATGATAAACGTTGATTACTAGCTATGTCCACATTATGCGCTTTCGTCTTCAATTTTCGTCATCTTATTTCATTCAACTTTCGTTTTGGCTCATTCAGTAATTGAATGCGTCAAAAAACGCAACGCCAACTGTCATTTTTAATTACAAGAAAGTTTTGGACGATCAGAGGGCATGCATCGCGGGCATGCCTTACGTTCGCTGTTGACTGCGCTATAACGCATGCCCTTGACGAACAGAAAAAGGCACAGTGTGGACAAAGCTAATCAGAGTTACAGCAATCGCAATCTAGATGGCAAACATGGTTAATCCTGACTTAAAATGGAGCCATAATGAGAGTGCCATTTTATAATTTGGTTAAACTATATTATTGAAGCTGTGTACTTTGGGAATAGCAGAAGTTTGGGGTATTTCCTTAGAATATATTTACTTTTTGGTTCAAACCTAACTGACAATTCGTTAGAGATAAACTACGATAACATGGCGCGCCCCTCCAAAATTCAAAACGTTTGAAGTGCGTTGTAAAAACGTTTGAAGTGCGTTGTCTTGCGCGGTCGGCTAGTTATGATTAGTTGACCAACAAATCTTGGCAATAATGTCACATTAACTGAAATATTACGTGTACTGTGATTGGTTGAATACTTACTACAAACAAACTTTCATAAGGATGTGACTACACACATTGTAATTTGAAGGGGCGCGCCATGTTATCGTAGTTTATCTCTACTACGCTTTTCTATTGTACGAGTGAGCTGCTCACATTCGGCGGCTGAAGATCACTTCGGTGTGAAAGCCTCAAGAAACTCAGGAAACAAATTAAACATTTACCGATAACCTCCCTGAGGACTATTACGATAAAAATTTGGGACGACCTTTGCTAACAGGATATGACAATAAAATCAATTTTATTAAACAAAACGAAATGAAATTTCCCCCGGGACGATAGATAGAATTAATCAGTCGTCTGGGGAAATCAGCGATCAATCATGAATAAATAAAAAGTAAGGAATTTCGACCCTCTTAGCGGCTTATTAATGATCCTTCCAATATAAATTGCTTATTAAAGATACAGTTGTAACTTGTAAGCCTCAAAAAGGTTCGAATACATCAATAAAATACTTAAATTTTCATTACACAAAATTAAAACTTAATTTACGTTTTCGTTTTGCGTAATATTTGTGAAATGTAAAATAATATATTTTTTTATTAAGAGGGCGTAGCTAAAAGAACTATCGTCTTCATACTTATTCCCATAACTATAATAAGCCAGGGGAAACAAAAAAGTACTTTTCGCAGGTCTAATTATATTATTCGTATAACTAGCGACCCGCCCCGGCGTCGCATGGTTATAAAATATTATATGGATGCTGTTAAGCGTTCGTGTTCCATCCCACATCGGACTAGTTTTGAGTAATCGGCGTTTTAAGTTTTTTTGGAATAATCTTTATTTTCTGCTTATTTTAAGCAAAAAAAATATATTGTGCGGTATGTTTTTTTTTTTGTTCAAATGCGTAGATTATGATTATGAAAAAACATTTTAATTTTACATTCAGTTTTAAGAGAAAACGTATAAAAATTGTTAATGCAATATTGCTATAGGGCTTATTTAATAGCATTAATGTCCTTTGTGATATTTCACATAAATGCAATATTCTGATTTGTTCTTTCAATACAAATTTAAGTGCTTATATAACAAAATGTTACAAAATTACCTGGTCACGCCCAAACCACTGATCCGATTCTTCTGAAATTTGATATGGAGATACTTTGAGTACCGGGAAAGGACATAGGGTCCTTTTTATTGCGAAAAAATGTATGGTTCCCAGGCATTAAACAAAAATGATTTTTGCTTATACCGCTACGTGGATTTCGATGATATTTGGTATACAGATACGTTATGTCTCGGGAAAGGACATAGGATACTTTACATCCGGGAAAAAGGTACGGTACCCGTATGATAAACAAAAATGATTTGCGCCTAAACCACTGAACTGATTTTGATGAAAATTGGTGTGCACATACTTTGACTCTCGTGAAAGGATATAAGATAATTATTGTCCTGAAAAATGTACGGTTACTGCGTTATAAAATTTCCTATTTTGCACCTAAGCTACTAAACAGAGTTTGATGAAACTTGGTATGGAGATACTTTGAGTCCCGGAAAAGGCCATAGGATCCTTTTTATCTCGGAAAAATGTACGGTTACGGTACGGTACGATTTTAATGATATTTGGTATGCAGACACGTTATGTCTCGGGAAAGGACAGAGAGTTCCCGCTTCTTCTTCCCTTCCCGCGCTTCCCGCAGAGTGCTCTTGTGTATTGCGCACACATTTGGGCACTATGAAATTACTCCTACTTAAATGGCATGTTTTCATTAAAATCAGAGTGCTCTTGTGTATTGCGCACACACTTGGGCACTATAAAATTACTCCTGCGTAACTAGCCTGGTTTCATTGAAACCAGAGTGCTCTTGTGTATTGCGCACACACTAGGGCACTATTAAATTACTCCTGCATAACTGGCCTGGTTTCTTTGAAACCAAAGTGCTCTTATGTATTGCACACACACTTGGGCACTATAAAAATACTCCTACTTAACTGGCCTGGTTTCATTCAAAACCAGAGTGCTCTTGTGTATTGCGCGCACACTTGGGCACTATAAAATTACTCCTGCGTAAAAATGGCCTGGTTTTATTGCAACCGGCCACCACCACCGAAACCGGTGTGGGAGTTTTATTGACATAAGACATAATTATTGAAATACTCGTTAGTCGTTAATCTAATTAAATTATTAATCTGACTATTTCAAACCAAAATAATTAGAATACATTTTATACATAATATTATTTTTAATCAACTTACGGGTAATATCAGATGCACAATTACTTCATCGATCTGATTAAAATAATATAATTACTTTTTTGCCCAACTCTGCACGAGATATAAACTAATTATTTCAACATTAACTTTTATTCAAAATCGGTTCTGCAGCTTAAACGCAAATTAATAATGTTTATTGCTACGAATAATAAAAACTAAGGAAGAGTAACTCCGTCAAAAAACATACTCCAAAACACTTGTCAAAAAAGTGTACCTTAGGTTCACTTTTCATACATTTGCAATATTTAGATGACCTTGAGCGGTATAAAGGCTGACATTACATGACAGTTCGATTGGAACCAAATTTAAAACTGTATTATAGTTTGTTCGTTTTAAGATGATATGTGTGACACATTATAATTGACAGTAGTAGGGAAGTTACCTAAAAAAATTAATCTAATAATTTAAAAATATCGAATCACCTCGTAAAGGAATTGCAATCGAAATTATCGATTTCGTACTGATGTTTCAGAGTGAAGCCGGCGATTTAAGATGGCCGCCCTTTTTTATCGATTTGATTTCGATTCAACAGTGTCAATCTCTATTGACATAAGTTCCGTTTCATGCATCTGACATTTTTCAAATATTTTCGTAACAATAATTTTATACTCCTATTTCAGAGTTAATATTTATAATTTTATATCAATAAGTTAGCATTTAGCAACTTTTCATTTTTATTCATTTACAATTACAGGAGCCATTTATTTTTGTAGATGGAATATAATTTATTACATTCTGATTTTTTTTGTTTTCTTGTAAAAAAATTCCGTAGCAAGGAATATGAGAACTGTCACCCATATCATCTTAGAACGAACAAACTATAGTATGGGAGTTACGTTTCCTTAGGTTTTATTATTCGTAGGCTTATTGCGTGAAAACCGAACATTTTTCATGATAAAAATTATCCTATGTCCTTCTCCAAAACCTAACGTAGGTAATATCTACATGTATGTACCTACTCAATATCGATATCATAAGCCAAATTCATTTTTGTTGACTGCGCGGAAACCGTACATTTTCTAGGACAAAAAGTATCTAATGTCGTTTAAATTGATTCAAAATATCTGCATACAAATTTTTATCAAAATCGGTTCAGCGGTTTAAGCGCAAATCATTTTAGAAACATAGTATATAAATGTTATATACAAAACCTCACTTAGAGGAATAAGCATTAACCATTTTTGTACTCTAGAATATGCTACAGTGGGTTTTCAAAAAAATGGATTTCACTGTCGTAAACCTTATGTTCTAAAGAATAAAACTGCATTATTAAATCAAAATCCGATTTTATGTGGAATGGATCACCAATGCTAAACAGCAGCCATATAGCCACTGAAAAAATGATTTAAATCGATAGCCTATGATCCTTCACGTGGTCTACTTCTTATCTGTCCCAAATAACATAAAAATTGCTTCAGTAGTTCGCGAGATTACTTTCAAATAATTTCCCATGTTTTTTCCACATTCTCCTATTAGTCTTAGCGTGATAAGATATAGCCTCCTTCCTCAATAAATGGGAGCCTATCTAACACTGAAAGAATTTTTCAAATCGTACCAGTAGTTCTTGAGATTAGCGCGTTCAAGTTAGCCCTTTCAAATAATTTTCCCCGTTTTTTCCACATTTTCCTCTATTTCTTCGCTCCTATTAGTCTTAGCGTGATAAAATATAGCTTATGCCTTCCTCGATAAAATAATATGGGCTATCTAACACTGAAAGAATCATCAAAATCCGTTGCGTAGTTTTAAAGATTAAGGTCCAATTTTACCAACCTCTGTTAGTATTAACAGCTTGTTAAAATGTCATCTCTTCTTTTCGATTCATATGAAAAACAAAAGAGCTACCTCTTTTGTTTTTCATATCGTGATACTAATTCGAGCATTAACTTTAACAGTCGTTGGTGAACATTATTATAAAGGGAACAAAGGGACATGAGAGAAAAAAGCGATTTTGTTTTATAATTATTATGTATAGATAGAAGTATATTAGTATAGAAGATGTTATAAATACAGAGTGTAACAAAACAAAGTGACAATGCTTAAGTTCTGTATGTGTAATGCAACTGTTCTATCTAATTCTGTTGCACTGTGCAAGTAGCAATGCTGAAAGAGTTACTTTTTAAATTTTTGTATAAGCAAATTCATGAGGTTCGGGCTTTTCTCACAGAAATATGGTATTACCACAGAATATATATTAGTTGGTATTACGACCTCTGTGGCTCAATTGGTTGAGTGTGGCAGCTCAAGCCGGGAGTCGCGGGTTCGAATCCCGCCGACAGAACAAAAAGTTTTCATTGTTCCCGGACCTGGGGTGTGTATTAAATATGTATATGATCTAATAAAAATCTTAAACAATATGTATGTTATAAAAGTATTAAATATATTTCCGTTGTTTGGTACCTGTAACACAAGTCCTTCAGGTACTTACCACGGGGCCAGACTGACGTGGTGTGAAGCGTCCATAAATATTATTATAATATTTGAAGATCAAACGAACTTACCTTAAGTGAAGTTCGATCACAATTATATTTCGCGACTTCATTCGTAGCGATTTATGCTTACTTGTTGTATATTGGCGCTCCCATGCGTCACCCTTGCACGTATTTTAGAAATATGTAAAAAAAAATTTCACTGTCACTAAGTCACCTGTCGTGATTCATGACTTTTCCGGCGCTTAGACTCGAGCTACTCATTTTGTTTAGAGCAAATATAACTTACCTGCGGTGTTCATTTTATATTTGTAACTTGGGTAGGGAGAGACTGGTAACAGTCAAAGTAATAGTCGTCGACTCACCTGTAATTTGGGGTGGGTTTGGATAAATCGCTAAGAATGAAGTCGCTCATATAATTGTGATCGAACTTCACTTAAGGTAAGTTCGTTCGATCTTCAATTATATTTCGCGACTTCATTCTTAGCGATTTATGCTTACTTGTTATATGATGTTTAGAGTAAAACAAATATAAAATGTTTAAGTAATTTTATATTTTTATCTCAGGTTTTAAATTACAAAAGATGTGTAGGAATTAATTATTATTATAATACCTATCATATGTAATACTTAAAAATAATTCTCAATGTTACAAATAGATATATTTTTATTTACTCATAATAATCTTAGATATGTAACTGACTAAAGTAAATACATTTATTTCTTATAACATAAATAATTATAATATTATTTACGAAATTTGATTCTGTCTAGATTGGGGAAAAATATTTCCTTATTATAGAATTTAGCGAATATAATAGCTATTTAGGTACTCCACCCTAGAGATTTTTGATTGGTTGCATATTGACTCCCAGTTTATTGGCTTTCGTCGTAGCTGTATACCGAGTGCTATATGGACCAAAAAATTGAAGTATCAATATTACCACTTTTACCTAATATTATGTCTATAAAGGTGTATATAAATGAGTCATGCTTAATGTTTGAGTACAAATATTGTTATTATAATATGATTTAAGAAAACCAATAGAAAGGGTAATCCGATTTATGACAGTTTTGTTTAATTTAAATATAATCATAATAATGCAGGACCAATCTTATGGTCCTATGAATAGTAAGGAAGTTTTAAGCACCGGTTTAAAACTATAAAGTTTAGAAGTTTTTTATTATAAAAAGTTTCCACCTTTAAGTTTCCACTAAGAACCTGCAGTATCAATTACATATTATGTTTTCATAACATTCGGTAAGTATAGATTAAAACCTCATCTTTTTTAGCAAAATTATTAATGCTACATATTTTATTACATCTAATTTTTGTGCCCTATGCCCTCATAACAAGTGCAACTAAAGTAGCAGTTTTCTTAGCAAGAACTTTTAGAACGATTTTTCGTTGGACCACTGCAGAATAAACGATAGGGCAATATTAGTATCCCAATTCACATCATATCATTCGGTTTAATAAGTCTCATTCTGTAAGGTCCTTCCATAAACCTCTTGAGTTGATATTATCTTCTTCTAAATTAGTACACAATAATAATAGGGCAGATTTAAAACTATTTATAATTTAATGTGCTATATTTAGCACATTGGCTCAGTTTATCTGACAGAAAAACTATTACCCTATTGACTGACAAATTATAAAAATCGTAGTTATGGGTTCTACAATACATTATTTTTATACCACTATCGTATTGCATATATTAATATTATGTGTTATCGGATAAAGAATTTAGTATTATTTTAACACATTCCTCAGACAGTGGTGATCTCCAGTAGGTATGTACTTCTCCCGGATAACCTCGCGACAACTATACGTAGCGAGCGATGAAGATGTTACAGGGCTTTATAAATATATTTAACACGTTAATATCAGGCTTACAAATATTAATATACTTATGATACATAGATAATTTCTTAAACAATGGGAACTACGGCTGTGTCGGCAATCATCAGGGTCTTCATACCACGTAACTACGTACTATGGTACTAGAGTCTAGACTCTAGACTATAATAGTAAATGAATCTACGTCGAATTCATCACATTCCTTTACTTATTTTCTTATCTTCACACTATTGCCAAATTTTCCCTGGTTATAAAGTTTAAATGACTATACTGGACGTAGCCCATTTCGTTACCATTCTGTTTATACGAAAAATAGCGATCGTAATATCGATCGACTAAAAGAAAATTCACTACTACTAAGATACAGCTAGCAAAAAACCTTTAAAGCAAAAAAGGCTGTCTTGTGTTTCAATAAGTGATTTCATTGCTAGTACAATGTCCAAGGTACTATCTTTATTAATTACAAAAAAATAGAAGCATCTGAGAAAATTGCTAACGAAATTTTAAATGATTTTATTTCACATTTTCTTGGCTCAGCTTTTTTGGCTTAGAACATCTTTCAAATAATTTTTGACTTATTGTAACTGGGATCTTGGAAAGGTTATAAAAAATTAAGTAACATTTCCTAATTCTTTCTATTCATAAATGTTTTTTTTTTTTTGTGATATTTAATATTTTCCTGTGCTAGTTCCAGAATTATAGACGTAGAATTAAAAACGAAACAATTTACATTTAATATCAGGTAGTATCCTAATCTTCGATTCATTAATAATAATAAATCCCATTTTTTCAAATACATTACGAGAGGAAAGTATAACTATATACAATATTCCTGACAACATTTAAAAGTTTCACCTAGGAATATAAACCTAACTATGTAATTATAATATACATACTAGCACCAATTTACTTTCTTAATTCTGTTTACAATTTACATCATTAATAACTGGTTCCAAAATCTTAGCAAAGATATATTATGGAGCAGTACGTATTATTATGGCGAATGGTATATAGTATATATATACTATAATATTATCTACGAGATTAATGAATGGGTACCAAAGAATATGCGTCCTTTAATTAAATCGATCCCGGTCATATTAAAACAATTACTTTATAATATGTGATTATTTTTTTAAGACAGTGCCGTTATCCTCAATTTTAACGTTTTTAAATTGACACAATAGCTTTCTTTCTAGTGTCCATAGCTTGAGTTTAAATTTTCAATTTTAGTATGAATATTTTGTCACCGAACTAGGTTTCGGTATTATCTGAGAACATAGCTTAGGAGTCAAAAATTAATCTGCAAGGGGAGTAGGTACACCTCTCGATTGCTTTGGTCTCAAATAAGCTACTAATATTAAAAACAGACACTAATATAGTTATTATTATTATCGCACGGGGTTACATTTTTTACAGGTTTCAATTTAAACGGTATCTTATACCCGATAGTAAAATAACTTTATCGCAGGTGGTGTGATACACCAGTCGTCATAGAAATAACGTGATCGGCCTGCGTAGTAGGGTACCTCAATAAATAAATAACGATAGGCTGGCTTGCGCGTCTGCGCTCGAGTTGTCGCTCTCTGCGGCGGCGGGGCGGCTGGGGCGCAGGCCGGCGGGCTCCCGAAGCGCTCGCTCGTGGCGGCACGGCGCGGCGCGGCGCGGCGGCAGGCGAGGTGGCGCTCGCACTTGTTGAAAATAAAGAAAAATTGTATTTTAATGCTACTGTGAAACTTAATACTTAGTTGTTACTAGTTTCTCTTTTGGAGCTTGATCAACAGTTGAAAAGATTCAGCCACTTTTAGCCTCTCAGCAAACTCTTCCCCGAAAAGTTATTTATCACTATTATCAGATTTGCATTTATCGCCTCTTTGTCCTTTAATACCTTGATCGTGGGAATCGCAGACACGACAGATATTCAATTGTTACAATTCAATTATTAAAAAACCTTTATAATAACTTCATGCCATCAACCCACAATATCTTTGTGGCATGGTTTTTTGGCCGAGTAATTATTTATGGTTCTGGAACGTCGCCCAGAAGTTTCAAGACATTTCGTCCTGAATAGGCTGAGGTTCCTCACCTGGTGTCCCGTCATTCGTCTGTTCCTGCGGCTGATTGCCATCAGGCCCCGTAGATTGTGCCGATTTCGACGACGTCGGGGCGACCGCAGGTGTGAGATTCAGCTCCGGCGCGGATTCCTCCAGGAATAAGGGCCATATGGTCTGCGCGCGATCAACTTCTTGAACAGGATCATCACGATCTGTCAAAAACCACAATATTTGTAGTCGTATTATCATATTATTTGAACAGCAAAAGCCCTGATATTGGTAGTTACGTTTTCGTAATGTACATCAAGTGTCGGTAGATGTTAAAAAAAATATAAATATTATATTCTATAGCAGCAAGGAAAACCCAGTTTCGATAGTTGCGTGTCCGTTTTCAAACAGGAAAAGCCCTGAATTATTGGCAGTAATTGCGTATTCGTAATTTACATTAAAACATGTAGATAGGTGTAAAAAAAAAATATTATAATATATTCTTTAATCCTTCAGGCCCCGCGCGAGCACCGGTGATCGCGACAACAATAGAATACAATAGCAATTCCTGGAAATTCCGACTGAAGTATTAACAGCAAAAACCCCGATTTCGCTAGTTTCGTGTCTGTTTTCGAACAGCGAAAGCCCCAACCTTGGCAGTTGCGTATTCGTAATTTACATCAAAATATGACAGCAAAAATCCTGAGGTTGGTAGTTGCGTGTCTGTTTTCGAACAGCAAAAGCCCTGACCTTGGCACCTTACGAAAACACGGAATGAGTAGCTCGAGTCTAAGCGCCGTTAAAGTCATGAATCACGACAGGTGACTTAGTGACAGTGACATTTTTTTTTTACATATCTCTAAAATACGTGCAAGGGTGACGCATGGGAGCGCCACTATACAACAAGTAAGCATAAATCGCTAAGAATGAAGTCGCGAAATATAATATCAATTTGTTTCGTTACTCCTGTATAATAGCTACTAAACACTGTTCAGTAAGTGTTACGTTACTCAGCCGCTAGTATGGGTCAGGTAACCGAGGAGTTAAAAATTAAGCAGCTAGCTTAGACATAAAACTGAAATATCTCCTAGCTGGGATCCCGTTCCGCTACATCAAAAGCACCAGGCAGTAATAGATCTTGTAGTCTTAAACAGTGGTTCTCAACCGTTTGTCAAAGTAGGAGAAGAGAAATAATTTGTCAGTGTTTCAATAATAAACACATTATCCTGTCATAAAGTACTTAAGGCCAAAAATTTGGCATGTTCCTGTCTAAAACTTTTTATAAGTAGTTTTTCAGATAAAAATCTAAAATTTTTCAGTGTTAAAAACGATTTCATAGCTTTTCTTTAGACTTAAAGTATTTCTACAACTTATTTTATTACAAAACTAGATGACGCACGCAACTCCGTTGCGCCAAAACTTGTTTATCGCGGCAGAACCGTACATTTTTCCGGGATAAAAAGTATCCTACGTCCTTTCCCGGGACTCAAAGTATCTCCATGCCAAATTTCAGAAAAATCGGTTCAGCAGTTTGGGCGTGAAGAGGTAACAGACAGACAGACACACTTTCGCATTTATAATATTAGTATGGAAGTATGGATATGGAAGTATGGATTTATCAAAATGGCTTCAGATGTTAAACATAAAGAAGTAACATTATGTGACACTTTGGCGTCAATAACAAATTTTTTATGAAGTACACCTTGAGATGTCTCAATGGAAGTACAGTATAGTATATTTTGTAACATCGTGAACAAAAAATCAAAGTGTTTTCTAGCCTGAGGTTGAGAAGCACTGCGTTAAGCCAGCAGTTAAGCTGTAGCTGGTAAGTGATGTCGTGGCTTAATAATCCAGCTTGAGCACCACCCAAAATGGTTGTATGAAATGCGATTTAACCACATTTTCGAAACGAGGAATTTCAATTTAAATCGTTTGCTTTCATTTAAAATGGAAAGTGAATTTCAAATATTTAATGCTGATAAACTTAAAATTAAAATTCTAATATGGATAATAAAAAATAAAGGTTTATTTGTTCGTGTGTAAAGTTGCGTTATAACACAAGACATTTTTGTCGCGGTTAAAAATTATACGGTACGGTTGGGAATGCGAGGAATTTGATCATAGTCAATTATAGAGCCACGGAATATTTCACGCAATGTACGCCATATTACACACAGGCGGCCTCTTCTGTAAACCGTAGCATGTATGGCGTACATAGGGCATGAATTTTTTCTTATTTCTCTTAATAAATGTATGGAAATTATTGTTATTATTATTACAATAATATAGCCTGAACAACGGGCACTTGGAAACAACGTTTTTCACAAAAGCAGGAATCGAACATGCGACCTGCAAGTAATACAAGTCGCCAACATATGCAACTATCCATTATTATCCATTAATATCCATTATTTTTATTTTGTCACTGAGTTGATAGATATCCGTATTTTTGTTTTTTTATTTTTTTTGGCGACGGATATCAAGGTTAAATAAAAACCAAATGAAAAAAAAAAAAATCTCATATCTTCATTTTCAAAAGATCTAAGCATGATATTTTTCAGAATTTTGATTTTTTCATTTGTTCATTCATTATCTTTATTTTATGTTTTTTTTTTTTAATTTTGTCCCAAAGATCGTCAAAAACTCAAAAAAAAATCATTGTTTTGTATTTGTTTGTACTGCATACTCCATAAAAAACAATATTTTTTTTTAGTTTTTAACGATTTTTGGGACAAAAAAAATACAAACTAAAAAATCAAAATTCTGAAAAATTTCATGTTTAGATCTTTTGAGAATGAAGATATGAGAATTTTTTTTTTTCATTTGGTTTTTTTTAACCTTGATATCCGTGGCCAAAAAAAATAAAAAAACAAAAATACGGATATCCATCAACTCAGTGACAAAATAAAAAAACAAAAAAATATCATGTTTAGAATGTTGACAGGGAAATACATGATAAATGTTTTTTTCTTTTTTTACTGATTATTTACAGAGTTATGAGCCCCAGAATGATCAAAATAAAAAATAAAAAAATAATCGATATCATCTTTAAAGAATCTAAAATTGAGCATATTTACAAATATTTATAAATTTTCAACAATAGGAAATTGCGTGAGAGCTTCCCAAAAAAATTTTTTTTTGTTTAAATTTTTTTTCGTATGTTGTAAAAAAAAATTTTTATTATCATGTTTAAATAATTTGACAACACACAATTATCACTTTAGTTAACTCTAAAAACTTACGTGGGCTCGCAGATATCCCTATCCAAATATTTTTTTTGTCTGCTGTCTGCTAAGTTCAGGCTCATAACACTTATTAAAATTGTACACTTCGATAATAAGACCAAAGTTCCGAAAAAACAGTTGACCGACTTCCGGCAACTTATACATTATCCATGAAACATGAGAAATCGATCTTATTCAGAGCTATTAAGATGGCGAAACCAAAAATAATAAACTCCCAACATGTGAGTTATTGTTCCATTGTGCCCGAAACTTTATATCTCCCATTGATAACTTTCACAAGTAATGAATAAATGACTCTATAACTTCGTAAATATAATATTTAGCAAAGAGTGTATAAAATACGTAACAAAATTTTAGTCACAAATATTATTCACTTACGAAAGACACGTCACGTAAATATTTAAAAGTTCTACAATTCGTAATTCAAAAATCGAATGTGACATTTTTACTTTTTTATTTGGAATGCATAGGCATCTACACAGACTGATGTTTGAGCACGGAAATTCGAAACGTTCAGCCTGTAACGAAATGTTTACCTTTTCATTTTTATAATTAAAAAAATATAAAGGGTATTATTTGCATAGAGGCTGTTTTGTGATAAAATACGGGCATGTTTTGCCTTTTGCGTTTTCTGAATCTGAAATGTGTGGTTTTTTGGATGATTTATTAGGTCGCAAGACTTGTGCCAGGACGAGATGTTACGGGTTTTGAATAACGAATATTGTGTATTTTTGCGTACATTGGCCATGAAAGAACACTTTATTGAAGTGTTCACAGGATTAATATTATTATAAGCCTATCTACTTAATAAGTACATAATTTAATAAAGTTTTACTATGATAGTGTTACAGTTTTTTTTAACGACAAAAGAATATTATAATTCAAAGCCATATGAAGTTGTGCTCAGAAAAAATAAATTGTTCGAAACTCAAATTAAAGTGCGAGATACCTAGACGTGTAACGTTTGCAGTAAAGTTTCAAATTTCGAACGCCAGGGTGGGTATATTCTGCGTTTTCATTTTTTCAATCAAATGAACATTTTGACAGAACTCATACATATTTTGACATTCAATAACTTTGCAATTTTAGTACTAAATTGCTATTCCTAGTCTACCTTTACCACAATAACACAGTAGGAAAACTTATTACTAAATACTAGGATTACATACTAGCACTGAGACTACCTTAGTGCATGTAATAAAATCCCTGTTTGTGCGGTAGATTATGAGCTGTGTCCGGGAAATCGTGCATCCCGGGGAATCCCGTGTCCCGGGCAATCCCGTATTCCGTAATCCCGGGCGATTATTACCCGTGTCAATATGGTAATGTATCGTCTATAAATAAATCTTTGTGCCGGCATAAGGAATATCGAATATAGAGAGGAATTCCTATACGAAACTTGAAACCAGGCATATTATAATACAACTAGCTGTTGCCCGTGACTTAGTCCGCGTTAGCATAGTAGATCATATCCCAAGTATTTTTTATTACTTATTATACAAAAATATTCAGGGCCGTCTCTAGCCCATGTGGCACCCGTGTGCAAATACTACCCTAGCGCCCCCTAGCAAGCTCGCGGTTAGAATGAAATGGGTACAGAGTAGTAAGGTTTTTCCGGCAGAGGACTAAGTCAAATTTTAAGCTGGTGCGAAAACCAAAAGTGGCGCTCTTCTAAACAAAAAATATCGGCCAAGTGCAAGTCAGATACGCGCACGGAGGGTTTTTTTTTTTTTTAATTCTTGTCCCCCTAACGGTGTCAGAGCTTGTTGTTATCTTCTAAAGTACACCATAAAATATTCAATTATTATACAGAAGACTAATAGATAATATTATACAATATATAAAATTCTAAAAATTGACTACAGCCAAAATAATTCCGTTCCGATAAACGCACGGAGGGTTCCGGATTATAAAACAAAGATAGGAAAAAATAATGTTTTTATGGGAGCCCCATTAATTGTTTAAAAATACAATTAAGAGTTGAGACGTATTTTGTGAATTTTTCAAGTGCCTACGTGTAGCCGTTGTTGATATACTCAATGGCCAAATAAAAATCACATTTGTTGTATGGGATTGTACCCCTAAATATAGAGAAGCGCTAGAGAAGCGCCACAACTGCCACGGGGCTGCGAGTCGTAGTCGAAAAGACGTAGGTCATGTTTTTCTATAGGCCCCGGAAGCACCGCCCCCGCGGAAGCATCACTGCGCATCGCAGATATGTGGAGGAGAGTGTGCCGATCGGCGCTGAAATGCAGTACTTGGGTTTGGTCTTGGATTCTGAATGGATCTTTACCTCTCATTTTCATCCATCGGCACTAAAACTGAAGAAGATGGCCATGGCCCTGAATCGCCTTCTGCCAAAATTTGTGGTCCAGGGCCCACCTGCAGATGGTTTTATACAGGGGTCCTGTAGTCCTGTTTGGGCGGAATAAAGGCGCCCGGAATAGAAGCTGCTCAGAAGCCTGCAGCATGCTTTAGCACTGCGGATACTATGCTGCTATCTAACCGTTAGCTGGCGAAGCGGCGTTGGCGCTAACAGGGTGGGTCCCCACCGTGGGATCTGGAGGCTCGCGTGTTGTCGGGGGGTGTATCAACACACAGCCGAGTTTAAAAAAGCGAGGACATCTGCGGGTGCTGTCAGAGCTGGTAATCCGATGGCGCAACCAGGCGCATTTTATTATAATATGCACCTGGCAAGACAATCAGCCTATGAGAAAAACGATACGGTGTAGCATACGCTCATTGAACGCTCTGCTTGGGCTGAGAAACGGGCTGAGTTTTGCGCCGTCCTTTGATTGGATCTTAGTACTTATTGAGAGGCAGTAGCTTATACCCTCTCTGAAACTGAGTCTTATGTCGCAAACGGAGGCTACATAAAGAGAGCGGGAAGCAAATTAATACGCAGATCCCATGAGAAGGAGGCACGGAGGGCGTAAGCTGCACGGCGCCCGGTGCGACCGCAAGGGCGTCGTCAAAAGTACATTTGCTCGTGATCTTGTGGCTTAATGGTGAAACCGCGCTTACGCGCGGAAGCATTGTATAAATCCAGTCTGATGTATCACGAAAGCGTGGCTTTCATTTTGATACCCATCTTGACAAAAAATATAATCTTCATTTATGTGTTTTAAGATTCATTTCAAGTTGAAAAAGAAAGTTTATATAATTTATAATAAATAATAATAATAAAATCTTTATTTTCTTTAAAACACATACAATAGTGTTACGGATACGGGCAGTTGTTTACCTGCGCGCGACAATTGCGCGTACTTTCTAGAACAGTCCAACCCTTGTTTATGTGAATTGCGTGTTTACGTAAACAATCCAGAATGGAACGTTCCAGAAAGTATGGCGGGCCATATAAAAGGTAAACAAGCCGGCAATCAGCTCAGTTTGATACAAGCGATCATCAAGGCGACTTCGAAGTAAGAACAAGTGATCAATAGTGAGTGACAGTGATAGTGCTCAGTGATTTGGATCTAGTGCTTAGTGTTTGGACTTAGTGATTTGTGTGAGCTAGTGTTTGTGAATAAAGTCTTCAAGAGAGTCACCAGGTCTTTCTCTCCGAATCCTCGAACCCTAGCACGTAACAATAGTTAAGTATAGATATCGAAGTTGCCTAGTAGGCTGATTAGCCTGTATCAGGCAACAACGCTCTTCGATTTTTATACTAGCAATTAGTTAATACAATATACTAAGATTTAAACATAACATATAAATTAAAATAGTTACACACTCAGAAAGTTCAGAGAAGATTAGCAGATTTGATACAATAAAATATTAGTAAGATTTCTTATCAAGAATAGGATAGAGAGTTTGGTAAGTACGACTATAATATACTTCAGTGCAATTTGAATAATATTTATGATGTGAACGAGTGAATGTGGACTATGGATGATCGTGTGTGTGTATTATTTATATTATTTGGTAAGATTTTAAGTGAGTAAAGTTTATATTTTTAAATATTCTATTTATTTTTCGGTTTCTTCATAATTAAATGGTTTTAAGTATTCCTTGATCATAGATTTTATATTTCTACTAACTTTATTTTTAATATTTAGTGCATGGTTTATTTTATTGTAAACAATAATAGATATATTAGAAAACTGCCTCATTGCAAAGTCAGTTTTTATAATTGGTAGTTCCAATATGTTTCTCTTACTACGCCCAGTTTTAGGAATTTATATTGCAAAAGAAGAGCTTCAGATGCTACACAAAATGTATGCATTATATATTGCATACTAGAGTTCTTTTATAACCAACGTGGTTATTAAAACGCGGCGGCCGGCCTACGCGGGTGCACGCCGAGTTGGGCTCCCTTACGAGCGGCGCTCGGTGCCCCTAGGACCGCGACGCCCGTTTGCAACGCACACCCTGCACCTAAGGGAAAGACGCCCCTGAAAATATTCAATGTACAGAATTGACTTTCCTACGATTTTTTTATATAAAGACGTTTCGCGCGGCTTTGCTTGCGTAATTCAGGAATTTCACGCAACCGTACATTTTTCCTCCAAAATAGCATATGTCTCTTCATGTGATTGATCATTCAATTTTTCAAATCGGACCAGTAGTTTCTGAGATTAGCGCGTCCAAACAAACAAACAAACTCTGCAGAATTATAATATTAGTATACTTAGATTAGTTTAGATTATACATTATTATCTATCTACTATACATACTAATATTATACATATGAAAGTATGTATGTCTGTCTGTTATCTCGTCACGCCTAAGCCGCTGAATCGATTTTGCTGTAATTTGGTATGGAGATACTTTGAGTACCAGGAAAAAGGACAAAGGACAATTTTAATCAGGGAAAAATGTACACTAATTGTCGGTTCCCGCGCGATGAACTAATTTTGCGCATCGAGTGGCGAGTGTCTTCTAGTACAATATATATTTAAGATAATAGTAGCTGTTTTATTAAGCGTCAATATCCAGAAAATATTAAGGAAATTTTCTATTATTTTGATTCTAAAACGCCACTCGAAATCTCGATACTCCGATTTCACCGCGACCCGAATCAGCGGCCACTCGTTATCGCTCAAATATTTTCATTATAAACACCAGAATTCCGCAAATTTCCGCGATGGATTTCGTAATATCGGGTTTTCGTAATATTCGGTATTCACAGCGATACTGAATATTCTAGTAGCGATATAATTAGCAAGTCTGCCTCGCTAGCTTTTTCGAATCGATATACCGATATAGTCTTTTGTGATTTAAGTTTTACTTTTAGCTATTAGTGCGTCGCCTACAGATGTTTTGGCATGATGACATTGAAAGGAGGAAAAGAGCCTTACAGCTATCTTTAAGCTAAAATGTCGGAAAATAATGAAAAGTAGAAATTAGGCCAATTTTCAATTTTCAGTTAATTACTATAAAATATATTACTAAAATATAAAACAGAGGGAGAATAATAAAAAAAAAGAAAGACTATATATAAAAAACTAAATCTAAGTGGGAGGCTGCGGGCAATGTACCCAAGAGGCTGGCAGCATTACCTCGCTGTATCGCAAGTCTGATACGTTGGCCGAGGTAAGCGCCAGCTCTGGGATCGTTAGTTTTCGTTTTTTCTATTTTCAGTTAAACACAAATGGCGGGTTACAACATCGTGAATATAAGACAGGAGTTGGTACTTATTATTTATCTTGGTATATTTTTATTTATATTAACGTTAATACGAGGAATGCCCTAGAACATTTTTTTTTAATTACTAAAAGCAAATTTATTCTGAGTACCTTCATTTTGATAAGACAAACAACTTTTTTATTTGCGAAAAATCTTGAAAGTGGTATCTAACAGAGATAGAAAGGATTTCATACTTTGATTTGATGGTCCTAAAATATGGATTGTTCTGTTTGTAGGACAATGTTACTCTTAAATTATATAACTATTAACCTACCAATATACAAAAAATCTGCTCGTTAGGGTTCCGTTTTAGGGTTCTGTAATCAACAAAATTTGGTGGACTACGGTAAAAAAAAATTGTTTCAGGGCTCCCTGATTATTACAATTTCTGTTTTGCAATCTCCCTAATATTACATACATGCATGAACGGTTCGGATCTGAAATACAATAATGGGAATATAAAGTACAGAAAATATCATACGAAAATGTAGGACCTACACAATTCCCTAATGCCTAAAAGTACTAAAATATAAACAATAACTTGACAAACTTGGTCCATACAAGATAACTTTGTGTTTATAGAATGTAAGTTATTTCGGGGAGGCATCTTCGTTATGGCTTCCATTAGCTGATGACATCCACGCCATATTATCATAATTATTTGTACAGGGAAAAGCAAGGAAATATTTTGGATCAATTTATGTATACTGCCCTGGTTTTATAGTTTCACAGAGGGGAGGCGCAGTAAAGCAAGATAATTATCATACAAACTAACGCATGCTTCTACCTTCCTATTATTTGCATTTACTGTATGCTACAGTAAGACTGCATTACTACCAGGATGCTATATATTTTTTATTTTGTTTTCAATTATTTGGTCATTGACAACCCTAATAAGTTATCTTCGTCTGTAATTGAATAAAAAAGGTTGAATATCCCTTTCAAAATCATAACGAACCATTAATCATGGCCCAACAGTTGCAGAGGTGCTTACTTATCATTTATCTTGGTGTGAGTTAAAAATGTTTCAACTCCATTTTAATATTTATGGTTACCAAAAAGTTATTTGTGTTTGTATTTGTAACCGATAATCTGAATTGGATAGAATTTGGTATACTTACTGTTTTGCATTAGTGCTTGCTTGCTGCGTTTGTTGAGCTGGGGCCGATTTTTGGCGTCACACAGCATTATAGTAAATTAATTTTAATTTAAATATTATAGGCGAACTGTACTACTGATTTATATTATAATGTATTGTGTGATGCTAAAAATATATCCATTCTTATTATTTTGGAAAAGGACGTTTTAAAAGTTTTAACCAGAGAAACAAAAGGTTTCTGAGTGATAAATAAATTTTTGTGCAACAAAGTTGTAGACACAAAAATCTTAAACCGATTTCTACAATTGTTTGACTTTTCAATAATTTTGTTATAATAATAATAACAATAATAACGTTTTGATGTTAGCAATTAGAAACCAGGAATTTAGAAGCCAGGTATAAATCATTGGTAAACAGATAATGCCAAACACAAAAAAATACAATATAATATAATAGATTAGGTCTGGAACAAGATATAAAAACCTTTAAAATAGCCTTTATCACTCACGGGCCACGGCTCTATAGAGTCATATATTTAAGTCTTTTTATCTTCACTCAGACCACGTACGGAACATTTAAAAGGCCAATAAGAATTGCGAGAAACAAACTATCCTTCCCATCACGTAGGACCTATTTATATAGGTGGGCACTTCATTATTGATCTATCTAGGTCATTTGTTATAATAGCTTAGATATGCTTGTCGCCTTGAAAGATATATTATGTTAGATGACGCTTGCATTTGCAACCGTAAATTTTTTGGGGATTAAAAGTATCCTATGCCCATTCCCGGGATTCAAGGTAACCTGATACCAAATTTCAACAAAATCGGTTGAATGGTTTGGGCGTGAAGAGGTAACAGACAGACAGACAGATAGACAGTTTCACATTTATAATATTAGTATGGATTAGGTGACGCTTGCAACTCCGTTGCACCAAAATTCGTTCACAGGAACCGTACATTTTTCTGGGACAAAATGCCTCTTTTTGTCTTTGATGAATGAATGATGATGATGAATGTCTTTTCCCGGGACTCAAATATCTCCATACCAATCAGCAAAATCGGTTCAACGGTTTGGGCGCGACGAGGTAATAGACAGACAGTTACAGACACACTATTCAATTTATAATATTAGTATGGATTTCAGTAATTACTAAGGAGTTTAAATACTTGAGATACCAGGCGTTTCTTAGGTTTTGACAGGAGGTTATTTATTCAACAATGTAGTTGAGTAATTAACTATTTTTTTACGTCTATAAGAAATTCGTAGCAATTCCCTCCTTTTAAACTTTCCCTGGACTTCCACTGCGAACTGCGAGTAAATGTGGATCAAAGATTTAAGACTTATGACATGAACTTGCTTAGCAGAACCAATCGAAAACAACTAAAAATTACAAATTGTGCGTCATATTTTTAATCTCAAAACGGTCCTAAAATATAAAAGAGAGACATTCATTTGACTTTTTTGGCCTTAATATGTCATCCTTTAAATTCTGGTCGCTATTAAGCATTTGTGTACTATCCCATGATTTATTTTTTGTTGAATTATGAATGCAGTATTGTTCTAAATGATCTAAAGAACATGACTGCATTCATAACACAAAACGTATTTTTGTGGGTTAGTACTCGAATATTTTATATTATTACTAGATGACGCCCGCAACTTCGTTGCGCCGAAATTCGTTTATTGCGCGGGAGCCGTACATTTTTCCGGTATAAAAACTATCCTATGTCCTTTCTCGAGACTCAAAGTATCTCAATGCCAAGTTTAAGCAAAATCGGTTCAGCGGTTTGAGTGTGAAGAGGTAACAGACAGACAGATAGATACATTTTCGCATTTATAATATTAATTAGTATGGATTTGGTAATATTGATTAGTATGGACATGCAACTAAAAATTACAAATCTTTTGTGATATTTCAATGGCAAAAGGGGCCCAAAATATAAAAGAAGGCCATTTATTTGACCTTTTTGGCTTCGACATGTCGACTTATATGTATGATGTGAGTACTAATATACTATCGGAGTAGGGGCGCATTTTTATAAGTCGTTAACTCGTGCGGTATACAGAATACGGGGAGTCTATGACAACTAATGGCGCATTTTGATTGGTCGTGGCATGCGTTTCAGAAATCTCCCGCACCGCATCGACTCATGATTCATGCAGATAGCGGACCTACGTAACTTGATCGTGTTATGTCAAACCCAGCCGACCCATCACGACTTCTATCGACATAACTCGACCAAACTACTATAGTACAGTAAAATATTTCTAGATATCTCCACGCACTATCTTCAGTCAGTATTCTGTTGGGACGCAATAATCGAGACCTTGATCCTAATTTCCATTATCATAAAGAAAATAAACAAGGAAATAAATTATTTATGTCTCGAGAAGATGACACACGAACGAGGAAGAGTATTTATGTATGAGAGATTATTTTTTATTTGTCTTTGGATTGGGCATTCTTGTACGGTCAAGGGAATCACAAATGTTTTGAAGTCTTTTTTATTTAGGGCAATTGCTCGCACGTGGCACCAATTTGAGGCACGGAAATCGTACATTTTGCAACTATAAAAACCTTATTACTTGCTTAATATAATACTTTACCTTTCAAATCAAATCAAAGGAATCATTAATTTAAATCGCTTCAGCAATTTAAGCGTACATTTTTATGTAACAGACATAATATTATTATACATATATTATAGAGAATAAGTGAAGATAAGTATTAATTATTATTAGAATAACTTCATGATAATCCTCAATCATCTGATAAAATACAAGTGACGAGTTTTTGCCCGCGGCTTCACTCGATGACGCCCGCAACTTCGTATTATTATATTATACAAAATGTCATCCCCTATTTGAACCCATTGGGGTTGGAATTTTTCAAAATCCTTTCTTAGCGGATGCCTACGTCATAACATCTACCTGCGTGCCAAATTTCAGCCCGATCCGTCCAGTAACGTGGTTTGGGCTGTGCGTTGATAGATCACCATGTCAGTCAGTCACCTTTGAGTTTTATTTAAGTAGAAGAATTAATGATCCACTCACTATTGTGTATTTCCAATATATAAAATTTTCGTGTCAAAACGGCTCAACCGATTTTAATGGCATTTTGTATGTACCTACCATCGAGGAAATTGATTCCTAGGCAGTTGACGGACCTACGTCAGTTGGTCGGCTTATGTCAATTCAATGTTAGCTGTGATCGGTCGGCTGGGTTTGACCGCGACCAAATTACTTAGGTCCGCCATCTGCCTAGGTATCAACTTCTCCGATAGTACATTCATTAGACCTGAGAATAAGTCTTCATCTACTTTTTAACCGACTTCCAAAAAACGAGGAGGTTATATGTTCGGCTGTGGATATTTTTTTTTTATTTTTTTTTTTATTTTTGTATGTTCAACGATTACTCCGCCGTTTGTGAACCGATTTTCGAAATTTTTGTTGTGTTGTATTAGGTTTCACTCCAATTTGGTACCATGTTCACAAAAGTGGTGACCTGACGATGGGATCCATGAGTAATCGAGGGAACTCCTCGAAATTTATATGGAAACATATGGTGATTTTGGTTTTGTGAGAAGCACCCTAAGCATATGCTACCAAAACGCAAGATTTTGCACCGAGGTATACTATGGTTCCGAAGCTACTAAGAGAACTCCGGATTCCTTATAGATACAAGTTTGGGAGTTTAGGCGCTGTTTTAAGAACTGAAAGCATATGCTACTATGCAAATTACATTCATCATCATCATCATCATTACCACGTCAGGGTCACCAATGTCACCAAATTCAACCTTATCTCCAGAGCATAAGGCACACATTTGACATTACTCCTGAGAAGTTAAAGTTGCTTCGATAATGTAACATTCTGTTCCACTTCGCCGAGATATTCTGGAAAACAACCTAATTTCAACCTTTTGCATTGCGTTTAGCGTTCATAGTATAATAACGCATCGCATCGCATATCTGCCAGGGCTGTCAAGCAAGCGCGCGGAGGCGCGGGCGCGGGCCGGGTACAATGCACAGAATACAAATTACTCACGGAGGTACTATGTGCGCTGCGTGTGCTTGTCGCACATGTCGAACGAGTGCCAGCCTATTGAAACTAGTCCGGTGACCGGCTACTTAGCACGTCACACGTGTTCACTTCGATTTTTTTTAATGATTGTTTAAAATTATCTGCAGGCTGCAGCTGATATTATAATATTTTGTAAGTGTGACTGTAATAAGATACGTAGAATAATATACACGTGTATTATTCTACGTATAGTACGCGTTTGCTTACTAGGTAACTAAAAAGAGTGAAATTATTATTTTTAACAAAAAATTAAAACCGACTTCCAAGGTAAAACAATAATAACATCCTTATAATATGAACTAAAAAGTATTAAATAATTATTCTTATCTAATAGTGCCTTTTTACGAATTCGGCTAAAACTCTAACTATTTCTGTACTCAATCTTCATAATTTTGAAGTCGGTGCCAGTTCCAAAAGTTTCAAATATTCTGTCAGAGAACAGAAGATTCATCTGGTACCGACTTCAAAATGATGAAGATTGAGTACAGAGATAGTTGAGTTTTAGCCGAATTCGTAAAAAGGCACTATTAGATAAGAATAATTATTTAATACTTTTTAGTTCATATTATAAGGATGTTATTATTGTTTTACCTTGGAAGTCGGTTTTAATTTTTTGTTAATTATATTGATACTAGAAATAATTTATATGGCAAAACAACATTTACCGGGCCAGCTAGTTTTAAAATAAAGATTAATTTTCAGCTAAATTGTAAGTATAGTAAAGACAACTTTAATAATTTGAAAAACAACGATCAATGCAGAAAACAATGTCAACACTCAATACACAAAACTTAGAATGTCGACAAAAATAAGCTTATTTATATCTATCGGCTTTATCTCTTCCAAGTCTAGGGGAGCGTATCTATGAATAACAAATGGCAAACAACCTGACAGGAGTTTCCTACGAAGTTAGGGTTCAATCGCTCAATCATACATGGCATTATTTCGATTTCCTTTGTTGTGTTTTGTGATATGTGACTGGAGGTTGCTCGCAACTCAGTTGCATCGGGAACCGTTCAATTCTCCGTAACAAAACTATTATTTATTCTTTTTCTGACAATCAAAGTTATATCCCCATACCAAATTTAGCAGCATAAGCATGACAGATAGACAGGCGACATGCTTCCGCATTTTGACGACCTCTGTGGTTCAATTGGTTGAGTGTGTGGCAGCTCAAGCCGGGGGTCGCGGGTTAGAATCCTGCTGTCGGAACAAAAAAGTTTTCAATGTACCCGCGGGTCTAGATGTCTATTAAATATGACATGTGTGATATAACAAAAATCTTAAATATATGTATAGTATAAAAGTATTAATTATATTTCCGTTGTCTGGTACCTGTAACACAAGTCCTTCAGGTACTTAGCACAGGGCCAGATTGACGTGGTGTGAAGCGTCCATAGATTATTATTATTTATAATATTGGTAATGGTAAGGGACTAAGGATGTATGGATGCCCCACCACCCTGGATACAGCTTTTCAGGAACTAAATAAGCAATATTTTTTTAGAAAAACCATTTTATACTGTGATACTTTTCTGTGGGAGCAGAGTATAAGTTTACAAAAGTAATAACATCTTACATCTTAGCTTGCCTCCAACATTTAAACAGTTTGAAAAGCCGAAAGAATACTTAGTCGGCTGTTTTGGAGTTGGTGCCAACAGCCAACTGCCAACTGAGATAAGAGAAAAAGTCTGTGAGCTAACGTATTTGCCGATTTAGTAAAGGCGTATTCTAGGGGCGAAAACAGCAGGTTTTTTACATATAAAACTAGACGTCAGCAATTTTGTTGTACAAAAATTTGTTTATCATTTTGCAGCGATAAAAATTATATGTCCTTTTCGGTGTCTTAGGCTGCGTTTCCATCAGAGATGTGTTGCGACTTGCGAAGGATGTGATCCAATAGCATCGTCGCCCGTGCTGAGCGATGTCATGGCAAGGTCATTACATGTCTGCAATAAAGCGATTCTATTGGTTCTCTAAAACACATCCCTCGCAAGTCGCAACACATCTCGGGTGGAAACGCAGCCTTAGTGCACCAAATGTCATCTTAGGAGTTGAACGAACGTCATACATTAGATGAAATTCCTTGCACGAGTAGCAGCGGATACTAATTAATGTACGCAAAAATAATATCTGTAGTTGATGTTTTACTCCTTATAGATATATAATGTTATTTAATAAAAACTCCCACACCGGTTTCGGTGACGGTGGCCGATTTCATTGAAACCAAGGAGTAATTTTTTATAGTGCCAAGTGTGTGCGCAGTACTTAAGAGCACTCTCTATTCCTTTTAATCTCGTTACCCAGTGGGACGGAAGACCGACACGACCGGCGAGAGATTATGCGCAGGACCGACTTTTTACATGCCCATCCGACGCATGGATCATCTTGCTTGTCAGACAATCAGGTGATCAGCCTGCATTGTCTTAACCAAACTTGGAAATAACAATATGTTTCCAACGTGGGAATCGAACCCACGACCTCCGAGTCCAGAGCCGAGCTCTAAACCAGCTATACATAATGTTACTCTACCAGTAACCTGCGATTTTAAAACCTATTATTATCACCCGTTCTTAATATGATTTAACTTAGGTAAAGTGCAGAATATTGTATACTGGCATTTTACTGGCCTTTACCTGGTTTCCGAGCCGATGCGTAATTGGTGCACTATAATACACAACCCGTTGACTGAAAATAGTCGCTCATTCAACTATATAACACCCCTACTATAATTATCCAGACTATTATAAGACTATTACAGTTCGAGAGCATAATATTTAATTATAGCTTTTAGAGATCAACTACGATAGCGTGGCGCGCCCCTCCAAATGACTGTTTCAATGTGTGTAGTCACATCCTTATGAAAGTGTTTGTATGTAGTAAGTATTCAACCAATCACAGTACACGTAATATTTCACTTAATGTCACTTATTACCAATATTTGTTGGTCAACTAATCATAACTAGCGACCGCGCAATACAACGTTGGAGGGGCGCGCCATGTTATCGTAGTTGATCCATACTCGAAGAATGGCTTATTTTGCTTCTGGTCGATTGCATACCGAAGAATTAAGATCAATTTATCATACGCCCTTTCAATACATTGGTTCAAGAACATGGAACATTACTGTCATATTATCTTTGTTAAGAAAAAAAAATGTATATTTTGAACCACTAAGTGTCGCCGCACACGGACCACACGCGACAGCCACAAACGCCGCCACAACTCACAAGAAGCAAGACGATTGGACGATTGTAGCGTGTGGGGCGTCAACAGCGTGCGGCGAGTCCATATAAAATGTATGAAAAACTACAGTAAATACGCCAGTAGTTGCGTTTTGTGGTTGTGGCCGGTGGCCCGTGTGCGGGAGCCCTAAGCCACAGACGTGTAAATTACGGGATGTAAAGTGTAACAATACAAAGCGTTATGACTTTGTTTTGATACACCCCGTACCGTAGAAGTATTTTTATTTTTTTGTTTATCAGTATCAATCTTTTAATATTATATTTAATTTTTAGTCACATACATAATGCACATTATTATTTGCTTTTAGCAAAGGAATATTTTTCGTCAACTACAATTATACGCTCATTTCGTAGGATATTAAAAGTCCCTTTAAATATTAAGATTCGTATTTATTCAATTTCGTCAAGAATAATTTGTTATTAAAGTAATCAGACGATTAAATAATAAAATATTTAGCGAATCAGTCGATAACTAATCTAATAAGCTCACTTTGATGCGCCAAATTGATAACGAAAAGTATTTCAATAGAAGTCCAAAGAGAAAATAATCTATAGTAATTTAATTTAAGTATTACTTAACTGAATAACTTCTGTGCTCACTTAATAAGCACGCCCCGTCCTAAAAGTTTGAAACAAATTATTTACAAAACTTTATATTTACTTTCAACATCTTGATATCTCGTCTTTGCCTTTTCATGTTTTTATCTCAATATTTTATCCAAATTTTATCTTTATCCGAAGTTTTTGTAAATTGTATATCTTCTGGGTATTCCGTGTTCTGAAGTTTTAAGAAAATAATAAATATTAATAATACTCCCCACACCGGTTTCGGTGACGGTGGCCACTTTCATTTGAAACCAGGCCAGGTACGCAGGAGTAACTTTATAGTGCCCAGGTGTGTGCGCAATACACAAGATTCTTTTTTCCTTCACTCTCATAAACCGGACGGAAGACCGACACGACTGGCGAGAGGTCAGGCGTAGGACCGACTACATGCCCATCCGACGCATGGATCATCTTACTTGTCAGACAATCAGGTGATCAGCCTGCATTATCCTAACCAAACTTGGAAATAACATTTAAAATATTATAATATTATTAGGGCAAGACGTCACTTTAAATGATGGTTCTAACTTCTAGGATACATAATATTATTTATGTTTTTCTAGAGACTGCAGTCAAACACCTCCTCCTTTCTGGAAGTCAATATTATTTAAAACCACAACCAAAAACCTCTAGTTACAGATTTATATATTTTGGAACTTCATTTTTATTCCTGGCTTAGTTTCCTAAAGAGCGTATCATAAATTATTGTCTCGGGCCACTTTTTACATTGGGTTTAATTGAATAAAAGTTCTTGATCACTATTGCCTATCGTGTAAAGACGAATATTGTATGTCATTGCACGGATTTAAAAAAAAAATACGGATGGAGCATTACACTATAAAGAGGTGAAGCATGCAAGGTACGACAATTTCGTCACAATTTCGTTTATTGTACACGTGACCGACACTCACACACGCAACTAGGTACTACAACCCGCTGTCATTGTACATAGAGTGACGGCGCCAATGACACTCACACATCCTACACGGGCGGCCATTACTATGCTTCACTCGGGATTAGACAAGGTTACATCCGCATTTTTTTTAAATCCGTGTGTTATTGCAAATAAAATGTTATATTATAGTACTAGATGACGCCCGCAACTTCGTTGCGCCAAAATTGATTTATTGCGCGGGAACCTTACATTTTTCCGATATAAAAAGTATCTTACGTCCTTTCCCGAAACTAAAGAAATCTCCATACCAAATTTCAGCAAAATCAGTTCAGAAGTTTGGGCCTGAAGAGGTAACAGGCAGACAGAGAAACTTTCGCATTTAGGTATAATATTAGTATGGATTAGTATGGATATGTACTTAAAGCCATTAATGGTCAAATCTCACACATTATTCGTACTTCGACGTCTTAACAGTAGCAACTTGGCTAAAATCCCACTGTGATGCTGATGCTAGCTGTGGTCTTGTCAGATTAATTACTGAGCACAGGTGACAGGCCTGACCCAACCACAAACACGCTTTTGGCACATGCCCATAACATTGACGTCTCATTTTATCAAAATTGCTCCTTGGCAGCCTAAAGTTGACGTAGGAAACATGTATTCAAAGTGTATCGTACAGTGCAGACAGTGTTAGTTATTGTGAGGAATTAAAAAAATATCCTTATATATAAAACTGTTCGGTGTGCATCGCTTGTCTGATTGCCATAACACAAGCTCAACTTAGCATGGGATTAGACGACGTGATGTACACTGTCTAATTTGTGTATATTATTGTATGAGTATAATAAAGAATTTGAATTTGAATATTATTTTTCAGTTGAAAAAGGAATCGTTTCAGAGAAAGCTCTTTCCCAAAATGAGACGTGGCAATCATCGTTATTATTGTCTTGTTTTTGTCATTATTGTACTTCATCATTATTTTACTTACTATAAGTTCTTAATGGAACTGCTGGTTATTATTCTAAAAACTTCAATCTCTTCACATACCTTAAGTATAGCCTAAGAACGAGTGTTCGGCAGACTTACATTTGGGCCCAATTTCACCAACATATTCATTATTCTGTTAGTGTTAACAGCTTGTTAAAATGTCATGTCTTCTCTTTCAATCACAAGAAAAGTGAAAGAGGTAACGTGATATTAATTCGAGTATTAACTTTAACAGTCGTTGGTAAAATTGGGTCTTAAAATAGTAAACTTCATAATAGTGCCCTGTTTCATCTGCCGTCGATGCAATGGGCATTCGATATTCCTTCCTTTCCCAACCATCAACGGCCAATGAAACGGTATACCTGGCATTAATAATATAGACTTAGCTACTTTACTGTAAGTCTGCCGAACCCTCACTCTCAATCTACACTACCCATTTCCACCACAATAAGTCTAGACCGAAGTAACTAGAGTACTAACCCTAATCGAGTGTAAGTATCAATTGTGGGGGTCTGATTAAGACACAATAAGGCCTGCCGTTAATAGCCGCCGTGACGGGAATGTCTACGTGAGCACAATTCAAAGTGTTGTAACCAATAATTTACACTTTTTCGGTAAACGAGAGAGATTTTGGAGATGAGAAGATTTATAGTTCAACCTGTGTCGATTTGCCTATGATCATAAAAAATTGGTATGGCAGGTTTTGTAATAGTTTTGTTGAAACGCAATGAAAAAAATCGTTTTAACGTAAACAAAAGGTTGAAACGTAGCTATAATATTATTTCATCAAGCCCCAAGCGGCCACATCCGGCCGCGATAACAATAGATAAGCTATTGGTCTCGTTTTTTCACGATCGTTTTTTCGTTCTTATTATTATCGATTCGTTTATATTTCAATTGTAAGCTATTTCAGAACGGAGTAGCAGCTACAAAGCCATGCTTGTTTGTATATAAAAATAATAGGTATGTTCAAACGAAGAAAAAAATACAATTTAAGAAGGATTGGTATTCATTCAACTATCATAATATCCACATCCTAGTTTCTAGAATAGTATGTATGTAATAGTATGTAAAATCGTTAATATGGTAAAACTAACACCCAATTATTGACACTTTAAAAGTTTATATCACAGAAAATCCTATAAATTTAATTGGTTATTGAACTAACTATTTTCAAATCATAATTATTATTGGTTATTCTAGTATTTTTTTCAAACAAAAATCTAAGGTATAAAAGGACACCAACGATTGGGTAATTTGCCCTACATAGTCCATACCTTGTGCATATGCCAGCAGCCCACAGCGCCAACTGGGAAATTCATTTTCAAGTAGCTTTTTAGCTGTATTTCAATTTCAATAGGGTCACCATGTGTTACGAGTAGCATAGCGATATATTGAAAACTAGCTGGCAAGGCTATCTATGGTATATATGTTGTGGGCTTAAACCCAGTTAGGAGTTATCATTTCAAATCTTGTACTGACATTAACTCTTTTCAGTCATCAGTAGCGCAATTCGGAGCTGTGTTCTGTTGGGTATATAAACACGGCGTTATATCGGTAATCAAAATTATATTGTTGGCCAATTTCAGACCCAATGGACACACACAACTAAATCGATTCAGACGTTTCGGAAGGGAATGACAATAAATACATAGTAGTGATTACATTTGAACATTTTTTCTGACTTTCAATCTCATATTATGAGATATCATTGATTCAATCATAATAATTAGGGACTAGGGTTAATTAGGTTGCGAAACGCAGATTATTATTTTCAACAAAAAATTAAAACCGACTTCCAAGGTAAAACAATAATAACATCCTTATAATATGAACTAAAAAGTATTAAATAATTATTCCTATCTAATAGTGCCTTTTTCCGAAATCGGCTAAAACTCAACTATTTCTGTACTCAATCTCGTCGGTACCAGATGAATCTTCTGTTCTCTGACAGAATATTTGAAACTTTTGGAACTGGCACCGACTTCAAAATTATGAAGATTGAATACAGAAATAGTTGAGTTTTAGCCGAATTCGGAAAAAGGCACTATTAGATAGGAATAATTATTTAATACTTTTTAGTTCATATTATAAGGATGTTATTATTGTTTTACCTTGGAAGTCGGTTTTAATTTTTTGTTAAAAATAATAATTTCACTATTTTTAGTTACCTAGTAAGCAAACGCGTACTATACGTAGAATAATACACCTGTATATTATTCTACGTATCTTATTACAGTCACACTTACAAAATATTATGGTATCAGCTGCAGCTTGCAGATAATTTTAAGCAATACATTTAAAAAAATCGAAGTGAACACGTGTGACGTGCTAAGTAGCCGGTCACCGGACTAGTTTCAATAGGCTGGCACTCGCTCGACTTGTCGCACACGCAGCGCACATAGTACCTCCGTGAGTAATTTGTATTCTGTGCATAGTACCCGGCCCGCGTACTATGCACAGAATACAAATAAAGAATAAAATTCAATTTTTATCGCAAAAATGTTGTCCCATTTACTGCAAGTTACAAATATGATATTTGTAATTTGCAGTAAATGGGACAACATTTGAAATATGATATTGAAATTGTCCCTATTTCGGTGGGTAGTGTGGTCACTGCAAGTTAACTAGCGGCAGATTGCTCGCGGGTGCGGTTTCGTAATTTAACAAAACTCACTCGATTATACTCCATTGTTCGAGTATCGAAAAACCTCTACTAGGCTCTTGTAGCGCGTGCTCAAAATTCTGATGCGATATAGTTCTGATGAACCATACCGCCTCTAAGGGCCTTATCACACTGGCGATTAACGAGCGATTTGAAAGCGACGCGATTGCGCATCGCACACGCCGCGATGACTTGCCTTGCCTTGCCTTCCGCGTTTTGGACACTCAGTAGCAAAATGGATTCTGACGTCACATCCTTAGACGAGTGTACAAAATGGCGTCCATGCCACGCCGTGACGACTCTGCGCTGTCGCGGCGTGTGCGCTTTGCAGTCGCGTCGCTTTCAAACCGCTCGCTAATCGCCAGTGTGTTAAGGCCCTAAAAGTTTCACTAACGTCAAAATGAATAACGGTGGCACTAGCGGTCGTTGACCTTTGTAGTCTAGGAGGTATATGAAAAATATTCGCACTGTATTTAGTTACCTCCAAACTCATTTTTTTAAATAAAACTGCTTGTTTCAGCTCTTGAATATCAGATGGTTTTCAGTATAGCATTTACGCATGAAACATTTTTCTTGTCGAAAGGTTCCTAATAAAAGGAAGATTATTTCTCCAAAGTTTGGACACCAAAACCCTCAACGACTCAAAATCTCATTATACTCTGAATTTTCGTTGGAAACTATCAAACAAACTCTCGCCAACTTATTTCTGAACCAGTTACTCTCTAAGAGGAGTTAGATCATGCTAGTGTGTGATTATAGACCCGGGATTAAGTATAGTTTACACAGCCAACACTGGCTGCCACTAAGACTGGCAGCCAGTGTTGGCTTGGTATATGCCGCATGTGAACAGTTTTTCAAGCCAGGCCAACGCTGGCTGCCATTCTGGCGAGAATAGAGCGCCCGTCTATTTTTCTAGTCAGTGACCTCCGCCCGCATACCCCTCGACCCCCGCGCCAGCGTTGCGGACATGTGTAGACGCATCTCGCCAGTCACTGGCGAACGTTTGTACGGTGTATATTTGTTTGGAATTGCTGCGACAAAATAAAACGAAGAGTATACTTTAAAATTTATACAACTTTAGAGTAGAGAGCTCGAATGATTGTGGGATAATATACACGATCTATTCGTGTAGGATCAAAAAACTCTGAAACAAATAAGATTTTAAAATATTCTCATCTCAGTTATTTCAGCAACAAGGCTCTATTTATAGGTATATCGCTTATAGCCATTTTTTTTATCCAAAGTAGTTTCGTTTTCTTTTTTATAGTAGGTATTGCAATTAACTCTCCTCATATGTAATAGTGTATATTATATATTCCTTATACATTTCTTTTCCAACAAACTTTGCCGCTTTATTATTTTCCAATTGCAAATTTGTGGACACCCGAAGAAAAGTCCATGAATGTGATGGCCTCGTCTAAACAACAGGAACCAGGCCAATACTGGCTTCTGCAAGACTGTCGCCAAGATTATTGGCTCTGTGTAAACTATACTTTATAGCTAGACTTTGGCACCTATGCTATAGTCTCCGCAAAAGAGTCTAATAACCATTTCTCGTTTGCAAGCTTGCCAACGTCTATTTATACCAATTTTTTTTTAACGGGCTTTGGCCCACCCCACATCCCCACCGCTGTATCGCCAGGATCGACAGCGGCATCCAACCACGAAAACCTTTTGATTTGATTTTACCGGCTCTTTTCGAGAAAAACGTATCTCTACAGTGTGTAACAAAAATAAGACGTGATAATACTTTAGGGTGTGTACGTGTTCGTTGTAGAGAGTTTGCTGTGAAAATAGCAGCTCTGTAAGACGTTTTTTTTCACTTTTGTATGGGCAAGGGCCCGAGCGTCATAGTTTCCCCATACAAAAGTGAAAAAAAATTTGGTCGTTCAGCGCTGCTACTTTCACAGTGAACTCTCTACAAGGAACACGTACACACCCTAAAGTATTATCACTTATTTTTGTTGCACCCTGTATACGTTATCATTGTGTTCTTGTTAAATTGATGCATACCAATATTTCAAAAGCTAATATTTTTTTTAATTTCGGCCCATGTATTTACTAACCAATTTGAGTTGTTTTTTTTTCTCTATAACTTGTCTACATTTTATTCTACAAACCTGACTCTACATTTGACTAGTGGCTACACATTCTATTTTACATTTGACCCAGATGCTTCGAAATCTTAAGACGAACGTCTGAACCAAATCAGGCTAATACGATACTGGGCTGATCCAGTGTGGAGGCAATTTCCATGTGGATATTACTAGTTCAGCTCAATATCCTACTTCAAGAAAAACATTACGAGATTTCACGAAAATGTAACTTTTTGCCAATACTGTCTAGAGCGCGCCCGGCCCGCGGGTCGCATGCGGCCCGCCGGCCGGGACTTTATTTGTAGCCCGTGTGATGTTAAACCATTTTGAAATTCACGCCCACCGGCAAAATACTTAATATAAAGTCATCGTGAAACTTAATAATAAATGAATAGTTAAAATTTTTAGCTTTAAAAACGTTATTTTTAAACCTAAAAATGTTTGTTGCGGCCCGAGACACCAAGACCAAAACAATATGTTTGTGGCCCGCACGAAAAAAATCTTGGGGACCACTGGTCTACAGCGTCGAAATAATGGTATTTCCAGAATATAATGACTTTGTATAATTAAATACAAATACAATAAGCCATGAAAGTTTTCTTATAATAATATTATTATTACAAGAAACGTTTATTATATTAAAAAAAGTATTAAAAAATAATTATAATTATATTATTTTTCTTGCTAATCAAATTCAAAGAAATCTGTTCGTCTGTTAAATAAATACCTAAACATTTAAGCCACATATTTTTGACAGACGGACAGATTTTTAAAAATAAAATAAAAAGCCATTTACGGACAAAATAAAATAAATAAAAAATATATTTGCAATATTATCTAACAAAATATTGTGTCTCTTAAAACGGGGACTTCATTTTCATGAACTGAAAGTGTGTCTATCCCTTGGGTACTATAACATTTCTTATGTAAAAAGCCTTATAGTTGTCTCGATCCAGGCTATCTTTTTATGAAATTTTTATTTCTACCAGTATAATATTCATACATAGCCCGCGTTAGTATCCACTTGAACTTGTATACTTTGTCACCACTTAAATTAGCATATAGATGTACTTACTCTGTTTGATTCATAGGTCTACCAGAATCTGATGGCAAAAAGTGAGAAAATAAATTGACTCTAGCAATACCGGGGTAATTGGAATAAAACATTTTGATCCTTTTTTTTCTTATAGCGGCTGATTCTGTGTGTTAAACATGCAAATATAAAAATTTATCCAATGATCAAGGATATTTTTTGAAAATCCGCTGTCAAAAATTGTCATTAGACTCTGGTAGATTTATACATGCCATACTTTCTTTAAAATCACTTGAGTCACTTACGATATCCATACTTCCATACTATAATATTATAAATGCGAAAGTGTGTCCGTCTGTCTACTTGTCTATCTATCTTTTTGTCTGTTACGCTTCACGCTTAAACCGCTGAACCGATTTTGCTGAAATTTGGCATGGGCATACTTTGAGCCCCGAGATCCCGCGCGATAAACTAGTTTTGGCGCAATGGAGTTGCGGGCGTCATCTAGTTATCTATAATATCTTATCTTCTATATTATCTAATAGATTTTATTAAGACACTGGTAGATGAAAGAAAAACGGACGCGAAAGGAATATCATCTCTGCCCACAACGCGGTGGATAAGCATTTTTTCCCTTCTGTCAATACCTCGGAATACAATTCGATTTTTGAAAGTGACATTTAATATTTGTATACCAACGATGATACTCTTCCATGCGGGCGAAGCCGCCAAGAAAATCGTAGCACCTATTTTATATTCACTGTTATAGGTGTGCTTTGAGAGAACCACAACTCGTACAAATTCGGGAACTACTTTTATTGTGGAGGCTTGTTTGTGATTTTTGTAGCAGTTGGCAGGCTGCCCGGTGTGGACAGATATAAAATAAAACCTCCATTTGTTCTCGTCCGTAACTGTATGTCAAGTACTACGTAAGATGTTCTAGAACTTTAGGGTCGTTAGTGAGTTAATATAGTAAGTACGCCTCGGTGGTACAGTGGTTTAGAGCATGGCTCTTGACTCGAAGGTCATGGGTTCGATTCCCGCGTTAGAATCATATTGTTTATATTACCAAGTTTGGTCAGAACAATCTGATCACCTGATTGTCTGATAAGTAAGTGATCCATGCGTTGGATGGGCATGTAAAAGTCGGTCCTGCGCCGGATCTCTCGCCAGTCGTATCGATCTTCCATCCCACTGGGTTATGAGGGTAAAGGAAGAGAGAGTGGTCTTATGTACTGCGCATACACTTGGGCACTATAAAATTACTCCCGCGTAACTGGCCTGGTTTCAGTGAAACCGGCCACCGTTACCGAAACCGGCGCGGAAGTTATTACCCATACTATAGTAATGTTAATGTGTCAATTTATTATTTTTTATCAATGTTTTTAATTGATATTTTTCAGTTATTTGTTTTGTTATGTAATTAAGTTTACGGTTGTCTGGAAGAGACTGCTTCTAGCAGTAAGGCTGCGTCCCCATCAGACACGGCACGGCGCCGTCACCGTGTTACGGCACGACGCCGCCACCGTGACACGGTACGGCGCCGTACCGTAACACGGTGCCGCGTACGGTGCACCGCGCGCCCCTATTCTGGGTGAAACTTCCGAACAAAAATTTTGTCCAAACTTAAACGAGGCACTTATTTGGAACACATAAAAATCGGTCAAGTGCGACTTAGGTTCGCGCACGAAGGGTTCCGTATCATTTTTATAGAGAAAAATAACCAAAAAAATATGTTTTTGTATGGGACTCCCATACAAAAACATATTTTTTTGGTTATTTTTCTCTATAAAAATGGTACGGAACCCTTAATTATTAAGTTTGTAAGTAATTTGTAATGCGAATTTACCCAAAATTTCCTCAGTTTCTGTTTCTTTTTCAATCTTCGTTTTAGTAACAACAAGAGAATAATCCTTTCGCGATCCATATGCAGACAAGCAATCTCGTTCGAGCGCAAATATCGACTGAATAGGGACGCACCGTACGCGGCACCGTGACACGGTGCGGCACCGTACCGTATCACGGTGGCGGCGTCGTGGCGTAACACGGTGCCGGCGCCGCGCCGTGTCTGATGGGGACACAGCCTAAGGCCGCCAATTCAAACTGTTTTTTTCCTCTTTCTTTGCAACCCGTGTTTCATTATTGGTTTGAATAAGGAGTTTTATTATTATTATTATTATTATTATAAGTAACTTTATGTCGTCGAACTGTGTACTGTGTAGTGCAAGCAAATCTGCGTAGATCGGAACAGATATTGATAAATCTTAGGATAGTATAAAATAAAGCTCAGCAATTTGGATATCCGTCACCTTAGGCCACCCGCAACTGAATCTAGAGAATAGTCGGAACATCGGGAATTAGTGTATAAAAGTGCTTTGCAAAAAAAAACAGTAAATATTTAAAACCAATTTTTACGGGTAAGCACCCTTTTACATCAAAATGTACGGTACCCGAAGAATTCCCTTTGCGTAGACAAAGTAATATCTATGATTACTAAGCTGCTCAAACTAAGCAAATAATAATTAGATCGATTTCCTCAACAGGAATTTAACGTATTTTAAAGCATATTATAATTAATTATAAGTATATCATTAAGCTTGTTACTTGAAGATTTATGTAAAGCCTTAGAAATAAAGCGGTTTAGTTAACCGACTTGTTAGCGAGGGGTTACGTATTTGGCTTGTTACTCTGAAGTTTGATCTGTAATCGATATTCAAAAGTGAGTGATTAGAGGAGGCAAATGTGGTTCTTATGAAATAGTTTTAACAGCCGCATTAGACATTCAATGATGATTAAACTTTAATTTAATGAATTGTTTGACTGCTAATATGTTTGACCGTTAAAAATATTAATTTAATAACAGATTATTGTAATTAAAAATCGACTTTATCGAATCGAATCTTTAGTGTCGGCAACACAGAAACTTCATATTTTACCGACTGCTAAGTCAATATTATTATAAAGTTAAATTGGCCCTATTTATGCAAAATGAGTCCAATGGTGTGCATTGCCAAAATTGAGTTAATAATGCAGCTGAAGTATTCCAAAATACCCCTTTTATCGATCCTATGAAGATCGTACTAATCTAACAATTATTTCAGAACAAAACATTTTCACAACAAAGTTACCAAGTAACAAATTAATGAGTATTGTTTTTTTTATATAGATCCAACTACAATGTGACTTGGTTGCTGTTTGCATATTAAAAAAGGCTTAGTTCTTAATATTTTACAAAGACTCACGGGTCATTGTGACACAGACCCGACACAAAAGAGACATACCCAATTTTTTTCGTTATGTTATGGGTATCCAAGATAGGGTAAAACGACTAGTGATTGGACAGTACCAGTTATTTGACAAAACACAAAAACGCAATATTATTTATAAAGTTTGCTTTAAAAACTGCCTTTTTTAAAGTAATAGAACGCCTGATTTTAAAGATAAACAGGTAGCCAATAATAAAGCAACCTTAATAAATATTATAGTGTTTTTGTGCTGTGTCCAATGACTAGTACTGACTACTGTCCAATCACTAGTCATGTTCATCCTATGTAATATTTATATTCAAAATCAGTGGCTAAGACGTTATTTTATTGCTTTCTTTTTTTCTCTTTAGGCCCAGTAAGAAAAGTGCTAACACGAAGAATAAGAATCGTTATTTGCATGTTTTTTGCAATTATATTCAATATCAGTGGCTAACTCTTAGAAATTATTATTTTCATACCGTGCCTAAAGAAAAACACAAAACCAAAAAAAAATATTTTGTTTGCTTAGGTACTTTTAAAAGAAATCGGTCAAGTGTGAGTTGAACTCGCGCACGAAGGGTTCCGTACCATTATAGAGCAAAATTAATAAGTAGTAAAAAGTTTTGTAGTGCCCAAGTGTGCGCCCGTGTAAAAAGTCGGTCGTGCACCTGATCTCTCACCAGTCATGTCGGTCTTCCGCTCCGTTGGGTTACGAGAGTAAAGAATAGTGCTCTTGTGTATTGCGCACACACTTGGGCACTATAAAATTACTCCTGCGTAACTGGCCTGGTTTCATTGAAACCAGAGTGGTCGTGTGTATTGCGCACACACGACCGTTACGACACGATCGTATAGAGGGGAAAAATCCAGGAAGAACAAGCCGAGGAACCCCATATCCAGGACAAACAGTTGCCGAGTTATAAGCACTCAAAGTTTGACATTGACAGCTCGGCAACTGTCAAACGTCGAACAAAAGCGGCCATAACTCCGCTCCCAATAGGCCTAGAGGAACGGGGTTTCTTTTAACATCAAAGGCAACACCTCGGCTACCCCCTCCCTGAATCCGAACTAAATCGGAGACATCAAATTTTGTCTCAATTCTGAGGCCAAGATCGAATAGAGGAGAAAAATCCAAGAAGAACAAGCTGAAGAACCCTATATCCAGGACAAATAGTTGCCGAGTTACAAGCATTCAAACTTTGACATTGGCAACTCGGCAACTGTCAAATGTCTTACAAAAGTAGCCATAACTCCGCTCCTAATAGGCCTAGAGAAACAGGGTTTCTTCCAACCTCAAAGGCAATACCTCGGCTACCCCCTCCCCGAATCTGGACTAAATCGGAGACATCAAAACTTCAAGGACGAATCTTCTACTATACTTACAATACTTTTAAATGAATAATGTAAAATTTGTCTAAATTACAGTAATATAATGGACATATTTTACATTACACATTCTTTGCATTTAATGGACAATGAAGGTCCGATAATGGCTCATTATTTTATAAAATGGTAATGTAAGATACTTCATTACAATTTTTTTTTTACATTAAGATTTTTGCAACGTTGCTTGAAACCATCACTACTAATGCGAAAGTGTGTCTGTCTGTCTGTCTGTCTATCTGTCTGTCTGTTTGATATCTCTTCACGCCCAAACCACTGAACCGATTTTGCTGAAATTTGGTATGCAGATACTTTGAGTACCGGGAAAGGACAATTCATTCCGAAAAAATGTGCGGTTCCCGCACGATAAACGAGTTTTGGCGAAACGGAGTTGCAGGCATCATCTAGTTTTAAACATCCTTGTAAAAACCAGAAAAAAGTAGGAGCGCCACATTATATCAGGTAGGTACTTACTGCCGAAGCATACAACAAGATATATTTAGGATATGCTCACCTAGATACAAAAAAATATTAAGTTTTAAATCTAAATTATTTATTTTTTTCATTTCAATCTTTTTTTGGGAATATAAGCAACAATATAAACTAAAAAATAATGAATATATATATTTCATTCTATTACTACATAACCGAAAGAAAAAAATGGCGGTTTTCTTCAAAATTTGAAAGTTCATGAGGCCTCAGTTTATTTAAAAGCAAATTTTATAAGTTAAAATCGTTGTTTCTATAACTAATTAGATGTTAGAAATCCAAATCGGGTGCACAAATCTCATACACGAAAATCCTGTTGACTTGTGTAATAAATCTAAAGAGATGGTTCGCTTTGGATTACATGTATCCCATACTAATATAGTTTTTCTAAAAGGAACCCTCCTGTTTTTGTTTAATTTTTGTTGGAAATAGTAGTAATTTTTAACATATTTATGTTTGTACGCATAGAATAAATTACAAAATATACTATTGTTAACTATTGTTGTAATTAACTTTACTTATAACAACAATCAGTTTTAAAGAGTACACAATTTTAATAAAAACGGCTTTTTCTCAGAACTGTCATCGTGTGGGCTGAGTCTGGTATGCATAAATAGGTCCATTATTAAAGACCATTCAACCAAATAGCCGGTCAACACTCCAAAAATTGCGTACGTGTACAGCTTGGCAAAAAGAGCGGGTTTTAAATGAGGACGCTTTTCTTTTATTATAGACTATAGTCAATCCTAGGCCACATTTAAACGTACTTTTGATTTTTTTTTCGTTCGTATACTATGTAGTACTGTTGACAAGACGTACTTGTCAACTGAATGTAATTATTATAAAATATAACAATATTGCCATAAATGAAAAACTCGAGAGGTGTCAAGTGACACCCGAATGGGGCGAAGTTTTTCTTGTGTTAAAAAAACTATCAACGCCCTCTGCTACCATGCAGGTAATATTAAAAAATGTGATCGTTCTGTCTAGCCTGTCTAGTTCGCCGAATGCGCGATAAGGAACTTCGTTCCAAAACTTTTAGTTCCAGCTGTCACCGAACCAGACTCTTTTTTGCCAAGCTATACTATGAAAATATTATTTTAGATAAAAGCAAATGTTTTCAATTCCCCCAGAAAAAGCATACTTAGGCAAAGTTACTGCTTGCGGTGTTATGTTGGTGGCTCTTCAATTTTAAATGGAGGTTAATGAAACCATTACAGTTGACAAAAGGGAAATGAACTAAACAAAACCCTTTAATATTTATAAAACAAAACGAGAGGCAATTATAAACATTTAAGTTGGATTGGGCACATTGATATTTTATGAAAAATAGATAAACGGAGCTTATAAAAAGAAATATTGTAAAACTAAATGATGCCCGCAACTCCGTTGCGCCAAAATTAATTTATCGCACGGGAACCGTACATTTTTCCGGGATAAAAAGTATCCTATATCTTTTCCCGGGACTCAAAGTATCTCCATACCAAATTTCAGCAAAATCGGTTAAGCGGCTTAGGCCTGAAGACGTAACAGACAGACAAATACACTTTCGCATTTATAATAATTATTAGTATAGATGTTATCATTAAATTAGCCAAGTGCGGGAAACCTTAAATATTTAAGTTTATTTTAATATTTAGGGTTATGTTTTTTTTAGTATACTTAAGTACAGGTCAGTTAACAAGAGCTGGCACGATCAACACATTTAAACATTGCGCTTGTGTAGTGTCTGTGAATAAGCGCGTGGCGTGACGTCGTACTGCATACGCATCATAAAAAGTCTGCGCGTCTCTCGCGCGCGGTCTATCTTATGAGCGTGAACGTGACAGTTATTGTTTTTCTTATGCTACTGTTTATAAATACAGCGTGATGTTACAAGTCGGTAGCGTGTGATCGGCGATCGGCCAGCGTTCTGAACCGTACGATAATTATCGTGCACATACGATAATTTTGTGCGTACGTGCGATGTGCGATAGCATATTATTATCCTACGCAAATTATACGATAATTTTTATCATGATGCAAACATATTATATTTTTAAGCATACTGTATAGTGAAATTGCATAAGTGACAGCACTGTGAACGTGCCAGCTTTAGATAACTGATCTATAGTTATAGTGACAACAGAAATATATTATTTTTGATTGTCTGAACTGTCTAGCTCTCGTGGTTCTTGAGCTACAACCTGGTAACTGACAGACGGCAAAATCTCAGTAATAGAGCCTCAATTTCACCCTTTAGGTACGGATCAGTAATCACATCTGAATAACAGAAATGTTCCAGAAGCAAAACTTACCTGGTAAATTAACCATGAAATGTAACATTATCATGGCAATGATTACGCTCTGGCCTCACCCGACACGAAAACTGCGCTCAAAAACATTATTTACATAAATAGATGCAAAATTAATTCAATGCCCGCAGGTAGCTGAAAGTAAAATTGCAAATAGTGTTTCCCTTAATTTAGGTCATGGCGAGCTTTTTCAGGTACATTTTCGTGTGGGAAAAGGGGTAAAAGATTTTGATGACAGAGGTTGGGGGATGAAAATGAAATTTTTTAAAAACTTAATTGGATTTTTTTGTCATTTTCATAATGTGAAAAATGTGTATCTACTCAATTGCATAAATATCAATCTTCAGTTAAAATGTGAACTTGTTAGTTTTGACAGTTAAATTAGAAAACACAGTGTGGTATTTGATAATGGCTGGTTTAGTGCGACCGCACATTGGAGACACGACTGTAGTTAGACAGTCTTGTTTCACATAGACAAATCAGTCTTACGACACAATTAAAACAGTTGTGTCTGTCACGTGGCGCACACCAAGTCAAAACTGTCTTGACTACGATGACGCAACGCATACAATTGTATAATATTAAACAGTAGAGAACGCCCGGACAGAGTACACAGAATTATAGAGTATGCCGACTTAGAAGTTAGAAATTCTTAAATTTGACGTATATGACGAAAATCGCTAGGGTTGTTAACTTGTCACTACGAACTTAAGACCTTGTTTCATCAAGCAATGTTAAATAAATAATGACTTGTTAAATCAGTTAATGGCCTGTTAGAGCTTTCGAGCGTTCCACCATGCCCTAATGTCACGTTAAATCACCTAACATGGTGTTAAATTTAATTCCTACTGTGGAGGTCCGTTAAATATATAACATGCTGTTACATAAGTCAATACAACAACTTTCAAAGTCAATAATATGCAATATAAATAAAAGAATCTCTTTTGACTTTTAAGAGTTTCCGCTATGTTTCCGGCGCTACGTCCTTATTATTGTTACGTGCTAGGGTTCGAGGATTCGGAGAGAAAGACCTGGTGACTCTCTTGAAGACTTTATTCACAAACACTAGCTCACACAAATCACTAAGTCCAAACACTAAGCACTAGATCCAAATCACTGAGCACTATCACTCTCACTCACTATTGATCACTTGTTCTCACTTCGAAGTCGCCTCGATGATCGCTTGTATCAAACTAAGCTGATTGCCGGCTTGTTTACCTTTTATATGGCCCGCCATACTTTCTGGAACGTTCCATTCCGGATTGTTTACGTAAACACGCAATTCACATAAACAAGGGTTGGACTTTTCTAGAAAGTACGCGCAACTGTCACGCGCAGGTAAACAACTGCCCGTATCCGTAACATTACAAATTATTTTTCATAGTTATAAATAATAACTTATTTTCACTTTGTCAAAAATTCAGCCCTCGGGTTTTCCTTGACATTGCAAATATACTAACTTGTATCAAAATTACCAAACCGAAATATGTAAATAAAAGTTTGTAATATGAATATGATTCATGTTTTCAGCTTTGACAGATAATAATTATTATCCTGGTAAATTAAGAAGAACTATTATAGCGTAACAAATGTATGCGATCAGTGATATTTTTATTTGGTCGCATTATCTACTATTAAACGAATAAGGAAGAAAGTGACACATTGCAGCAAACATGTCGTATTAAACTTGTACATTGCAATTTCGTCGCCTTATAACAAGAATGAACGAATTGATAGTCGTTTACTCGTTGTTCACTTAACATTGCATTTACTAATCCTCTGTTAAATTTTTACTGTGGGACATATGTATTTTAACAGGCTGTTTAATTTTCTAAGGTCCGTTAAGTAATGCCTTGTTAGGATTTAACAAACAGAGGTTAGTGAAATTAGCTCTAAACATGTTAAACACGTTAAAAACGGGATGTGAAACACGTCAATTTGAAATAATTTATATTTACAACTTAGGTATTTCAAAAACAAGTTGTATATTAATAAAATTAAAACCAAGTGCATTTTGCGTCTATTGCGAGCAGTTCTGAAAGATTTTATAGATATAGATAGAAAAGTTCTCATTCGGATAAACATAACTTCAAAAATAAACGAGAAAGACTCGACGGGAAAGATAGTACTTGGATCGCTGGACGTGTTTCTCTTTTTGGTCGTATTATTGTTTATGTTTTGGCACATATTATTGTGATTAAAATTGTCAGAATCTAATTTTGAAATCTATAAGTATGTAAAAATAAATTATATCGGCCAGCGCGAGGCACATTCCATTCATAATCATAGTAAAACCCGACGAATTTGACATAATATATTGAAACCTGTCCGTCTCTTTGCAGTCAAAGTCCAGAGCTCGGAACCGGTACTTTTTTTAACCAGGTTAAAACGCTCTATAACCAGGTTTTTAGATAAGTGCTCGTTCGGAGCAAAATAGAGATGCGAGCGGTATTGCTTCTGAAATTAACCTGGATAATTTCTCACGGAAAGTAACTCTCGGAATCGGTATTTTTTTAAACAGGTTAAAACGCTCTATAACCAGGTTTTTGGATAAGTGTTTTTTCGGAGCGAAATAGAGATACGAGCGGTATTGCTTCTGAAATTAACCTGATAACTGGTTAATTTCTCGCGGAAAGTAACTCTCGGAACCGGTATTATTTTAACCAGGTTAAAACGCTCTATAACCAAGTTTTTGGATAAGCGTTCGTTCGGAGCGAAATAGAGATGCGAGCGGTATTGCTTCTGAAATTACCTAGTTTATTTCTCGCGGAAAGTAACTAGTGGAGTGATATCTTCTATCCCTTTCTACTGCACCATCTAATAGCCAATATGCCAAACACTCTTGAAAACGCTCTTTTGGAAATGTATGGCGTTTCTAACGAACAGGATCGCAAAGATAAACCAGGTTTCCGAGCCTTGAGTCGAACTACTGGTAGTTATGTCTATTGTGGTTAGACAGTTTTGTCGTAGATGTGCGCGCTCGCATACACTTCAAAGGGAAGCCGACAGTCGTTAGTCAGACTTGTCGCGGGGCGCATTAGACAACTTTGTCTATGAGACGTCTTGTCTCAAATGTGCGCATCTAGTGCATTTTATTAGGCGATAGTCTGTCTTAAGACAGTCGTGTCTCAGGTGTGCGGTAGCTCTTACACGTATTAAGTAGATATGTAGTAACTAAATTTTAACTTAATTTGAAGTGCCTGCCCGAAATTTGTCAGTGACAAGCCCCGCCTGCCAACTTAACAGAAAATAGTCAAAATTCTAATTTCCTCGTTTAGTACTTAATTAAATTTCAACTTACTACTTGCAACTAAATTTTGTGTTTACATGCAATAAGTAACTTAAAATTAAGTTAAAATTTAGTTAACTACTTATCTACTTAATACGTGTACACCAGCCCTAAGTATCATGATTCATGGTGCTGGCAATGCCTTCCCATAACATATTTTTTCTTTAATGAAACTTTCCAATTAGAGTTGTCTAAGTTCACTGTTTATTTTAATAAGGCTGTACTATAAAAATTACCTACATAATAGCATTCGAGTTAGAATATTATTTAATGATTTATTTTAAGGATATTAATTGTCATGTCATGCATTAAAGCCTAAACGGCTTGTCGTATTTTTTTGGTGGTATCATTCAAGTCAGCAAGTTTTTTAAATAAATATATTTTATGTAAGCTAGCACATAACTTAAAGATAACATTAAGTCACAGCTAACGTTAGTGGCGGATCCTACGGCGGATCATACAAAATCATTGAGATAAATATAGTTAGTTTCGTAAATCCTTCAGCAATCACGCAATATTTTTCTGCGAACGCCATTTTATGACACGTCGCGACGCCTTGTATTGGCCATAAATCTACAATACTTATAGCCCTATAAAATAAAATATAGCTTTAGAATACCTCAATAAAGAGTTTTAGAAGCACATGTACGTTTAGAAAGAAAGTATTTGTTCCATCTCACATAAAATCGTCAGTATTTTGTTTATTTATTGTATAATGTGTATGTTTTTATAGTAGAAACTAATTACGGTTAATAAAAACAATTGCTCAAACGTAGATTGTCAAGTCAGTCTGTGATTGGCCATGGTCGAAGTTGATTTTGCATGCTAGAGACAGCTTAGCAATCGTGGCAAGCCAACATGGTCCAAAGCGGAGCCAACCTATACAGGGTGTAACAAAACAGAATGTTTTCTGTTTTAACTACAGTGTGTAACAAAACTAACTGCTAATACTTTAGGGTGTGTATGAGTCCCGTGTATAGAGTTCACTGTAAAAGTAGCAGCGCTGAAATAGCATTTTTTTTTTTCACTTTTGTTTGGAAACTTGTGACGCTGGGGACTTTGTCCAATGTCGATACCTACAAAAAATTGGTCTTTAAGCGCTGCTACTTGCAAAGTGAACTCTCTGCAAGAAACACATACACATAAATTAGTATTATCACTCACTCAGAAAGCATTCTGCTTAAATAACTGCAGAATACTTGATAATAATACCGGCAGATTCTAGGTATTTACCATCGTTGTGTATTTATGTAGTTTAACTTTTAGTGGTCCACTGAGGGCACTATGCCGGGTAAATTACTAAACTAATAAAGCCCTATCTCGCTCCGGATTGTGTAGTGCGTCGCTTTATTACGTTATCGTTTTTATCAATTTTAACATTAAAAGTAGTGTTTTTGTTTTGCTTTTAATGATCGGTTTTATAATGTTTTGTTAAATTAAGAGCCATATTAATTCAGAGCTGAATATTTTTGTAATAATCTTTAAATTATAACAAATTTAAAAAAAGGTGAATGTCCATATTATTCTATCTAGTTTATTTGCCCAAGATATCCCAAGAAAGCTTTACCGTTCCTTCGGGTATTGCAAAGATGATATCAAAGGGTTTTTGTGGTTATCACTGCTGATCGCGCTATGTAGCCCTAGTATGTACTAGGAGTCGCAGCGACGGGAACAATAATAAGCCAATGTCCTTTAAAGGCATAGAAGATTTTTCCAACCATTGCATCTACGAGTATCTCAAAGACGATGAAAATGGTCTAATGTATATTGTTCATAAAACATCTCCTTCGTAATCAACTAGATGACGCCCGCAACTCCGTTGTGGCAAAATTCGCTTATCGCACGAGAACCGTGCATTTTTCCGGGATGAAAGTATCTTATGTCCTTTCTCGGGACTTTCAAATTTCTCCATACCAAATTTCAGCAAAATCGGTTGAGCGGTTTGGGCGAAAGAGTTAAACAGAAAGACAGACAGACAGACAAACGGGAAGAAAGACAGAAAGACACACTTTCGTATTTATAATATTAGTATGGATAGGCAAGGAAATGTCCAACCATGCTTAGATTCCAAATAGCAACATTTATTTAAGTATATAAAAGCACCAATTGAATCACAATTTTGTTTCAGATTATGAAGCCCGGTGCCGGGCGCGGGTTGTGGGCGCTATGTGGAGCGTCACCATGCTCATCCTCTCACAGATAGTGTCATGCCAGGTCACCACAGGTATGAACTAAGACTTAGACGATCCTTAGCCAAGTTGATTTAGGTCTGTCAGAGTTACAAATAAAATGTATGTGATTCAAAATAAAATATCGCATTAATTATTGGTAATCTTGTCTGTCAGAAGCGTTTTGGCTAAGGACCCAGTAGTTATTTTCGTTTAAAACATTATAGTATTGTTTAAATAATAAAAGAAAAAAAAACTTGGTCATATTATAGCATTGTGGAAAGAAATGTTTTGATTTGAAAGAAATGGGCTAGCCCAACTGGAAAATTAATAAATTATTACTTGGGCCTAAAAAAAACTGAAACAAAATAATTTATTTTTATCACGTAGTGAGAGAAGGTCGTATAATTTTTAGGGTTTAACGCACAAAAGAATAAATTGAGAGTGTATTGCGTCTCGTTTTATATCGACAATTTAAAGAACGATTTCTGTTACGATTCGCGTAGCACAGGAAAATCCCTAGAGGTGAACTTCAATCCGAGATCTGCAATATTGCATAACATTTCAACTTCAAGAAATTAAATGCAATTTTTTATGCAAGTAAAATATACGATTAAGTAATATAATTAGATAGTAGATAACATTTTATTATTTTAATTACATAATAACTTCTCTTGATCATAATCAAAAAGTGGAGTTTGCATCGAATAGACTGAAATGTGGCATAGACATAAAATAGACCCATGGAATGAACATAACGCAAGGCCTTTTATATTAATTCATAGTAGAAAAATGTATAACTACTACGGATACAGTTTTTACGGGGGTGTTAACACGCGCAAATTATTGTTCAAAATAAAATAAAACTTTTGTTCTGTAATAAATTATAATTAATTTCATTTAGGGGCTGTTTCATCGCTTCCTGATAAGCTGTCTGATAAGTATGGATAATCTGTCAAATAAGCCTATCGGGCTTATTTGACAGATTCTCCATACTCTATGTGTCAAGTAAAGTGGTAGATAGCCTTATCAGGAAGCGGTGAAACAGGCCCTTAAACTCGGACTTAATTCTTAGAAATAAAATATAACACTTCTAATTTTTTTTATATATTTGTAGACTTCTTAAAAATAAAATTCTTAGAAAAAATTTACTGAACTCTTCTTTCAGATAATCCATCATCATCATCAACAACGGACACAGTGACGCCCTACTACGCACTCAGCACTGCCCTCTCGCCGTCGCCTGTGATGCTCAAACTTGGCAACTCCACCATAGATAGTACCAAAGCATTCAAAGTACCACAACCCACCAGGAACCCAGATGGTACAAATACTTATCCACCCACAGAGGTACTGAATATGGTACCCCATGTCGTCAATGTAAAGAATACGTACTTTGACCACGATAGGCGATATGGACCTACGTTTGAAGATACCCCTGTTGGGAATATCACCAAAATTACTGTACAGTTAGGCGAAGACGCGCATTTAAATTGTCGGATCAGTCTTCTTCAGGATAAGACGGTAAGAATTATAAGTACTACTAAGAAAAGAATTTACTACTTATTTGATAAAAGGTCAGATTTTTAAGACGGCTCATTTCGTCAGGTTATCAACGTCAACAAAAAAAATAATAGGTAAAAAAACTAAAAACACGCTTTTTATAGAAAACTAAACTGAAAAAAGTAGGTTACAAACAAACATACAAATTGAAAAATGGAATAATTATATCAAATTAATGTATTGTCCTCGGTCCTCGATAAATCTACAAAGTTTGAACGAAATCTGGCCATTTAGGTGGGTCAAAATCATGCCCAAAGAAGTCGGTTAGAAAAAAAAGCGTATTTAAATAAGTTCGAAAGCATATTTTGATTCAAATTAATTCAGAATTTAAAAAAACCATTTCAATTTTTATCGAGACATTAAACTTTTAAGGACATTAATTTATTATTCAGATAGTTCAATTTAGAATTTGTCTGGACGTAACTAAAATAGAAACGTTTTAGAAACTCAAACCACAAAATTCTTATCTTTACAACCGAATATAATTTTTAGTGGCTTAGTCGTGATGAGCTTAGCCAGACTACTTTACATTTAGACGTATAATCAAGCTCCTTGGCGGGAAAATGACTAGGGATCTACATAATTTTAATATTTTCCAAGTCTATAAATCTAGCACTATCCTCACCTAGGCAGATTATCCAGGGCGAATTCCATTTGACCTCAACTCGGAAGATGAATGAACGGAAAGCAATCTTAACTCCGCAGAAAAGAAGATACATTCCCCGCTAAAAAGTTATTTTAGTGCTCATCTTATATTCTTTAGCATATTAAAAAAGTTTCTTCGTGGACAGAAATATACTTTACGATGCTTTTAATATTATCAACCGTGCTTTGAGGTGGCTTTTGACTATTAAAGTTAGTTTTATTAGCCAACACTCAAACAGAACTATAAAGTGGTATAGCAACCTCCAGATGGAATTTATGAATTCAATAGGAGTGTTTGTCTCCAAGATGAATCTAGATTACCATTGTGATTTTTAAAATAAGACATTTTGTAAAAATAACGTCGTTGTACATGATTATTATGATAATATTGTTTTTGATAAAATTCATAACGCTAGTACTGATAATAATAAAAAGAACATTGGCAGAGTTCCATACAACGAATTACCTGAATTTTTTTCCGGCGTCTAAGGTTGCAAAAATATCTAAAAGATAGCAAATGCATTGCATAATCATATTCGAAAACAATTTTGCCTTATCGAGGCCATAAAAAAAACTTATTCATATATTTGTTTTTTGAGGTTATGTGCTATTTCATACTACTAATTTTTGAGTTAATTATTGACTCCCCGCCTTATATACGCTTATATTCCTATAATACGATTTTATAAATTATCATAATACCATTTACTGTAGGAATTAAGAATAATGGCTTAAATATCGTTTTAATGGTTTTAAGTAAATAAAAAAAACTAATTGATATTTCAAAGTATTTATTAATCATCCTCTCGTTTTTAACTTTATTATTATCTCAATATTCTCTTTGATATCACTTTGCCTTCGTGCAATAGAACATCCACATTTCTAGGCATACATGAATGTGATCTCGTTGGCTAGTTCCGGCTTGATCACTGCTACTGGTCAGTGGTCATGTTTGCTGCATATTGTGATTAACTGCAGCTACCTATTGCTAGTTCCCAACAAGCGTCACAAACATAATCATCTTGAACAGTTATCTGAAACAAAAGGTTATCATATTATTATGTAGCTTATTATTAAGTACAAAAAGGAATATTATTATTTTTTGGAATAAATAGAACTAAAAGCTGCTCATTAACTAATTATGAATGAATAATATTGCTTATGCATTTATTAAGTAACAGTATATTAACGAAAGGTGTAATAAAACTTACGATTTGCGGATGCACCCAAATGCACGGTAAAGAACATAATATTATACATAATAATTGTGTGTTCCTGGTCAATGGTCCGATATCGGCAAAGAATGTTCACGCAGATATTGCAATTTACGTTGCTTTTCCATTTTCGCAATTCTGAATTCACTATCGTAAGGCTGCCATTTTCCGTCAAGTCAACTGTCAAGTGTCATCATGTTTTAGATATACGGGCCAATCAGAGACGTTTTATTTACTTCATTGGATGCGGCCATTTTATATAAATAAATTGAGAGTTTTATTTATTAACAAATGAACTCCGGCTATTACATAAAAAAACAATAACGTGAAAAAAACTGCAAATTAAATGATTAGTGTTTGTTTATGTGACATTTTTAGACGCTTCCAAAAACACTCAGGTACAATCTTGCCATGACTCTTTAAGGGCCTGTTTCACCACTTCCTGATAGGTGCCGAATAGGCTATCTACCACTTAACTTGACAAATGAAGTATGGAGGATCTGTCAAAAAGCTGTGAATAGCCTATTCGGTACTTTATCAGAAAGTGGTGAAACAGGCCCTAATTTTATTTAATTATTAATGTCCCACTGCGAATATTTATATATATATATATATATATATATATATACGTTAATAACTAAACAATATTATGGAATTTTTCTGTAATCAACTGTTCAACGGGTGTTTAAATCTTTTGTAGTAAGACCCTATATATTTATATATTGTTTAGTTATTAACGAAATTAATCATTTTAGGTCTCCTGGGTCCGACGTAGAGGTAGAGATGAGATGCCAGAACTGCTCACAGTTGGAGCTGTGACTTATGCCGCTGACAACAGAGTGTCAGTCGGCAAGAGATACCCTGGGAACTGGAGGCTGCTCATCCGAGAAGTGAAGCCTGATGATGAGGGGGTATACGAATGTCAAATATCAACACATCCGCCTAGAGTTAGCAGAACCTATTTACATGTTAATAGTAAGTAATTATGTTAATTAGTATAATGATCGTTGTAATTATTTCGGTAAACGTTGAAGGCAATTACTCTTATTATTGTAAGCGAGGAGGATCGTATGAAAAATTTAATTATAACAAAGAAAGACTTACAAAGCTTCATAATATCAATGCTAATATTGTGTAAAATGATACAACAAATTGAAAATTCTTTGTAACCCACTAACCTATTTAAAAGCAGAGAATTCAGTGTACATTTTAGTATCACCGAGTTCATTTTATCCTGGAGAACTTTGAACTATAATTTGTAAACAGCGTAACAAAAGTCAACTTTGTTAACTATTTCCAACAAGGAAAAGAACAAAATTCTAAGCTTCAAAACCAGCGAGAATTATTTAGAACCGCTATTCTTGGCTAACTACGAAATCCTACCTACGGATAGATTACAAATTTGTTCAGCATGAAATCTTATTTCAAATTAGTTTATATACAACGGAGGTTTTCAGTTGAACACTTTTTGAATAAAAGGAACAAACTTAACTCTTTTTACTAACTCAAAGTGTACTTTGAAGTGAAATGTATTTTATAAGGATGTGTGTAAATACTTTGTGTACACGTGGATATAAAATTACAGTACTAAAACTTCTACTATTCATACTAGATCACGCGAGTCGTCTTAGTTTATTTTATTTTATTTTATTTTATTTTGTTTTTTTATTTACTATCAGAGAATTTATTTATTCATAGGCAGATGGCGGGCCTGCTAGCCGGTTGAGTTTATATTATTTTTGCCTACCAAATCAAATAAGTGGGCCCATCAATTACAACTGATTATAAAAGTAAATTTGTCTGATAATAATTGAATTTATATCTCTGCTATGAACGTATTTTGCAGTTTTATCTTTATGAGTATAGTAGGACTAAGACATCATTTGAACAGAAATATTATAAATGGGAAAATGTGTCTGTCTGTCCGTCTATATATAGACAAGAGGTAGCAAGCTCTTCAGGCCCGAACCGTTGAGCCGATTTGGCTGAAATTTGGTATGGCGATACCTTAAAATCCTTGCAAGTTAATAGGATACTTTTATCCCGAAAAAATGTAAGGTTCCCGCGCGATAAACGAGTTTTGACGCCACGGTGTTGCGGGCATCATCTAGCATTTTTAATTATATTTGGGGCCTGTTTCACTACTTCCAGATAAAGTACCGGATAGGCTATCCACAACTTTTTCGTTGACCCGCAACGGTGTTGCAGGCATCATCTAGCATTTTTTAATTATATTTAGGGTCTGTTTCACTACTTCCAGATAAAGTGCCGGATAGGCTATCCACAACTTTTTTGATAGATTCTCCATACTCTATCTGTCAACTTAAGTGGTGGATAGCCTACCCGGCACTTATCAGGAAGTGGTGAAACAGGCTCTTAGGCAAGGAATAGCAAATTCTCAGCTTTCAATTCTTTTCAGCTCCCCAAGTATGGGTAGTCGACGAGGCTGGTGGTCCTCTACTGGAGAAGTACTATGAGGCTGAGTCGACCCTGGCGCTAGTGTGCCGAGCGCGGCACGTGGAGACACCAGCTGTGCTCACCTGGCTGCACGAGGGACGGGCACTGAATTCTGACACTTCGAGGGGTGGAATCAGGTAGGGTCATATTCATTTTCCTTAATAGACCAATAGCTATGTCCCTTTATGTGAACCAGTTATGTATTTTTATCTGGATGAATGTATCTGTAATATAGCATAATTTCAGGCTATAAAGGTTGTATATAAATTACTTAAATTTTCATTGCGCCATCAGAGATTTAAGGCGTTGCGTCGTATCAACGCTGCGTTGTTTTACATGTATTTTATGATACGCCATGTTTTGTAGTTTTCATTGGCTGAACGTGGAGAATGACTGCTTGCTCTGATTGACAATTGCGGCGTTGAAACGCAGATAAAGTATATAATACGGTATCGAATTTTCTTTCGCGACGATGCAACGCAACGGACAATTTGGCCTCACCCTTACTGGGAACGCTGTCAATATTAGTCATGACCTTCAGTTAGTTATATCATCTCACGCTTCACATAACCCGACTCAACTAAGCAGGCCTTTCAACTGCTCATAAAAATAAATTCTCTGATTACATTACGAGAAAAAAGTTACAACAATAATACAAGTCACATCTGAATTGCAAAATGTATCTGCTAACTACAGCTCTCGCACATTAAGATATTGCGGAACAAGATGGTCCCTCGACGCCCGATGTAGGTCGCGATTGTTCATTACTTGGAACGAATTATTGGATTTGTTCAGATACTTGAAGGTTTATTAGGATTTTCAAGGGTTAGACAAGGGTTGAACTTCTAGGAAATTAAAATATGTATACTCTATTATATTTTGGTTGAACATGTAGGAAATTAAAATATGTATACTCTATTATATTTATTAGATAGAAAATTATCATAGGTTAAATAGTCTTTAAATTAGTTTCCAATGGATAGTCTTTTTCCAGTCTTATTTGAAATCAATATTAGCGCGCTAAGATTATGTGTTGGTTAGACTATCGCAATAGTTCTTTATAGTATTTAGTATCAGTTACTAATCGTAATAGACTATCGTAATAATTGTCGTAAGGATACTTAATTTGCTGTAGTAAGAGTGTCGGTGACCGTGACCGTGACAACGACCGTGACACTGACTGTGATAATTAACGTGACCATGGCTGTGACCGTAACTATTATTATGACTGGTCAGCGGTCATCTTCTCGTCATGTCTGAATTGTATATGACACTGAAACTGACATGATATTACTGTAAGTTTACAGCATTGATACACATTCCCAAAATGCCAGTCTGGACGAACTGTGGGAATATGTGTGGCAATCCCAAAGAAAGATCTTCCGACCGAGCGAGGTGGTATGATCGGTTAGGCCAAAGCCCACGTGAGCCCGACGTCATTGATTTTAGCTGTTGTATGTATACCAACACTTAGAAAACTTTGGTAGCGCGATGCAGGAATGTGGCGCTAATTGTGGGTACCGCCACAGAACCCATTAACATAACGCCTGCTCATTTACGCGCTAACAAGATCCTAAGCGCTTAGGATATTCAAATGAAGCCACAAAATCTATGTCACTTTGAAATTTGATAAGTCACGTAAAGATTGCGGTGCGTGACCGGAATAAATGAGGGATCTTTTTATTGGTCTTTCACGTGCTTGATCCGACCTCCGCTATATGACAATGCCGAAGCACGCATGCCGAATTGAATGCTTCCGAGAGAGTACTGGTTTAGGTCGATTATCGCATATCTCGTGTAGAATATTATGGTTTTTGTTAGAAATTTGTCCTTGAATATGGTAGAAGCCGAATTGAATACTTCCGAAAAGTCGTATACAGATTAAAGGTAGATTAATATTGCATATAATATTATGTCGTTTAGAATATTTTGGTTTTTGTTAGAAATTTCGTCCCTCAATCTGGTAGAAGCCGAATTGAATACTCCCGAAAGGTCGTATACAAATTTAGGTCGATTATCGTATATGTGTAGAATATTTTGGTTTTTGCTAGAACTTCGTCCTTGAATATAGTAGAATTATTCCCATTGTCTTATTACAACTTACGTATTGATTTACGTGACCTAATTTTTTGCTGCCAATGTGTTCATACATGATGACTGTCTCTTTGACTGGCTATCCGTACATTATACAGTGTGTAACAAAAATAAGTGATAATGCTTTAGGGTACACACCCTACAACACGTACACACGTGTTTCTTGTAGAGAGTTCACTGTGAAAGTAGCAGCTCTGAAAGACAAATTTTTTTTCACTTTTGTATGGGCAAGGGCCCGAGCGTCACGAGTTTCCGCATACAAAAGTGAAAAAAAAGGTCTTTCAGCGGTGCTACTTTCACAGTGAACTCTCTACAAGGAACACGTACACACCCTAAAGTATTATCACGTCTTATTTTTGTTACACCCTGTATAATATATTTCTGTTTTCACTTACGCTTAATTAGCCGAAGGATTTTAATAAAATATGGTGATTTAGTATAAAAATCACTTGAGAGATTTTTGAAAAACATAATTATGATACACTATAAACTTACGTTACTTCCGAATATTTAGTAGCTACCAATTATTTTTTGCTGCATAGAATAATTTTATTCCTGAGAATGTAAGGTCTCTGCGCAATTTTTAGCGTAACGAAGTTGCGAACAATTTGGCTAATAATTACTTACCACCAGCGTAACGCTGCCTTCACAATAGCGTTTGTCCAGCGTAGGCGTTCGATGAGCGTATGTGTAGCGCAGACGCCGCGACAACGCGGCGCGTACGTCGCGTTGCCGCCGCTTCTCTACTGGAACAATCAGAACGCTGCGCTAGCGCCGCGTATGGGCGACGTATACGCCGCGTTACTGTGGTGTCATGTAGAATCATTTCGATGTCAAAAGTACTTTCTATTGTTGAACTCATTTTACGTCGTATTACTTCGGGCGCTTGTTTACGAATGAAAGAATCAACGCGTGCACAGGGGTACATTACATGACTCCGTAGTAACGCGGTGTATACGTCGCGCACACGCGTCGCTAGCACAGCGTACTGATTGTTCCAGTAGAGAAGCAACGACAACGCGACGTACGCGCCGCGTTGTCGCAGCGTCTGCGCTGCGTATATTACGTTCATCGAACGCCTACGCTGGACAAACGCTAGTATGAGGGCAGCCTAAATATCGAGAAAGTTCCTTACGGTGCAACATTGCGAGCAACATCTACTTAATTATGTGTTCTTGTCTACAGCGTGAAAACCGAGCAAGTACCAGGAGGAGCGGACAGCGTGCTACGACTCGCCCGCGTCAATGGCAGCGACGCAGGCAACTATACCTGTGCGGTGCGGGGCGCAAGACCACACACAGTTTCTGTGCATGTGCTCAATGGTAATGATCGTTAAATACATAATTATATGACACCTAGCTGTATGGTATCCAATTAGGCACTAGATTGGAGACTGATCCTGTATTTGAAATTCAACTCTGAGGCGCCAACGATTTGGGTGGTTAACGCAAATAATACGACCACACACAGTTTCTGTGCATGTGCTCAATGGTGTTTACCGTAGCAATTCGTCCAATTAGGGCAGACGTTACTTATTATATGAGGCTACACTCTTAACGCCTCCGTGGTCCAGTGGTCTAGAGCGTCGCTCTTGACTCGGAGGTCGTAGGTTCGATTCCCGCGTTGGAAACATGTTATTTCCAAGTTTGGTTAGGACAATGCAGGAGGATCACCTGATTGTCTGACAAGCAATATGATCCATGCGTCGGATGGGCATTTAAAAAGTCGGTCCTGCGCCTGATCTCTCGCCAATTGTGTCGGTCTTCCGTCCCACTGGGTTATGAGAGTAAAGGAATAGAGAGTGCTCTTGTGTACTGCGCACACACCTGGGCACTATAAAATTACTCCTGCGTACCTGGCCTGGTTTCAATGAAACCGGCCACTGTCATCGAAACCGGTGTGGGGAGTATTATTATTATTACTACACTCTTAGGTGTGGGACACTAGAGTGAATACTTTAACGAAAGTGACCACGAAAGTCATAAGAACGTAGCGGCACCGCAACGCCAAATAAAATAAAACACACATTTACCACTTAAATGTGTAAGGTCCGTACTCCATGTGGAAGCTCCGAGGATATAAGGAATGTTCCAGGGGAAGTGCAAAGTATTTTTTCGTGGTCTACTCGCCGACTTCTCAGTCCTTAATTCCTACGAGCTCGTGCACTAATCCTTCACTTTATTTGAAGTTATGCCTTTTTTCCTTTTTTAACAGTAACTGCAGTACCATCACAATGTGACCTAAAGTCTAATTATAAGCTAATGCCGACAAAGGTCTGTCTCGTTAGTGTTGCACCACTTAAAAAGGCTTTGTTGATGAAAATTCGCCTAGCACAAGGCCGTCTTACATAATAGCTTCGAAAGCTTAAAGGTATGCGGCAAAGCATACCAGGGAATTTCTCAAAGGAAGTTACCTGACGTTTACCAGAAATATTTTACGAAATAATTTCCTTACTAATAAGTAATATTATAAAAGTGTGTTTGCCTGTCTGTCTATATGTTTGACAGTAACCTCTTTACGTTTAAACGGCTGAGCCAATTTTGATGAAATTTTGTAACGATATATTGAGGATGATTTTTACTGTGGCAAAGGGTACAGTTCCGGCGCGATAAATGAATTTCGGCGTCACAGACTTGCAGACATCATCTTTTTTTTATGAAATAAGGCGGCAAACGAGCAAACGGGTCACCTGATGGGAAGTAACTACCGTCGCCCATGGACACTTGCAGCATCAGAAGAGCTGCAGGTGCGTTGCCGGCCTTTTAAGAGGGAATAGGGTAATAGGGGAGGGTAGGGAACGGAAAAGGGTAGGGATTGGGCCTCCGGTAAACTCACTCAGTCGGCGAAACACAGCGCAAGCGCTGTTTCACTCCGGTTTTCTGTGAGCCCGTGGTATTTCTCCGGTCGAGCTGGCCCATTCGTGCCGAAGCATGGTTCGCCCACGTCAAAAATCCCACATCATCTTTTTTTTTTTTATTAAATAAGGGGGCAAACGAGCAAACGGGTCAACTGATGGTAAGCAACTACCGTCGCCCATGGACACTCGCAACATCAGAAGAGCTGCAGGTGCGTTGCCGGCCTTTTAAGAGGGAATAGGGTAATAGGGGAGGGTAGGGAAGGAAATAGGGGAGGGTAGGGAACGGAAAAGGGTAGGGATTGGGCCTCCGGTAAACTCACTCAGTCGGCGAAACACAGCGCAAGCGCTGTTTCACGCCGGCTTTCTGTGAGCCCGTGGTATTTCTCCGGTCGAGCTGGCCCATTCGTGCCGAAGCATTGTTCACCCACGTCAAAAAATCCCACGTCATCTTTTTTTTTATTAAATAAGGGGGCAAACGAGCAACCGGGTCACCTGATGGTAAGCAACTACCGTCGCCCATGGACACTCGCAACATCAGAAGAGCTGCAGGTGCGTTGCCGGCCTTTTAAGAGGGAATACGCTCTTTTCTTGAAGGTTTTCAGGTCGTATAGGTCCGAAAAAACTGCTGGTGACAGTTCATTCCAGAGTTTTACAGTGCGCGGTAGAAAGTTACGCGAAAAACGCACTGTGGAAGACTGCTACTCATCAAGGTGATGAAGATGGTATGTTTTTCGCGTGGGACAGTGGCGAAAAGTTGCAGGTGGTATGATTCCGAACAATTCCTCAGAACACTCCCCGTGATACAACCGATAGAGGATACAGAGTGAAGCTACATCTCGGCGTAATTCCAAGGGGTCCAAGTTGTTTGAAACACCAGCATCAACAGACTGAGTTTCCGAGCATTCGCCATCAACTACGACCTTTATGCTTCTTCTGCTAAGAAACCAGTGACCCACTTACATAATTTCTCAGGCAGCCCGTATGATGGAAGCTTTGAAAGCAGCGCTTTATGCCAAACCCGATCAAAGGCCTTCGCAATGTCCAAACTAACAGCCAATGCCTCTCCCTTCGACTCAATTGCCTGAGCCCAACGATGAGTCAGGTACGCCAAGAGATCACCAGCCGAGCGACCCTTACGGAACCCGTATTGTTTGTCGCTTAGTAATCCCTGGCCGTCCAAGTATCGAAGAAGCTGACTATTGATAATGGATTCCATTATCTTCGAGAAGAGAGAGGTTATAGCGATTGGTCTGTAGTTAAAAGGATTTGAGCGATCACCTTTTTTGGGGATCGGGTGCACCAAGGCTGTTTTCCAGGAAGCCGGGACGATGCCAGTAGAATAGGAGAGCCGAAAAAGACGCGTCAAGACCGGAGCCAACTCTGGAGCACACTTTTTGAACACAATAGGCGGGATTCCGTCAGGCCCACTCGACTTTTGGATATCAAGGGAACGGAGGGCTTTTCGCACTGAGCGCTGATGAAACCGAATATCTGACATGATGATCGTGCATCGCGGTATGGTCGGCGGTTTTTGCCCCCCGTCATCCAGGGTCGAGTTTGACGCAAAGAGCTTGCCCAGAAGATCGGCTTTGTCTTTTGCGTCTTAGGCCAACGACCCATTTCCTACGTGTAGGGATGGTAGGGTTGGCTTGCAGAAATTTCCTTCAATTGCTTTGGCCAGAGACCAGAATGCACGGGTTCCCGAGGGGAGGCGCTCAAGTCTCTTGCCAATTCTATTGACGTGCTGTTGCTTTGCCCGAGTAATCTCTTTCTTGAGGGACCTAGAGGCAAGGTTGTACTCCTTTTTATATGTGCTGGTATTTAAATCCCGAGCAGACACCGCGTTTGCCCAGGATTGGTAAGCCTCCTGCTTCCGGCGAGAAGCTTTTTTGGGGGATGAACCAAACCAGGGACGAAATCTGCCGCCAGTTGGCACTACAGAGGACGGAATGAAAAGTTCCATCCCCTGTATCACCACATCGGCAACAGAGTTGGCAGTGTTGTCGGGAGAAGCACACGTGCCCCCAAGGATAGGGTGCAAAAAACGACCGCATCCCATCCCAGTCTGCCGACTTGTAGTGCCACACACGACGGTATTTAACAGCACGCTGTCTTAACACCGTCGTAAGTGGCACAGAACTCCTGACAAGGCAATGATCCGATGAACCAAGTGGTGCGGTTACGGATATTTGGTAGCCGTCAGGATTTTAAGTCAGCAGGAGGTCCAGCAAGGAAGGATTCTGACCATCCACATCTGGGATTCGCGTAGGCGTAGTAACCAGTTGTGTCAAGTCGTTCGCAAGGGCAAAGTTGCAGACAGATCTCCCCGCATGATCAGTTTTACTGGAATTGAGCCAGTCGGCGTGGTGGGCATTAAAGTCGCCAAGTATTATGATCTCTGCGGATGGGATCTGCTGCTGCACAAAATCTGAAGCAGCTTGCAGGTGCTCCAAGAGTCGGTCCGTCTCGGGGTCACCACTATGGGACCTATATAGGCATGCATAGACGCGAGGGTGGTCGTCGCAATCTATGCGGAGCCATAAGATGGACAGGTCCATGACCTCAAGATTGCTGAGGCGGCGAGAGCCGATATCATCTCTGATATACACACACACTCCAGCTTTGGGTAGAAAGGAGTGCTCGAGATAATACCCTGGGTGGGAAAGGTATGATGTGTCAATCGGAGATGATATCTGCGTCTCGGTTAAAAAGAGCAAAGCCGGCTTTGCCGTCTCAAGGTGATAATGGACGGCATTAAGATTGGAGTGTAATCCCCTGATATTGCAAAAGTCCACGTTTAATATCGAGGGGGGTGCCTTTGTGTGTTTGCTTTGCCCCGAGCAGATTGGAGCGCAGTTTTGCCCTCCCCAGAATACGAGGGGCAGCCTGGACGTCCACGTTCAGTTCCAGGGGTTCCTGAGCATAGACGTCCAGAGAGGGATTCTCCAACGCAGTTGGTACCCTCCTGGGGTAACAAATTGTTTTTCAACTGCGGCATTTCTAGGGGGGGTAGGGGATTGGGCCTCCGGTTAACTCACTCACTCGGCGAAACATAGCGCAAGCTCTGTTTCACGCCGGTTTTCTGTGAGGCCGTGGTATTTCTCCGGTCGAGCCGGCCCATTCGTGCCGAAGCATGGCTCTCCCACGGACAGATACCGGCGTTCAGCCACCCCTCCCGTGTCACCGTGAAAAAGCTCACGATGGCACGAGGGAGGTGCCCAGGGACACGACGTGGACGGACCGGTATCGCCCCTCTGTCTAGGACGAAATCAGCGGAAAAATTAAAAATAGAATGTCAGGAAAATGAGAATGTCAGGGGAATTTACAAAATTCACAGCGACATCGGACGCGACGCACCGCAATGTACGAAATTTCACACCTTTCCGCAGATTAAAAAAAGTTTTTTGTATGAATTGTGGTTGTATTTTATCATCCAGCCGTGAAAATGGGACTAAGCGGTTACGTTTTAAAACATTTTAACGTTTTTTGTTGCTTTGTTTGTGACAAGGCACTTATTGTGTTAAATCCTTTTTATTAAATGTTGAGAAAAATTGTCAAGATATATTCATAAAATTATTATAACTTTAATCACTGAATAAAAATTATCAAGCGTACAAAAAAGAAATAATTGTATTATATCATAAAAATGGATCACGAAGACAAACGATACCTAGGTAATCTAAGTATAAGTCTTAATTAGTATGAGCACTGAATACAAAACTAAGCAGAGAAAAGGGAAATAATTTCAAAGGATTTTCGCTTAAGCTCAGCCTAATGAGTTTTTATGAGCTGGTCTATATTCTGCTACTTTATTAACGTAAGCCTTTTTCGAGTTGAAATCCTCGCTAACATTTTAAATGCTGAAGTCTTGAAGAAATCCTAAGCTACGTACATACCTAAAGAACAAGACGTATTTTACAAAATTGTTCTAAAGATGACAGAAGCTGCGGGGCTAAAATGGTCGCTTTGGAAAATCATAATATGAATCATAATATGATTCATTTTTTTAAATCGCAAAATGGTCACTCTGCATCTCTCTGCATGCAATTTATATATAGTACCTAATTCGTACTAATTTGACATTCGTCAGTTTGACAGTTTTGACAATTCATTTGCTGAATCGATTGAGCTGAATTGCTAAATGTGACCATTAATTATTATTTAGCCCCGCTGATCGGTTGAAGACATGACAGTGTGTCTCTAACTCATCTACTAATAATTCCACAGGAAGTTCGCTTGGTCTGTCTGTTACGCAATCATTAATATAGAATTTTGTAAGTATTTCCGTCAGTATTCGAATTCCACGAAGTATATGACCCATTTCAGAATGTGCGTATTGGGCATAATATCTTTTCGCGAGGTTAGGTCTTTACTTTATAATCTTATATTATGTAATATGTTAGATGATACCGATAGGACTCGGAAGTAATAAGCCAGTTTTGATTTATCTAGAAAAGAAATATTTAATGTTATAACTTATAACAAAAGTAAAACATACAGTTTAAATAATACTTAACACGTGCATTGTACTAACCTAGAAAAGAAAAATCGACAATCAAGTGTTTGTTACTTCCTCTAGAATTTATCCTTGTGTGTGTTACAATATTTATTAATTTTATTTATTACTGCACGTAATCACTATGATTTTGCAATATTTTTAGAGAATGGACATAAAATATTATAATATTATCACTTCACGAGCAGGCTCCGTTCTTCAGCGTCCTGTCAATTGTCATTGTCATTTTTGTGACCAACGTGAAACGTCATGCTTATAAGGCCAGGTACACAAAATTGTACATTAGGTTAGGTACACAATATAGTCTACAAACCTTGCATATATAATATATACATATGTATTGTTTCCTCTTCACGTTTACCATTATGTTGGTGACGCTGTCTCTAGCATGATTTAGCTCTATCGCAGTCTAGACAAATATGCCATTGTTCGTATTGGTCTATCACAGGCCAACTTGAAGAGGACATTACCAAAGCTGAATTATAAAGGAGCGTATTTAATACATCTTAACGTAGAATTAGTGAACATAATCTAACTACTGCACTCAGAATTCAGATATTACTTGACTGTAATTAAATGAAGATTTTGACATAAGCCCCATTACGTTACTGTCTGTCTCTAAGACTGTCAAACTCTTCATTAAATTGTATTTTAATCATCATTAAATGCCTCTGAGTACGGCAGTAAGTATTTTAACTCAAAGCTGCCAACATTCATGCGGATGTTGGAGCTCTGAATAATTAAACCCTCAATCGTAAATAAAAGTCAATATTTGCTCACCGTATGCCCTTTAGATGCCTCAGGCGGAACATAAAACTTTTCCTAAAAGGAAAAGCAAACATAATAATATAACCTAGTCATATAAGATTCTGATATAAATTAATGTAATAAAATATTTACGCACAGTAAACAGTTGTAGCTCTTCATTAGAATAAAATGGTGCGTTTAAAAGTATCATGTTTGTTTTAATTTTTCACTGAATATGTATGAGGTAATGCTATTTAGAAAATATAAATGACCGCTGGTTTTTCGAAGAAATTTGTTTTTTATGCGAAAAATCTACGTTTGAGTGGTAAAAATATTCCTATGTCCTTTCCCACACGATAAGATATCTCCATAATTATCGATTTTCAACCAAATAGGTTCAGCAGTTTAAGAGTTACACGGTAAAAGATAGGCGCACTTTCGCGTTATGTCTTCACGCCCAAACCGTTGAACCGATTTTGGTGAAATTTTGTATGGAGATACTTACTTTGAGCGAATAAAGGATACTTTTTGCCCCGAAAAAATGTTCGGTCCCCGCGCGATAAACGAATCTTGGTGCGACGGAGTTACGAGTGTCATCCAGTTATAAAATTAGTAGTTTTGAACGCCTCCGTGGTCTAGTGGTATGGAGCGCGGCTCTTGACTCGGAGGTCGTGGGTTCGATTCCCGCGTTCGAAACATGCTCTTTCCAAGCTTGGTTAGGACAATGCAGGCTGATCACCTGATTGTCTGACAAGTAAGATGATTCATGCGTCGGATGGGCATGTAAAAAGTCGGTCCTGCGCCTGATCTCTCGCCGGTCGTGTCGGTCTTCCGTCCCACTGGGTTATGAGAGTAAAGGAATAGAGAGTGCTCTTGTGTATTGCGCACACACTTGGGCACTATAAAATTACTCCTGCGTAGCTGGCCTGCATTCAATGAAACCGGCCACCGTCACCGAAACTGATGTGGGAGCTATTATATTATTATTATTAGCTTTATGATCGATGTTACCATATAGGAAAATGCCAAATATTGCTATCTTTTAAATAAAATCAAACTCAATACATAGGTGTTTTCGCAATAAGCATTGAAATCACTTAAACGAAAACTAATGCAATTAGTGAAGCGAGGTGTTTTGTAGTTCAATCAAACATGGCCGCTGCGCCAACACTAGAAAGTTACTTCGTTAATGTTAGCTATGTCGTGTTGCGAGACAGGTGACTGCTAGACGTGTAGTCAGCAGAAACGTGAGAAAACGCTGAATACGGTAACGAATCTGGTAGATATTGGTTTTGTGTCGTTTTCGGTTGTGTTACATGACGTTTACATTTATAAGCACTTTAGAAGTTCTAAAATTAATAGTATTTTTAACCGACTTCCAAAGAGGAGGAGGTTATATGTGCGGCTGTGAATATATATATATATATATATATATATATATATATATATATATATATATATATATTTTTTTTTAATTTGTGTATGTTCAACGATTACTCCGCCGTTTGTGAACCGATTTTCAAAATTTTTCTTTTGTTGTATAGGGTTCAACTCCAATTTGGTACCATGTTCACAAAAGTGGTGACCTGATGATGGAATCCATGAGTAATCGAGGGAATTCCTCAAAATTTATATGGAAACATATTATAGTGATTTTGGTTTTATGAAACAAAAATTTAAGGTGATAATTATAAAATGTTTGTCAATGATGGTGCATTTTTCCCTGTCTACTACGATTAACAAATACTTTTTACTAATATAAAAAATGAGACTTGCCTAAATCTACGAAATACTAGAACTTGTTAGGGGCCTTCCCTACGGATTCCGTAATTTACCGTATTTAGATCCTTATAAACTCATAATTTCAAAGCTACAAAGTTATAATAAAAATACAGCTATAATTTTCAGCATATCAACATTCCTTTCCACGTTTTAAATTTTCTATTTTTGTTTATTATAGTCATGATATCAGCTTCCAAAGTAAAACCAATTTATTAAAATTCAAGCATACATTCAGCATCTCCTTAGTATTTACAAATTACTTTGATTTGAAACACACGCCAATAGATCGACAATATCATAAACTACGTTTTTTTTTAGGTAAATTTTGAACAAATATAGGGTTTTGGTGCGATCTCGGCAACGCGGCAAATGTATGGTCACTGTTGTTTGCTCGGGGGACGGCCTTAAAGCGTACTATAGAGAAATCCTGCAGGCACAACACAATAATTTTCCGTAACAAAAATCAATATTTTTTTGTTGTGTCGCTATGCCTATTCCAATTTTAAATTGGTCATTAATTACGTAGCACCTCCATCGTGGGTATCGCAGACACAGATTTTCAATTGTTATGCGGCAGCCGGCTGCCGCTTGAGGATTGATGGGCTAAATACTTGTAAAATCGCTTCGTCACGTTATAATGTGCACTAACCCTAAGCATTCCTCGACCAATCACAGCTCGTTTCACTAAAAACTAATACATACCCATTTGTTCCAGAAGAAAGCCTCGCGGAGTTGCACGCGGGCGGCACCCCCCTCTCGCCCCGCGCTGACACCCTCCTCATCATGATCGCGCCTCTCACCACTGTCATTATCGCCCTGGCGCGCATGCTGGCATATATTCTGCCGACGTGATGTAAATACTGTTTTAAATTATAGTTACACGAAATAAAGTTTTATTAAATATTGGTGGATTTTATTTGATATGCCTTGTAATCTTTATGAAAGAAAGTTATTGTCGATGGTCACGCAGTCTGCAGCGTGACAGCTGATAATGATGAACACAACACGAATCACGAACAAGCTTATAACCAACATAGCCCGTATGTTCGAGTTAGCTTTTGATTGGCCAACGTAAAAGATCATTGTTGATTGACGAAAATACCTATTATGAGCCAATCAACAAGTTCTGCCAAAAAAACTCTAATACCGCTGATTCTGTATTAACACAAAAAAACCATGCTATTTCTTATTTCTTAAAGTACCTACAGTATAATTATAATTATAGTCCTGCTATAATATCCACAAAATAAAAATACAAACAGAAAGGCCTGAAGAAATACAATTTAAGAGAGAAAAGTTTTATTTGAATTTATCATCTGGTGGGAGCAACTATGCATGTGAATATTACATTTGTGCTAACTGGCTAACGAAGAAGTTAAAGTTGGGAATGTTTTTAGCTCCCAGCGAAAATTATATTATGTTGAATTACTGATAAAGTTGAGTGTCAGTTTCTGTCACTAGTAACTTAGGTTGCAAACTATGATTTTTATGATATCGAAACTTTGGTAAAATTATTTTACTCAATACGACAATTCAAAGTGTCGTTACCATGCCCCTCCGCGAAAAAAACCGGTGGTGGCGGCAAAACCGGTCGGACATAGTGGACACAATACAGTATAAATCAAGCCTAAGTCATAGTTTCAGGTTGGGAAAGACAAAGTGTCATTATATAAAATAAAATAAAAAAATAATATTACTCAATTGCATAGTAACATATAAAAAGCAAGTATGATATACATCGGGAAGCTATATTTGAAACAATGTCCCTACAGCGTGCAGCTTACCGGCAAGCTATTTGTTACCCAGACCATTCCAGAATGAGGTACAAGGGAAATGCTGAAGCGAGATTTCTATTATATAAAAAATTGCACAGTTTAAGCACAGAGTAAAAAGTATACTTATTACTTACAGTGGTATACATTTGCGTTCTTAATATAAAATGTCAAGGATTCTATGGTCAAAAGGTTTCAAGTTTGGTTAGATATCCTTATTATCTGCCTGTCCTGCGATTGATTTTTCGCTCGTACAACGGGCAAAAGTTCAGTTCAGTTTCCCCAGTGGAACGGAAGGCTAAACTTTTGCCCGTTATACGTCACAAGAGTATAGCGAAATAGAGTGATCTGCTGATGTAATATCTTGTGTAATAGATGTCCGGTTAAGTATTACGGCGCTTTGCAGACGATGGGGCGGGGCGGGCCGATCAATTTCGCCGTGTACGCCACACACAGCACACGCCGTCTGCGTTACAGCATGTTAAAACTTGGTTAAAACTGGTTTGTGTGATCCAAAGCGGGCACCAGCGGCGCAGTATTTTTGCCCGCCGTATGCATTAGTAATGTAGGATTACCTTTGTGCTATCGTTCGCGACGAAATTGACCGGTCCGCCCCACCCCGTCGTCTGCAAAGCGTTAAGAGAAACAGATGGCAAACCTACATAATATTTACTAATTTGGTTGAGTCAGTAGTTACCCTCAAACGAAGCCGACAAATCACGACTAAAAATGACACTGTATAATATAATTATTAACTTGTCATTACTCATTACCCAACCAAACAACGAAGCTTCGCCATCTTCATAATATAATACTATACGCGAAAGTGTGTCTGTCTGTCTGTTAGCTCTTCACGCCCAAACCGCTGAACCGACTTTGTCGTTTGGTGTACTTTGAGTCCCGGGAAAGGACATAGGATATTAGTTATCCCGGAAAAATGTACGATTTCGGCGCGATAAACTAATTTTAGCGCAAATAAATTATATTATACCAATTTATCTGAAAGAAAAGACAAACATAGTTAATACAATATGAAAATTTCGTAGAATTATTGAGCTTTATTTTACTTGTTTAAACCACTCTTTAGGAAAAATGTAAGCTTTCGTGTGCTCATTAAGTGCCGGCATTCTTCGGTAAACTTTGAACAGCCTTTACAGTTTTATAGGACAATTAAAAGTTCCACTGAATAGCGATAATATCTATAATAATATAGCTTGTTAAGGGATCTCAAATGCTATAAATCATGGAGAATTATGTCCGCAAAATGATTTTTTGTAATAAAATATTGTCATTTTTAATAATATGGCACAGAATTTGTTGTGTTATACTTTAAATACACCTACAAAGCTATACAAATCGAGTAGGTCTTAAAAAACCCTTTTTCATGGTTTCGTGGTTGCAAAAACACAACTGTCACTCAATAGGCACCCGTAAGAATTTATTATATGGCCTCGTGCAAAATAGTACTGGGATGACATTTAACAGAGAATCGTGTATCTCAAGTGATAATAATTATACAAGATGGTGGTCTCACTACTTCACTCAGAGGTGAACATTATTCACATGAAATATGTAATTTAATGAAAATTTTGACACAAATCCCATAAGCTTTGTCCACACTGTGCCTTTTTTTGTTCATCAAGGGCATGCGTTATAGCGCAGTCAACAGCAAACGTGCGGCATTCCCGCGACTTCCATCATTCCATACAAAACTTTCGCTTTGTTCTTTAATGACAATGTTGGCGTTGCGTTCGTTGACGCATTCAATTATTGAAATACGAAAGTTGAATGAAAGAAGATGACGAAAATTGAAGATGAAAGTGCACAGTGTGTACATATATGATCATTATCAGTCAAAATCATCATTAAATTAAAGTTTAATCATCATTAAATCTTCTTATTTCGACCTAGCCCAAAAACATCCTTGTATCCAGTTTACTATTGAAAGCCGTTTACCGGTACGTAGAGCCAACACATACGATTGATAAACAGATAACCACACTAGGTATAAATCGAAAAATCCTACTTAAAGTCATTATTATTTCACACACATTTTAACCATAAACTTTTATTAATACGACGTACATTCATATTTCAACTTTAAACCTTTTTAACTTAAATGATAATAAAACGCGATTAAAATCTTAGCAAGAATAACGCCAGTCTTAAGCGGATTTCAGTTTAAAAATCCTTCAGAAACATTTCATGTTCAATTCTAAAAGAGAAATCAAATGGCATTATTGTATTAAGACAAAGCACCGATTGCAACGAGTGTTTTCTAAAGAAAGTGTTTCAAATAAAAGCTAAAATACTTGCAGAAGCATTTCAAAATATTTGGCTTTAAACAAGACCATTTTATATCAACAATTGATTGGTTTTTTGGCATCGGCTGTATTAAAATTTTAATTTTTTTATCGTGCGAGTGCCGTTTATTTAAGATTGAAGCTGTTATGTATTCTACAAAACTCAAAGTAGGTATAAACATATTATTATCTTTTATGAAAACTTTTCAACAATTCGAGTATTAAAAGAAAATAGATAGACCTATAACAACAAACAAATTATTTTTACAGGTATACTTGGACATTTATAATGATAATGTAAGTATGGATTCATAGTTCAGTATTTTAATAATTTTCGCCCGATCTAACAAAGCCCGTTGGTTGTGTAATAAAAAGTGTCAAAGGGATGAAAATAAAAATAATTTGCAACGTTCAAAGCCTTACAAAACTGAAAGAACCTTACAATATGAATGAATTTTCCCTTTGCGATGAGCGATTGAATGAATTTCAGATTCCGTAAGAATTAAAGCGTCAATTAAGGTTCAAAGATTTTTATTTGTACCAAATGAGGTCGGTACACGAGAAGAGGAGTTTTAAATTGTATTTAAACATTGGCTGTTTAACTAAAACTCGCCAGCGCAAATAATTCCTACGGGAACGCTGTATATTTTCGGGATAAATTAATGTGCTTCTCCGGAGCTTAAACTACTACCATGTAAAAATTCATGAAATGTGTTGTGTAAAATGAAAATATTCGTTATTCGTTACAAACTTTTATATCTAAGATAGAAATTCAAAAGTTTATATTTATACGTTTGCTACCTCTTTACAATTGTTTAATCGAATTTGATGATATTTGTTATAGAAATACTTTGAGTCCTGAGGAAGAATAATATTAACTAGTTCTTTTTGTGCAAAATATGCGGTTTCTGTCCGATTTGAAGTTGCAAGAAACATTTGGCTCTCTCTTGAAGAAGCTCCATTGCAAAATATATTTTCAATCACTTTCCATATAAATTATAATATTATATTATTTCTGAATTATTTAGTAGTATTTTGTTCGACAAGGGGATTTAAATGAATATTATTTGTAATTATTCCACAGAGAGCTTAAATACTTCTTAATTAAGAAAGCGTAATACGAGGAAAGTACTCCCATGTTTTGTACAAAGACTTCATAATTAGTTATAATATTATTATATTTAGTAAAATAATATATTCTAGTCTTATGACTTATATTCGAGTTAGATAGATAGATAGTTTGGTTTTTTTAGCATATTTGTTTAATAACCCTAATTGATAAGTTAGAAAATTAATATAATTTCTGATATTATTATGTTTCAAGCTAGCCTGATATATGTTTTAATTCCAACTACAACCAATATGATTAAAAGGACCAATAGTTTTTCCTTTCACTTTAAAACACGCATGAAATCGATACAGACTACAGTTATAGTACGCAAAGCGATTAAATTATTAAATCTCTACAATTGGACGATTATCACTAGTTTCATCCATGGATAGAGCGGAAAATTGACGCTAAAATCCAACTCAAATGGGCATTACTCATGATCAATGCCTTTAAAGTGGATTGCCATCAATGTTTTGGGCACAGACATAGATCAAGATAGATACCGCATGTCTCTCCATTAACGAGCGTGTTACTTTTTTCCTACCACTGTGACGTACGATGATAAGAAACGTGTCCATTATCAAGGCCAACATTTTTATTTGAATTTCTACAGCTCGATACGGCACTTTTAGGGATTTAGGCATTTTTATAATTCCGATTGACGTCCGATTCCGATAGCAGACTAAAGAACAGATTTTCGAAAGACGAGCATTGCTCGTCGTTTGGGAACGTGATATGGCACGCGAAGTACATACACATTCGGTATCTATCTTGATCTATGTCTGTGGTTTTGGGCCACAATTGTTAAAAATAAATATTATTTGCCGGGAATGTGAAAGAGTGCAGTTGTGTTTTTGTATTATTTTCCAAAAATTGTGTTAACTGGGTTTTTGATGTGTAATATTGGTACAATTAACATTACATATTAGTTATCGTGCACAAGTGCAGGTCGTCGCGACACTACTGGTTTCTATAATATTGTATTTTTATGAATAAGTGTCGTTAGCTTCGTGTCGCTAGCTGCGCAGAGTACCTATTTCATACAAATACATACAAACCAGTAGTTTCGCGAGGACACGTCGTCTGCTGCAACTTCATGTAGCCGGCTTCCAACTTGTACCTTTAGAGAAAAAGAGGGTTCAATAGTCCCTAGACCAGGGGTTCCCAAACTGTGCGCCGCGGCGCCCTGGTGCGCCGCGCCGTGAGTCGATCCTCCATCACCATCCATAACTCAATTATAAAATAAAATCATAATATTATAAATTATACAAAGCATGCAGAAGAATAATATTTGTTTATTATTATTTACTTGCTTAACCTATCTATAATCATTAAATGTGTTTATTTATGTATATTTTTGTAATACCTAGGTAAAGTAGGGCGCCGTGACAAAATGTTGACTTGTAAGTGCGCCGCAAGCTGAAAAAGATTGGGAACCACTGCCCTAGACCATCAATAATATTGCACAATACGTGACATTGCACTATAAAATGTATCGTCTAGAGTCTAGACTCTAGGCCCTAGGGGCCCGCTAAAATCGTCGTTGAACTTGTCTAGTCTTACTAACTGGGATATATTAATTTGTTCGGGAAAGTGGATCAAAGTCCAAATGATTCTCAGGTATATTATAGCGCTTTTGATAAGCTATGATCAATACCATTTAAACAATACTGTAAAAAAGATAAAGGATTTTTTAAAAAAAGATAAAGGACTTTCGATAAACCTTAGAATAACTCTCATTTCTGTATAGGCATTAGGCATGTTTTATTATGTTATATTGAAATAGTTAAATAAACACTAGTTACGACGAGCTTTAAGTGAGTAAACTAGTAAATATCAGCCCGTTGACATAATGATCATAAATAATAGCGCTTATTGTGTATGATTTATGAACGATGATATAATGAACGTATTTAAATAATTTATTGTTTCGATTTAATATGTCATAAAAAGTTTAAAAATGAAGGTAAATAGATTCAATATTATGTAATAAAAATCAGTAAGTAACGTACATTCTCAATTCAATAAAAAATACTATTTATGTGTCTAAACTTTGATCATAGTTTCTTATTCTATGCAATGCGAGGATCTTTCCTCTTTACCTGTCACAAAAGTTTACAGCGTCATCCGAGTCCGCAAAAAACAGCTCGTAAACATACACTTTCGCGCGAACAAAAGTTTAATACGTCTTTCCTCTTCCATTTTACGTGTACTAGATTTTATCAAAATTGCTCCAATAGTTCGATACAAACTCGTCTAATTAACATCTTAATTTGTATTACGTGAGTCGTGACAATACAGCCTTCAAAGGGAGACTGACAATACCTAGTCTAGCTTGTCCTACTTTTCACTATCTGCCTCTTAAGTTACGTCACACTAGCTCAAAGGCGTAACGCGTTTGCATTCACTAACACGTTTTCAATTGCGTGCTAGAAGTGGGCTTGCTTCTGACACGCGATTGAAAGCGCGTTAGTGAATTGCTTTAGAGGCTTCTAGGAAATCAGAACTTGAGATACCTATAATCAAAAGCGTAATGTGAACCCTGTAAACTTCGTATCACTGGAAGTCCAGGGAAGGATTATAATATTAGCACCTGGACTTCTATGTGAATATTTGAAGTTTAAAATTAGCCAAATCGGTTCAGCTGTTCTCGAGTTTTAGCGGGACTAACAAATTTTAAAATCCATTTTTATTTATATACCTCTAGATACATTTTGAGAATCCACCTTATATTATAAACTGATAGATTTAGCTCTATTATGTAAAAGTTTGGCTCCCAAATCAGAGGTCATTGATTTAATTCCTGCGTTGAAACGACTAAAAACATTGTTTGTCAGTTTGTTTTTTAAGTCACAATATGAGATATTACTGCAATTATTTCACGGTAGAGGCAGCACCAGCATTGACAGTAAACAAAAAGTTTTGTTCGACGTTTAATATAATGTTTCTGTGAATATTCTGATATGACCTTTATAACATGTTGGATTTGGATATTATTTACTGCATGTGCTAGTAGCACTCTCTGAATTAAAGAATTAAAACCGCACTTGGTTTCAATTTTTACACTCGGTAGACTACCGCTTATTTTCGATAATACTTCTTTCATTACCCCACAAACGACGTTAAATAATACACGTAAAAGTTCTTATCTCAAGTGCCGACATGATGGATACTCTGACGTGTGCTCAAGAGGAACAAATTTGATAATAAAATTACTTTCCTCATATTATCATTTTCTCAACGGTTTTTGGCAGACTCGAGTACTGACTGACACCTTAAATGGATTAGGCTCCTTGCTTCAAAGTGGACCTTTTTTATTTGGATTTGTTTTTGTCTGATAATTTATTGGAACGAAGTTCCTTATCGTGCGTTGCGAAAGAGGACTAGACGGAAAAGTTGTAACGACATTTTTTTATTAGTACCTGCGTAGTAGGGGCAGAGGGCGTTGATAGTATTCCTGGGCGTGAACTAGATGGTGTTTTTGAGAACAAACAGCGACATCTACCGGACGTTTAAATAAATTTATTACAATTCCACAAAAGTATCGTTGTTATAGTTCTTGCAATCTACGAGTGCGCGTAGCCTTTATTTGTAGTTGGAAATGTGAATAGACATTTTCGTTAGTGTGCGTACCTGACGGGCAGTTAGTAGCGAGCATAGATAATATAGTATATAAACTGAGATAGATGTGACACAAGCAGAAGTATAGGTAAGATTATTGCACTCGAGTTAAGATGGCGCTTTGACACGTAATGTAGCAGCGCCATCTAGTTGAGCGGTACATAGTATTTCTAGGCGTCAACTAGATGGCGTTTTTGATAATAACCAGTGACATCTACCGGATTTAAATGATAATTTTGATACAAAAATTAATGGCCTGGATTCACTTTGATTAGTGCAAGTGCAGGTGATTAGTACAGATGATTTATAGTGATTTAGAGAAACTACTGGAGTTGCCATTTATCTCCAAATCACAAATCATCTGCACTAATCACCTGCACTCACACTAATCAAAGTGAATCCAGGCCATTAGAGGCAATAAACAGTACAATATTTTGTTTACTTTATTTTATTAGCAACCAAATCAAATAAGAAAATAATACTGCAGTCTGTAACTGAACTTTTCAGTAATTTTTGAATTGTCCTTTTAGTTGGTGAAACCTGAAAGAAATTATACAAATTTTAATACCTAGCAATATTTTGAAAGAATGTATTAGGAAACACTATTAAAAATAAATATAATCTGATTGCTAATTCTGTCATAATTCACCAAAAATTATCAGATTCATTTGATATTTTTTACTTTACTAGGTTCAATAACAATTACATTAACCTGACATAGATTTATTTTTGTGTCTAGTAGTAATCTGTAGAAAATCATAGTGAATGTTGCATGTCTAGGGTGAGATGTGACTTCCTTCACTGGCTCCCACAGTAAGTTGCAATATTGAATATAATATTCAGTTTACTGACAGTTGTCTATTTGCTCGTCTATTAACTGTAACAAAAATAAAATACTATGTTAGCGTTAGGGCCGGGACACAAAAATACGGCACGGCACCGTACGGCGTCGTACGGCGCCGTGCCGTAGAAACTCACATAGAAATTCAAGATGAGTTTCTACGGCACGGCGTCGTACGACGCCGCACGGCGCCGTGCCGCAGTTTTTTACGACGCGCGCCGTGAATACTCACGGCGCGGCACCGTGCGGCGCCGTGCCGTGTTTTTGTGTCCCGGCCCAGCGTACACAGTAAGTAGTAACCCTGTGTAGGTTTTGTGTTCGGGAACTGCAATCTGTATAAAAATAAAAATTAGTAGAACATACTAATGCTTAGGATATTTTTTAATTAATGACTTAATTTCAAGATTATGAAAATTTCAAAAAGGAAGGTCTTCTCAGGTAAGGAGTAGTACGGAGGGTTTTTCTCACCCAAAACATCCCTCCTCAAGCCATTTCAACACCAAAAAGTTGGCGCAGGCTTATGAACCATAAGAGCCCATTTCAAGATTTTCACGACGATTAAATAATTAATTAATAATTTTAACTACGCGGGTCACTCATATTAACAAGGGCCACTTATATTAACGCGGGCCACTTATAAAGTCCCGGCGGGCCGCATGCGACCCGCGGCCGCGGGTTGGGGATAGCTGATTTACTTAAAGGTTTATTTTACTTACCTCCTTCGTCACATCCAAAATAACAGTGAAGTCAGGGGCTCAGAACAAATAAAAAGTCTGAGGTCACGGGTATATCGGTACTTATCTTCGAAGTTCGACGTGATTCGATTGATCGTGCGACGTGAAATTTCAAACGAAGCTTTTTACAGGAACTATCGGATACCAGTCATCACTAAACAAGTTGTCACAAGCCGAGCGAAGTCAGAAACAATAAGAAGAAAGTAACTAAAAACCACAATAACAAAAAACAACTAACGCAGGCGAAAACTTTATAATACTTTTATAAAGTGAAAATTTTCGTCAACGGATGAAAGATAATATAACACTACATTGGATAAATGTCATTACGTATTTGTCTATATTATGCCATCTAGTGGCATTTAGAGGTATCAAAGTTGTGTTACAAAAAAGTTTGTTGTATTATTTGTAAGATGGCAGCACGCTCAATATTTTTTTTACCAACAATGTACTATGTGTCACCCCCATGGTAGCGAGCGAGCCATGTATAGATATGGTCACTCACACAACTAAGGGTGACGCGCGCTCGTAGATTGCAAGAACTATAGTATTCCTGGGCGTTAACTAGATGGCTTTTTTATAACTTCCTTTCATCCGGGTGTCCCTTAAGGCCGCCATCACATTAAGTCGCAAGTAGTGCGGCAGGCGGACTTCTATACTAAAACGAGCCGCGCGGCAGAGAAGTCGCGCGGCTGCCGCACTACTCGCGACTTAGGCCGCGTTTCCACTGAAGCGGAGCGGAGCGGAGAGGAGCTTAGCGGTGCCCGAATTGACCAATCGTGTTATTCCAGCGGAATGACAGCGAAGCGAAGCGAAGATTTCGAGCATGGTGATTGGTCAATTCGGCACCGCTAAGCTCCTCTCCGCTCCGCTCCGCTTCAGTGGAAACGCGGCCTTAATGTAAAGGCAGCAGACACCTCTCAAGTTTTTTAGTTATCGTGTTATCCAAAGTTTTAATAATTATGTTACTAATGATAAAAATAACGTTCTGTTGAATATTGAGTAGATTGACAGATGATATTTCATTACATAAACCGAGTTAGCCTTAATTCTAAAAAATCATAAATATACTTACTACTCATGAGAGCAATGCAGCCGATGCCACATTGTTCCGTTGCATTGCCGTACCGTCAAACTTTAACGTACCTGTGATACAAGAAAGGTAGATTTTATGACAATATTATGCTACAACTCGTGACACTAGTCTCAATCCTACCACAATACTAATTATTCATTTATAATGTCATCGAATCGGTTAAAATAAATTGAAAGAATTGACGACGAACTGCGCTGTTACCCACTAGTTGCTGCGTCTTGTGCGTTGCCACAACGCAAACGGCATACAGTGACGGCATTCCATTCTGACAACACAACGCAAATCAGGGTGACTTCGCTCGAAGTGTCTAAACACACTAGGCTGAATTACGCCGGCGTAATTTCCGCCGCAAATGTCAAACACATACAAAATGCGACGTAATAGTGTGTCACTCCTAGTATCCGGCCCGTATTTTGTATACAATTTAAACGCGGCGGAATTTACGCCGGCGTAATTCAGCCTAGTGTGTTTAGATCCTATGAGGCTATTCTCTTGTTAATAATTGTACTTATTTCAACTACATGCAAACAAACCTTTCCCCATTATATTAGTATAAATTATCAGGAAGCCACCAAAGGTCAAACCATGACATAATATATTACCGAATACCAACATAAATAAGATAGGGACTCATTTATAACAGCTAAGTATAATTTATAGATCTTAACGAACAAACAACAAACACGTTACTGTTATTATAACATTAACATTATTGACTTGATAAAATAATTTGTTTTGAAATATCGTTTCTTTTGTGCTATTTATTTAATTTTAAAGATGAGTTACAGAAGTAAGCTATTATAGACCATTAAGGCCGTCCCCCGAGCAAACGACCTTGGCCATACATTTGCTGCGTTAACGAGATCGCACCAAAACCCTATTTTTTTACTTATCTTACTTCAAAATTGACCTAAAAAAAATTTTAAACGGGGAACATGTAGTTTATGATATTGTCGATCTATTGGCGTGTGTTTCAAATAAAAGTAATTTGTAAATACTAAGGAGATGCTGAATGTATGCTTGAATTTTAATTAATTGGCTTTACTTTGAAAGCTGATATCATGAGTATAATAAACGAAAATAGAAAATTTAAAACGAGGTAAGGAATGTTGATATACTGAAGGTGTGCTGTATTTTTGTTATAACTTTGTAGCTTTCAAATTATGAGTTTATAAGGCTCTAAATACGGTAAATTACGGATTCTCCGTAGGGAACGCCCGTGCAGTCGTTTTGAAACTAATGACGCCGCGCTGCATTGCAAAGTGTGACTTTTCATCACTGACACTGACTTTCAATCACTGACACGATGACATTGCAATCTGACGCTGTTTACTTTACGGTGACATTTTATATTCTAAACTCCCCAAATAGTTGTAATGAAAGGGAAACAGAGATACTGAAGCGTAAAAGATTTACAACACTTAGGCATTAGGCAACAACTTGAAGTGAACATTTTTGGGGTAAAAACACTCAGGGTGAATGACCTTTACATCAAGCGAAAGTTTTGTTCTTTATCTTACAATTTGTTGCTACGGGTACATATACAAACAACTTTATACATTGCTGTTTTTATTTTTATGTTACTTATTATTATACAACTTTTTCTTTTTCTTCTCTTTCGTTTGTGTACCGGTATCCTTATAATACATACTACTCCTTATCTTATACATAAAAATGGATTTTCAAATGTGTAAGTCGCGCTAAAACTCGAAAACGGCTGAACGGATTGGGCTGATTTTAGTCTTAAAATATTCGCAAAAGCCCAGGGAATGTTTTTAAGTGACACGAAGTTCACCGGGACAGCTAGTAATATATAATAATATATGACGCCTAGAATCTAAGCAATATGTATCACAATTCACATCAAACCAGATAAGTATGGCGCATTGAAAATAAAACGAAGTCTTATTAAAGGTCGAAGAGAGAAGAAATTATATTTTAAACCTTATCACCAAGTAGTAAAGTTGTAAGCTGATCGATACCGTACTTTAGCTTAACGACAAACACCGAATGACTTGTCACCTCGTAATTTAGAGTAATAAGAAAATTTTACATTTCATTTTCATGTTAGCGGTAATAATATTTTATGTAAAGTATAGCCACCGTACGTCTAAAGACCCTGTAATTTATGTTTGAGATCAACATATCGCAGTCATCTGGTTAAATCTGCTATATTTTGATTGAATTACTAGCGAATTCACATTTAATTTAACCCAACAATCCCCAATCAGCAGCCGGCTGCCGCATAACAATTGGTAAAAAAAAAGGTGGTACTGAGTAAAGGCCAACTCGTAAAATCGTTTATGCTTGACTGTATAACGATTGACTTCTAAACTACCAACTCGTCAAGTTTTAAGCTGAAATAATTGATTTAATTCAATGAATTCGCCAGTTATTTAATTAAATTACAGATTCAACTAGATGACTGCGCCAGCCAAAATATCATTTTAGGAACTCGCATAATATTAAAGCTATGCAACTATTATAATAATTATTATACAAGAATGACGCCCACACCGTTGCACCGTAAATCATACTTTTTTTAAATCATACTTTTTTTTAAAACAAAAACTATTTTTTGTATTGTATGTTTCTGTCTCTCAAAATTTTTCAACTCAATTTCCATGTAAATCGTTTTGGCCGCGTAAACGTAAGGCCCTGATGTGTCTAGAAAGTCTGATCAGATCTGCCTGATTGACTAAAAAGTTTCTTGAATTATATTATAAGGTCAAAATCTTAACCTTACCCTATGATGGATCATGACTGCAAATTTGATTCTGCAGCAATTTGCAGTCTGTCAGTTCAAAGTCGTTTACAAACCGCACGTAGAGTTACATTATTTCACAGTTTCGTATTTCGTATGCAACGTAAAGCGAACATAAAACGAACCAAAGTATTGTCTCAATGTATTGGCCCCAATACGCCGGCGGAAGGCCCCAATATGCAGTAGGGGTGTAAAGGATCAGTTAGGCTCGAGACAATACAAATACAATGTGTTTGTGCACTACGGGGTTTGAAACGCGGTTATCTTTTTTATATTAAACTAGCGACCCGCCCCGGTGTCGCACGGGTATAAAATATATTATAGCCACTGAAAAAATTATAAAAATCGATAGCCTATGAATATGATCCTTCTCGTGGTCTACTTCTTATCTGTGCCATAACATAAAAATCTCGAGATAAGTCCTTTCAAATAATTTCCCCCGTTTTTTCCTCATTTTCCTCTATGTATTCGCTCCTATTAGTCTTAGCGTGATAAAATATACCCTATAACCTTCCTCGATAAATGGGCTATTTAACACTGAAAGAATCATCAAAATCCGTTGCGTAGTTTTAAAGATTAAAGGGAACAAAGGGACACGAGGGAAAAAAGCGACTTTGGTTTATAATATGTATAGATTCTGGTGTTTTGGTGTTTGGTTGTGTTAAAATTTTATGTGGTTATCTGGTAGAATGTAAATTTAATTATATGCCAACTTCTAGTTTGTTAGCGCTTAATGCTACTGATCTTTTTTCCCATAGCCTTCCGACGCATGGGATAATGCCTTATCACCTTTTTCTACATTGATATATTATAAACTTGGAAAAACATTTCTGTTACTCCAATCGCGGAAATCGAACCCACAACCTCAGAGTCGAGAACCAAGCTCTTAAATCCAAATGCTATAGTCATCGAAACCACGAACATTTATCAGTTATTACTTACTATAGATATCAGTATAGTGATGTATTCATGGGAGCGCCAAAAGGAGGTCTACCAACCGACCAAGGTGGTATGTTCATTGTTCAGTTAGTTCAAATTCGACGGCAATGAACTAACTGAACGTTTCAGATGTATGTCTATATTATGATATAACAATTATTGACTGTGTGGTAAATTGCACCCCACAGTATAAAAGCCAGAGCTATTTTTATAAAAACTTCACTCGTAAGTCCCCCGTAGTGCGCGTAGGCGTCCCATGTAGCGACATTTTCATAAGCGCGTAATCACGAGCGGCGGTAAGAGCTGTGCAATATGGAGCATAAATCCGCCCACTCACGGTATTGGAACTGCAGCGAATAGGTCTACATTGTAGATATAAGAAGCGGGTAGAAATGACGTAATTGAAGAGCTTAATAAGGTGAAAGAGGCTCATAAAATGTAATTAAAGGCTACACTGGAATGTCATTCAGTGCATTCCAGCAGTATCCGTGAAAAAAAGTATTTCAGGTCGGCTGATTTTGTGATATTATGTCATCATTCTTGCTCTTCTGGTTACAGTCTGGGCGGTCTCGCTGCCGGTAGTGGTTGCGTTCATTAGTACGCAACCTTTTTGTCCAGGTTATAATCCTGGATTTTAAAATCAGCCGACCTGAAATACTTTTTTTTCAAACGTTGCTACCTCCCGAACCATTATTCCATTAGCAGTTTGGAATAGGTTTGACTTTTGACGGCTTTGGTTTTTGCTTTTGGAGAACTACTTAGAAATTATCAAATAATTATGCAAGTTTTGACCAATTTATTGGATAAAAAAATATCCAAAATTATAAGCGAGTAATCAGAATATCGAACACTGTGTATTTCAATATAACATTTTGTACTATTGTTTTGATTATGTTAGAAAATACGAAATAAATTTAATAATTGTTGCAAAAAACTTATTGATCTGTTTATTCTTCTGGACTAGGCTGACTGTGTTGCGAGAATGTCGTATGTGTTTGTACAACCATGCGAACGTTTAAAATCTTGACCCAGGCACTACAGTATAAGAAGAGTAATAATTTCACCCTGTAAAATATACTGTACAAATCATCCACAACGTTTTGGTCCTTGTTTTATAAATTGACTAAACAGTGTTCTATGTAAGCTTAGGGTCAATTCAGACCGCAACGCGACGAGGCGAGGCGCGGCATAAATTTGTATGGATTTGACAGATTTCAATTGCGTGAGATGTCTTGCGAATCTGTCAAATCCATATAAATTTAGAAATGCATCTACGCGTCACGTCGCAGTCTGAATCAACCCTTAACTTTAAGAAGAACTTATTTTGGCATATCTGTATCTTCAATATCGTTAGCACTAAAGTAAATCCGAACTATCAAAGCTGAATTAATTGTGTCTGTTTGTCTGTACGTACAGTCTGTGCTCGGGAGCTAATCTCACTATTTGTATTAATATAATATGTGATCTGTAAGTTCAGTTTCTCACGGAATCATTCAGCAATGATTCCGTATGATATTAGCTAGCATTTAATATTTGACATTGAAAATCTTTGCATCTGTGCATGAATATCTTAAACCGCTAAAATTTTCTGGGTGAAAATATTTGGACAGATATTTATAAACATTTTCATCCGATTCTTCAATTTTCCCGGGACTATCAATAAAACTATTGATAAAAATGTACGGTTCCCATTTTATTGTTCGAACAAAGTTCTCGACAGGAGCTAGTATTTAATAAGATATAAGCATGCTGATGCTTATGATGCCATAAGCACAGATGCAAAGATTTTCAATGTCAAATATTAAATACTAGCTATTTGACCGAGCTTTGCTCGGTATTCGATAAAACACGAATAAAATGAAATTTTCTAAAAATGATTCCTAGCTAGATCGATTTACCGCCCCCGAAACCCCCTATATACTAAATTTCATGAAAATCGTTGGAGCCGATTCCAAGATTCCAATTATATATTAATTATATATATACAAGAATTGCTCGTTTAAACATATAAGATTCCAATTATATATTTACATATATACAAGAATTGCTCGCTTAAAGATATAAGATATAAGAGTATAGTTTGGAACAAGTGGAAGTTTGATTTACTTCAAAATAAGGAAAAAGTTTTTCTAATTGTAGAACGTAAACTTTAAGTGCTGTCGCTCAACCTGTAAATAAGAAGAATTAAAGTCGGAAATATTTTAAGATAATTAAAGTTTAATTGGTAGAATGTGTAAGTTTTTATGTTAGACAAAATATACGCCCATGTTTTTTTTTTTTTTTTTTTTTAGAACTTTGTGTAAAAACTTAGTAAGATTTTGCCAGTCATTTCGTACGTCCGAAAAGGTCACGAGATCTGCGGGGGCCTTGGCGACACTACTCCCGAATCTCGGGGGTCCGAGCCTGGGCTGTCGGCGCTTGTGTTATCCGCTCAATGTCTATGTACGGAGCGCCGATATGGGCTGGAAACTTGTCACCTAAAAATGCGCTAAGTCTTGGGAGGCTTCAGCGCGTAATGGCCACAAGAGCGGTTCGCGGATACCGGACGATCTCAAGGGATGTGGCCTGCCTACTTGCTGGAAGCGTCCCTTGGGACTTACAAGCGAGAGCCCTCTCCGACGTTTACTGGCGCTGCGCAGAGGTCCGCGCCGGGGGCGGCAACCCCCTACCGGACGCCGTACGTCGGTGGAGGGAAGCGGCGAAGGAAAGGACATTGATCCTGTGGGAGAAGCGGCTTCAAGAGCCGCAGGTGAGCGTTGCCCTAATAACGGCCATACGCCCGCTCCTGAAAGAGTGGATCACCCGGACATACGACATACTCTCCTTCCGTCTGACACAGGTGCTGACCGGGCATGGCTGTTTTGGTCGGTACCTGTGTGAGATAGTAAGGAGAGAGAATGACACTAGGTGTCATCATTGTGGAGACGAAAGGGACACGGCCGAACATACTGTGATGGCCTATCCCTCATGGACAGGACAGCGCGCGGCCCTCGTAGCCGCAATTGGACGGGATCTCTCGCTACCAGCAATCATTCGTGCAATGCTGAGTAGCGAGACCGCGTGGATGGCAGTTGACACCTTCGCCCAGGAGGTTATGGCTGCTAAGGAGGAGGCCGAACGCATCAGGGAAAGGGAGGCGGTCGACCCCTCGAGACGGCTAAGGCGGAGACGTGTGCGACGCCAGCACAATGATCCACCTTAGCCGGGGTACTGGTGGTGGCGGCGTGGGGACGCCGTCATCAAATTCGAGTCCCAGAGTGAGTCACGATGCACTAAACGCTCCGTGCATCGTGACACCAGAGAAGGCGGGCCCAAGCAAGCCCCAAGTGGGGCCTCTGTCGGCCTGCGGGGCGAGAAGCGCCCCCAAATGAGTGTGGTCTGACAAAGGTCGGACGGCCACTGACGGAGTTGCGGTGGGTGTGTCGTGCCCGTGGCTTCGTCTTGGTTGGCAAGAGGAGCGTCGCAGAGTTTTGGTGGGTAGGATCGCGGCACATACCATCTTCGCCACGATGAGCCCCACATATCCGCAGCGGGAGTCCCCATCCCCTGCGTCGAATGCGTAATGCATTTCTCTGCGTGAAAAAAAAAAAAAAAAGTCATTTCGTACGAGCAAGGAGTAGAAAACACTTATTATCTAGTATTTATATTTTCAAGGTCTGTCCGCACTGCCAATTTTATCCGCACGCATTTTTTTCGCATAACACATTGAATATTTTGAGAGTACCCGCTGATGAAAAAAATATAAGAATAAATTCGTGCGAATAAAAATCGCACGGTTACAATTTGCTGTCTAGACAGGCCCTAACGCTAACAAATGCGGCTACCATGCATCGTATGGCCGAAGGCAAAAAGTTGCTAACGTATTATAATATAGTTATGGTCGATTTACACGGGTGACTAACGGGTCGATTTTAGTCACCCGGCAAGTCACCAGTCGAATCGCCTGTCCAAGTCGAATCCCCACCCCATTTACACATTCTACAAAAATCGCCTGTGACTAGTGCCGACAAACTATCAATTTGCAGCAAGCGATCGCTTGCGATTGAACGTTTGCACGGTCGATTTTAGTCACTAGCCGCATGCGGCCATTGGCCGCACGACTTTGGGGCTTGCGGCTTTAGCCGCATGCGGCGTAGTCGAATTGCCATTTAGACGGGTCGATTTTCGCCGTGCGGCGTAAATCGTGCGGCTTTAGTCACCCGTGTAAATCGACCATAAAATATAACGCTATTAAAATTCTTGTACTCGTTAACTAGTTTTACTGAACAAGCGGTGTAAGCTTGGGCAAATACGCGACACGTCTACTTCGTACAAACTAGCTTCATTAGAATCATTGTACACGTACTGCAGTTGTAATTAGGTTTCGAAATTAGTTGACTAAACAATAATCCTGTATGTGATCCTAGTACCGGGGATTTGGAAATTGTATTCAGAGGTTGATATCTGCAGGGTGTTATAGAACAAAACTATTTTGGGTGTGTATGTGTTCCTTATTTATAGTTCTGAGTTCACTGTGAAACTACCAAAGCTGAAAGCGTTGTGTTGACCGAGCGAGTTGTATCAAACATTATATTGATAATAACTCTTTTATTCAAAACCTACAACTATATCGGGTAAACTTCTCTAGCGTGATTCAGGATTGTGCGCTGTTTGGTACGCAATAAATTTGGGGTATTAAAACGTGGCTGTTTTATTTCTTTGTCACATAAAATTTTGTTAAGAAGAAATTTATTGAAGACAAACCAAGCATCGTCATAATTACCAGCGGACAGCATTTTGTTTCAAAGCTTAACAAGTACACTTTTCAATGTCTCAAGGTTTTCTTCAAAAAGTTCGTCCAAGTATTTTTACATTCAAAATTGTAAGACACGGGCCTCGGTTTTAATGATTATGAAGACGACAGTTGGCGAGACAAGAGACGCCATTATAACTACTAACGACGCTCGGGTACTGAAGATAACCTCAAAATGGGGACTGGATGCTTATAATATATTATGCATTTATCGCAACGATTAGCTTGAATGGATGTTTGGTTTATAAAGAACGGACAAATTGTAAAGAAAAGAGTAAATAATAAAAGTAATTACCTATAAGTTCAGAGGAGCTTATAGAAAATTTAAGCTGTCTACGTATGCTTAATTCCCCGTTTATGTAAACAGTATGGATGCGATAAATTAACAGGCAATTTACTTCTAATATTGTAAACTAGGTTACCCGGTGAACTTCGCATCACTTTTCTCATAATATAAACCCTCCTTGAATTCTCAAGAACGTTTCAGGACTAAATTAAGCCAAATCGGTTTAGCCATTCTGGAGTTTTCACGAGACTAACAATTCATTTTTATTTTTACACTTTGAGTCCCGGGATGGATAGTTTTAGTCCCAGTGAATTGCAGACTTTTTCCCGATAGAGTGAGAACCTTAGAAATAATGTTCATTGCGATTTGGAACATTTGCAACCTTGATATTGCTTCAAGCCCCAAGCGGTCGCCGGCAACCGCGACAACAATAGAAATCTATATCGAGGGAATATGATCTATATTTCTCTCTTTTTTATTTTGCCATATTATATTTAGAAGCAGATTATAAGAACATATAGTTTCAAACGAAACTAACATAAATTTACTTGTGTACACTGTAGAGTTCTAGTGCACAATTAGCACAAATTGAACTTAGCTCTAAAGCGTAATGGATTACTTCAATACTGTAGCCTACAATCTGTAGAGTTACTTTGTAGTATATGTGTTGAATGGACGTATTAGTGCTAGTCACTTACAGGCTTCCTAACTGACTAAATGGAATAGTGTACATTGTTGTTAAGCAACAATTCCTATGTAGAGATTGCGGTTAACTAACAGAATAATCTTATATATAAAATTCTCGTGTCACAATGTTAGTCCACGAACTCCTCCGAAACGTCAAACGGCTTTACTGATTTTCATCAAATTTTATATGCATATTCAGTAGGTCTGAGAATCGGCTACTGGGTACTTTATATATTGATAAGTGCATTTGTTGAATAAATAATAGTAAATTATTACAACTCGAGACTGAGGGCGACCATTTGCATTGTTTGTGCGACGGAATAACGATAGACGTTGCTATGGTAACATACTTATTTAGTCACTTCAAAAAAATAATATGGGCGAAATAGGTATAGGCCTACCAGAATCTGATGGCAATTTTTGACAGCAAATTTTCAAAAAATATCCTTGATCATTGGATAAATTTTTATATTTGCATGTTTAAAACACAGGATCAGCCGCTTTATGAAAAAAATAGGATCAAAATGTTTTATTCCAATTACCCCGGTATTGCTGCTTTCTAGAGTCAATTTATTTTCTCACTTTTTGCCATCAGATTCTGGTAGACCTATACTTTATATTATGGCAAAGCAACGTTTGCCAGGACAGCTAGTATTATATAAAAAATATGCGTGGCAATCGAGGAAAGCCGCGGTAAAGTTTTTTTTTTTTTTTTATCAACTTATGAAATATCCCTTACGTCTAGTCGCTCGCACACAAACACCGTGCCGAGGTCTGGTAACGCCACACCGCTGTGCCGGTCGAAATGGGGGCTGTTAAGTTATTTTCTTTACGGAATCTCTCGCAAGTATTAGTATACTGCTTATATAACGTGCATAGAAATAAAATACTAATATTTTGAGCAAAGACTCAATAGACAAGCAAACCTCAAGCCTAAATCGCTAGCCGGATTTTATAATATTGGCTTTAAATATTATACCTGTCCATAGTCCTGGAAACAGACGTCGGATAGTATTTTCCCGGAAAAATGAACCCATAATTTCGGTGCAATTGCGGGAAAAATCTAATTATCTAAAGTTTATTTTTTGTTCTTGCTCACAAAATAGCTTGTTGTTCTATTTCCTTACTTAATCAATACTTACAGTATGTAGGCTTGATTACTCTAACCCAGATCTGAATCTATACTAATACGAAGATTTATTTGTCACAGAGTATACACTGTGTATACCTAACAGACGAATTAGATTTATGCATAGAATATAGGTGTTATGATTCATCATAATATTTATTATTCATAGCTTTATAAGGGCCAACCCACACGTACCACAACCACACGACATCGCAACGACAAAATGTCGTCGAGTTGTGGTTACGTGTGAATGGTGTCGCTGCAGCATTTTGTGGTTGCGTTGTGGTACCGACAAAATGACGACGGCCAGTGGTTGCGATGTGGTTGCGTCGTGGTTGCGTCGTGTGCAAGTCGAACTCATGTAGTTCGACTCCGGCTTTTATAGCGGAAACACGTCTTGCCTAAAGTCATGGAAGCTTAAAAATCAGTCTTTTCGAACTGGCCTGGCCTTAAAAGATATTTTGTTTGCAACACTTCATTTTACGCAGAGTAGATAACACGTTTTGAATTCCCACTTTCTAGGAAAATTGACGTTTATTTTACCTTCCAGGGGGGGCAGCTGCCACCCCCCCCCCCCCTCGGTACGCTCTGGTACGCTCTAATGAATTATGAAAACACAATCTTATATATAAAATTCTCGTGTCACAATGTTAGTCCACGAACTCCTCCGAAACGGCTTTACTGATTTTTACCAAATTTTATGTGCATATTCAGTAGGTCTGAGAATCGGCTACTTGGTACTTTATATATTATTAAGTGCATTTGTTGAATAAATAATAGTAAATTATTACAACCTGAGACTGACGGTGACCATTGTTTGTGCGACGGGATAGCGATCGACGTTGCCATGGTGACATACTTATTTAGTCATTTCAATAAAATAATATGGCAAATATATTATGACAACGTTTGCCGGGACAGCTAGTATCTACATATAAAAAACCTTGACTGATGATAGCTACCACTTTCGAGATTTTTCGCAAATAAAAATGTTGTTCGTTTTATCAAAATGAAGCTACTCACAAAAAATTAGCTTGATGGTAATCAAATAAAATTGTTCTAGGGCTCCCGGACTATATTATTTTCATCATACCAGGACCGAAAGTTTGATTTTCTTCCCTTGTATGCGGGAAGAAAGTTGCATATTTCCGACTACTCACAATAATTACTGACAGTTTAAAATTTTCTTCCCGCTACCTATTTGAAGTAACTCATTACCATGGTAACCGTGCAGTTGTTAATTGTTATTTCAAAACCATAATATTATACACGCGGCAATTTGATAAAAATAAGTTGTTGAGTTGAGGAGGCGGCTACCGACTTAGCTATTTTACGTCGCCTGGGCCAACTACACTACATGGTTGTTACATCGCCAGCAGTCAGGAATAGCGGGGAAGGGCTGATAGAATCTACTTTATTTATCTTTGAGTCAGGACTCGGGACAGCGATGGACGTTGCCATGGTACACAGTTTGTTAAGTCACTTCAATAAAATATATCTTCACAAATTAAAGCACTACAACATGACTACAACTACCTTAGTAACATAGAATATTATTGACTACAACATTACAAAATGGTATTTTAACAAAACAACATTGTTTTAATAAATCTATTAATTTGTTGTTTTATTTCGCCTGGCTTCGTTTTTTTTTAAGTTAAGTTTATCACTGATTGTACGTATATTAATTATTAAATCAAATAAAAAAATAATGTCTCTGCATCAATATTGCAGGTAATCAAATTTCGATTTAGCCACTAAAGGTATTGTTACAAAAATAAAACTTTACCCCCAAAATCCGTAAGTGACATACGCCGAAAATAGAGAATTTACATTTCCGCTATCTAAAGCCGCGGAATCAGAAACTCCTCAGGACTGCCGTCAAATAAATATCCATTATTCCCTCATGAGGCTTTGAATATTCGGCGAGTGTCGCTCCTCGAAGCCACAATACCTATGCATACAGTAGCGTAACGAAGGTGTGTTCTTGGAATTAAGTTTACACAACATATAAACCAGATACGAGCGCTGACTTGATAACACATTTTTAATAAAGTTATATCTAAAATCACGCCGCTCAGGTTTTTGCAGCTCTTGTTCATGGCTTGCCGTTGCCGTCTAAAGTAACTATTAAAAGCTTCTGCATAATATTCCGTAAGAAATTATTATATTTTGCTGTTGTTTTTCATCGTAACGGCGAAAAAGTGTCGTGGATACCGTGCTATGCCCCAATTAGTTAATGATTATAAATTCAAACATTAAGCTCTACTACTACTACTAAATATAATTTATACTGTGTCAGAACTCCTTGCAAACAAGAGAAGATTTGCAGAAACATACGATTTCTCGCTGCATTATTTTGGGGTAAAGTAGAATATTTTTCCACCGTGACCGGAATTTAGTTGGAACTTGAGAATAAGTTTAATTTTAAAGTGTCTGCACTTGTTTGGTGCTGGTTTAGTGAGTAGTTTATAGCAAACCGGCTTACTGTTCTACCCGCGTATTCCACAGTAACCGTAGTTCTTTCAGCTGTCTAAGCATAACAACATGAGAAACACGAAAAAATAGACATACTGACAGACTTTATTGACAAAATGGCGGATTACCTTTATCAATTCACTTTGTCTATTCTTCAGTAGAAACAAACCGTTTTTATGGTGATCATGCTAAGCCAATGCCAATCAGGACTCTATCACAACGCTGTGGCGTATACGGTGTGCCATTATAGCCTCTTTATTTTTGTGTTCAGTTTTATTAAAATCGGTAAAAAAAAACCGTCAGAAACCTATTGTACAGGTAAAGGTCATTTGCGTCTGTGTAGTTTTATTTAAACAAAATTATTAACACGCTGAAATGACATTAAATCCATCATCATTATAAATTACGATTCTTACTTTTTAGCGTTTTAAACATTTTATACGATCTTACTTTCAGCCTTTTCAGCAAGAATTAAGTGGAAATGTAAAAAGATTTTATATTTGTGAAAGAGCTTTATTTATTAAGCAAATACACTTATCTCTTTCCCACTGATGAAAGGATACCACTTTTAGAAACTTGTTCCAGATGTTGATTCTTTTTATCAATTCCGTTATTTGTCTTAGGTAAGTTCTGTGTGTTTTGTCCTTTGTGAATTGAACTTTTCTTACGGGGAAGGGTTGTATAAATATAATTTCCTGAGGCACTGATAAGTATCTCTGTAGAAAATTGGATAATAATATTCTAGTCTGGACGCTGCCCTCAGCACCGTTCGCGCAGAGATTTATTTATCGGGCGGTGAGCGTATTATGCCTCATACATACGTAACGATTTATCGTAGCGATTTCAGACTGTGCAGATGAATCGAACGTTCCTCCACAGCCTCCACAGTCCACACGGCTCAGATATCGACATCGATCGGGCAGTTCTCCGCAGAAGCTCACGCAAGATACATTTTAACAATGGAAGATTATGACGCACTTGCCATATTAGGCTCAGTTCAGCAGTACTTCACGGATCTTGCTAGTGTACGCACGTGCACATCGCTTTCACAGAAACATGTCGGAAGACGAAAGAGTTGGACACCGCGAACTACTTCAAGATTTTATAGAAAGCTACAGAAACCTAATCTTTCATGAGGACTTATAGCTTCTCTCATAACTGTGTCTTGTTTCTTTATTAGTGGAGAAACTAAAGCCAGTAGTTTTAAATATGCCTCTTCATTCATCCTTAAATAGCTATGCCAATCTTAAAAAAGATGGTTATATCTTTAAAGAAAAAAGAAGCGGAGTTTATGGTGTAAAGATTGGCTCATGAAAAGGAATAATTTTCTTACTTATACCAACTTGTTATGTGAGTTGAAATTCGCTTCGCAAGATTGGCATAGCTATTTAAGGATGAATGAAGAGGCATATTTAAAACTACTGGCTTTAGTTTCTCCACTAATAAAGAAACAAGACACAGTTATGAGAGAAGCTATAAGTCCTCATGAAAGATTAGGTTTCTGTAGCTTTCTATAAAATCTTGAAGTAGTTCGCGGTGTCCAACTCTTTCGTCTTCCGACATGTTTCTGTGAAAGCGATGTGCACGTGCGTACACTAGCAAGATCCGTGAAGTACTGCTGAACTGAGCGATCGCCGTCCACACGCAACGATAAAACTGTGCAAATGTAATCGACAAGGATTTATCTGATAGAAATTGCAACTGCCACCGACGAACGATTATCGATAACGATTTTTCATACACACGATCGATAAAACTGCGCAAACTGGTCTGCACAAATTTATCGCTACGATAAATCGTTACGTATGTATGGGGCTCGCCAGATAAATCGTTGTCGATTACATTTGCACAGTTTTATCGTTGCGTGTGGACGGCGATCGCTCAGTTCGGCAGTACTTCACGGAGCTTGCTAGTGTACGCACGTGCACATCGCTTTCACAGAAATATCGACTGCTCCTAGGTAGACTATCGTAACATCAAAAACACAACTTTACAGGAGGAGCGTTTGAAGTTGCAAATTTGAACTACGACCTCATTTTTTAACCGATTGTTATATAATTTGGCATGAGTAACAAAAATAATATTAAGTATTAACTAATGCAATAAAATACTATATTTTATGCCTGGTTTAGCTGCAATTGTTGTTGCGATACTATTCTATGGAAAATCTATAACGAAAATTATTGCAACTAACACTAACCACAGTTTACGTTGAAATTATTCATAGGTAAAATAACGTAACTTTTACTTACCATACCATACGGGGGATTTCTTTAACGTATTTTTATGGTATGTCAGACATATCATAATTTACACGGGAAATTAAAATTCTAATTTATCGTATGTTTGACAATTTTTCCTATTAGTTTTGATTCTAGAACAACTTAATTGTATATCCAAAAAATCTTTGAAAAATGTGTCTTAAAATTTTAAAGTACATCATTATTGATAAGATTTTTTCAATTTATGAGCAAAAAAAATGAAAAAAATATATTATTAAGTAATCAATTTTATTGGCTTATAAAACTTATGAAATATTATTATTTCTAAGTCTTATAAATTTCTTATAATAATAAGTTCCTTAAATTATACCATGAGATCAGTTTTAATCACAATAATCAGTAAAGTGACCTTATGTATAACATAAATCTTTATAAATCACTTTACAATATAGTCACTATAAAGCTTATCTAACAAAAAACAGTCTCAAAATCAGTCTAATAAAAAAAATACTAATTTAACAAAAAAAAAACTATATAACATAAAATTATCAAAGTTAGTTAGTTATCAAATCTCTTTAAATAATTCTCAAAAAAAAACTTTCTAACAAAGAAAAAAATTAAAATGAGTATTACAAAAAAAAAGTAATCCTAACAAACAAAAACAAATTTAATCATCATAGATTATGTTCCCTAATATAAACTGGTAAATAAAAAAAATCACTATTCTGAATCATAATCGGATATTGGTACATCAACGTCAGTAGGTTTCAAACTTTTAAAAAATCTTCTATGGGACATAGGTATAATTCCACTATTGCATAAACTCATCAAGTCATCCATTTTTGCTTTTGAAATAGGCAGTGGATTTGTATAAAGTGCGGATAAGGAAAACGGAACACACTTATTTTTTGATCTAGTGTTACTAGCTATTGAGATAATTGAGTAGTCATCACCTAGATTGTACTTGTAAAGCAGCTTAAACGGATCATCGGGATTAATTTCTATTTTTTTTTATTTTATTCCATTCTACTTTTTGTCCTTTTATGTCTTTTTTCCAGTTTCTGCCTTGCAATAATTGTTTAAAATCATAAAAATCAGTGTGTTCCATTTCCCTGACCACATAAGGCTTACCATCTTTTTTTGACTATCTAACTAAAGAGTACCACTCAGATGGCGTATACATAAGTTTGTTTTTAGCTGCCCTTTCAATAACAGCGTGTACGCTGTCACTTTCAGATTGGGTGAGACCCCTCTCTAGAAAACTGTGCCACACTTTTATTTTATATTTAACTACCGCATATATATAAAAGATATAAACAATGCGGTTTCGATTTTGGCCCACACAGTTATCAGACCAAAATCGGAACTCTGTGCTCCCCTCCTCAGTATTTTTATTAATAAAATTCAATAAGCAACTGGCAACCTCATTAGCCCCACGTCTGCCTTGGCTTTCTTGCCACATGTAGTAAGTTCCTTCCCTTTGGCCCAAGCTATACACTGTGAAATTAAAGACGGAAAGCTTTCTTTTATAATACAAAATCCCTATTTCTCCATGTGGTGCATTTAGAATCTTTTGAAAATCAAAAGATGCGGCAACTATTTGCCATTATATGCTTGAGTGGAAGCTCAAGCATTTGCTTATCTTGGGATTTCAACCATCTTGCCAAAGTTTTATTAAAAATATGTTGGTCATATTTTTCTGATTCCTGAGGAGATGGCTTTTCAAGATTTTTGAAAACATGGTATTGATCGCATTGATATTTTTTTGGCACATGAAAAGATAATTTAAAATTATCAATTACTATGTCGTGATAATGCCTTTCAGTCTGGGCTGTGCAGGTATATAAATTCAGCTCATCCCACTCTTTATATAACTCAAATAACCGACGATAATTGACCCTATTTATGCAAAATGAGTCCAATCCACACCATTGCCAAAATTGAGTTAATAATGCAGAAGTATTCCAAAATGGACCTTTTATTGACCCTATGAAGATCATGCAAATCTAACAATTTTGGCAGAACAAAACATTTTCACAACAAAGTTACCAACTAACAAATTAATGAGTATTGTTTTTTTTTAAAGATCCAAGCTGCAGAGTCCCTTGATTTTTTTTTTAATTAGGCAAGTAGAATCATGCGGCTTGGTTCTCGTTTGCATATTAAAAAAGGCTTACTTCTCAATATTTTACAAAGACTCACGTCAGTCACGTGGCTGGTTTTTTGTTGATATAAAGGCGACGGGTCATTGTGACCCAGGCCCGACACGACACAAAATTACTCCTGCGTAACTGGCCTGGTTTTATTGAAACCAGAGTGGTTTTGTGTATTTCGCACACACTTGGGCACTATAAAATTACTCTTTCATAACTGGTCGTGTGTATTGCGCACACACGAAAGTTACTACACGATCGTATAGAGGGGAAAAATCCAGGAAGAACAAGCCGAAGAACCCCATATCCAGGACAAACAGTTGCCGAGTTATAACCACTCAAAGTTTGACATTGACAGCTCAGCAACTGTCAAACGTCGAACAAAAGCGGCCATAACTCCGCTCCTAATAGGCCTAGAGGAACGGGGTTTCTTCTAACATTAAAAGCAACACTTCGGCTACCTTCTTCCCGAATTTGAACTAAATCGGAGACATCAAATTTTTTCTCAATTCTGAGGCCAGGATCGAATAGAGAAGAAAAGTCCAGAAAGAACAAGCCCAAGAACCCCACATCTAGGACAAATAGTTGCCGAGTTACAAGCATTCAAACTTTGACATTGACAGCTCGGCAACTGTCAAATGTCTTACAAAAGTAGCCATAACTCCGCTCCCAATAGGCCTAGAGGAATGGGGTTTCTTCCAACCTCAAAGGCAATACCTCGGCTACCCCTTCCCCGAATCTGGACTAAATCGGAGACATCAAAACTTCAAGGACGAATCTTCTACTATACTTACATTACATATTCTTTGCATTTAATGGACAATGAAGGTCCGATACATATAATGGCTCATTATTTTGTAAAATGGCAATGTAAGATACTCCATTACTATTTTTTTTGTATTATTATTATTTTTTTTTTTACATTAAGATTTTTGCAACGTTGCGTGAAACCATCACTACTAATGCGAAAGTATGTCTGTCTGTCTGTCTGTCCGTCTGTCTGTCTATCTGTCTGAATGTTTGGTATCTCTTCACGCCCAAACCACTGAACCGATTTTGCTGAAATTTAGTATGCAGATACTTTGAGTACCGGGAAAGGACAAGTCATCCCGGAAAAATGTACGGTTCCCGCACGATAAACGAGTTTTGGCGAAACGGAGTTGCAGGCATCATCTAGTTTTAAGCATCCTTGTAAAAACCAGAAAAAAGTAGTAGCGCCACATTATATCAGGTAGGTACTTAAACTGCCGAAGCATACAACAAGATATACTTAGGATATGCTCACCTAGATACAAAAAAATATTAAGTTTTAAATCTAAATTATGATTTTTTTTCATTTCAATCTTTTTTTTTGGGAATATAAGCAACAATATAAACTAAAAAATAATGAATATATATTTCATTCTATTACTACATAACCGAAAGAAAAAAATGCCGGTTTTCTTCAAAATTTGAAAGTTCATGAGGCCTCAGTTTATTTATAAGCAAATTTTTTAAGTTAAAATCGTTGATTCTATAACTAATTAGATGTTAGACATCCAAATCGGGTGCACAGATCTCATGCATGAAAATCCTGTTGACTTGTGTAATAAATCTAAAGAGATGGTTCGCTTTGGATTATATGTATCCCACACTAATATAGTTTTGCTAAAAGGAACCCTCTTGTTTTTGCTTAATTTTTGTTGGAAATAGTAGTAATATTTAACATATTTATGTTTGTACGCATAGAATAAATTACCAAATATACTATTGTAAATTAACTTTACTTAAAATAACAATCAGGTTTAAAGAATACACAATTTTAATAAGAACGGCTTTTTCTCAGAACTGTCATCGTGTGGGTTGAGTCCGGTATGCATAAATGGGTCCAATTTAAACTACCTACTACTACTAAATATAGTTTATCTGATTTATTTCTGGTATAATGGGATTCAACTGGCTTCAAAGATTTGATATGATTACACACATATTGTATGACTTCATCAGTTATGATTCTTCGCTGTTTTCCATGCTTTCCGCGGCGACCGGCTTCAACTAAGCCTGTAGTTAGATCTTTTTTATATTCTATTGATGTATAAACTGATTGCTCGCTAACAGAAAAAGTACTGAGGAACATTTTTTTGCAAACTTCAATTGGCTGTAAAACATCTTGCTGTTCTATGTTTAATGGTAAATAATATTTAATAGTGTATTTTCGTTTCGATTTTGTGTCAATATAAACCCTTCTCTTAAACTGCCTTATAGCAAATTTCGCTAAATATTCCCACTGCTTTGTTCTGTCGCCTAGTGACCAAAAACTGTCGAAGATATGTTTTCTAATTTCTTCAGATATTTTTGTATAACATTCGACAAGTTAATGGGCACGGAGCCCCCATTTTTTGCTGCTCTTTTTGTACCATTGCGGCTTACATAATCTTTTCCAAAATTCATATTAATTTTTCTTTTGCTATCAAGCCATTCGCTTTCATACCGTCGACTCCTTACAATACCTTTATCTTTTCTTTGCTTGCAGTTTCGACGCTTGTTACGAAATGGCGTTGGTGGATTTGATGAAATAGATTCTGATAATGGGCTATTTGCTTGAGGTGTTGATATGACGCTAGAAATATATGATCCTCATAATTCTCTTGTAAAACCGGACTATGATCACAATTTAACCAGTCATTTACAGGACCTGAAAAAATATGTTTGTATTCGAAAATGAAACCAACCGGTTACTATATTATTCTAGATTGACTGTAGACTCAGAAATAAAATAATTCTTACTTGGGATGGGAGTGTTTTCACAGTCTATACCTAAATCATCTAAATTGAGCATAATATTTCTAACCGAATCACCAGTCTAATAGTAAATCCTTTTCATTAGAAATTATACTCGAAATTGGAGATTCATTTTTGTTATTTTCATCATAGTAGTTCTTTATGAATGATGCATTGGTGCAAGGTATCGTGTCAATAATTTCCTCATGATTGTCACTAAGAATAGGTACCGGACTGTAGTAGTTCCTGAATTAAATTGCTATCTGCACCATCTGGAAGGGGCGAGTCTGAAAAAAACACAAATAAACACAAGATTATGCAAATTAAGATCCGTAAAATATCATATGTCTAAAAATAAGACGACGTAGAATGAAGTAAGAGACAGATACAATAAATAAAAATTAACAGTTTCCGAAGTAAAATATTGTATAATTAACATACAATACTTTTAGTTACTTAAAGTCCAACGAATATAATCGTATCCTCATCATTGTTTACGAAGTATTTTAATTTTGTTAAAACGCGGTTTGAAAATAAGCACAACAGTCCACGCGGCGTAGTCGCTCGCAACTGATACATACGATGCGAACGCGCAGGTACCTGCCGCCGTCTCACCCCGCGTTGACTATCGCTTAGGCATTGACAATTATTTACATCGGATGTGTTTGAAACATACTATCATTTACGTTTCGAAAAACGTACTTATAGTTCGAATTTAATATTTTTTCTTGAAGATCCTAAAAGATCTAACATAATTTTATACATTGCCGCAATAAAACGAAATTTGCCATTTTGTGGCTTACGATAGTCTACCTAGGAGCAGTCGATATGTCGGAAGACGAAAGAGTTGGACACCGCGGTCCGCGAACTACTTCAAGATTTTATAGAAAGCTACAGAAACCTAATCTTTCATGAGGACTTATAGCTTCTCTCATAACAGTATCTTGTTTCTTTATTAGTAAAGAAACTAAAGCCAGCAGATTTAAATTTGCCTCTTCATCCTTAAATAGTTATGCCAATCTTGCGGAGCGAATTTCAACTCACTTAACAAGTTGGTATGAGAAAATTTCTTCCTTTTCATGAGCCAGTCTTTACCTTTCACACCATTACTTTTCACACCATAGACTCCGCTTCTTTTTTTTTTTCTTTAAACACATAACCAGGCCTAATATAGCAAGTGCATCATAATCTTCCATTGTTAACATGTATCTTGCGTGAGCTTCTGCGGAGAACTGCCCGATCGACGTCGATATCGGAGCCGTGTGGAGGCACTAGGAACTTTCGATTTATCTGCACAGTCTGAAATCGCTACGATAAACAGTTACGTATGTATGGGGCTAGAAATTGCAACTGCCACCGACGAACGATTATCGACAACGATTTTTCATACACACGATCGATAAAACTGCGCAAACTGGTTTGCACAGATTTATCGCTACGATAAATAGTTACGTATGTAACTATTTATCGTAGCGATAGATAGATAAGATAGGCTTTAGTCAGGGAGCTCTAGAACTTTTTTTTTTATTATTATTAATGAGCTAATTTTTTGTAAGTAACTTCATTTTGATGAGACAAACAACTTTTTTATCTGTGAAAAATCTAGTGGTAGCTAACAGGGACAGAAAGGATTTCATACTTTGATTTGATGGTCCTTAAATATGGATTGTTCTATTTGTAGTTGTTTTACTCTTAAATAATAATATAACTATTAACCTACCAATATGCAAAAAATTAGCTGGATAGGGTTCCGTTTTAGGGTTCTGTAATCAACAAAATTTGTTGACTACGGTACCCTAAAACGGAACCTAGCCAGCAGATTTTTTTTATATTGGTAGGTTAACAGTTATATAATTTAAGAGTAAAATTATCCTACAATTAATAGAACAATCCATATTTTAGGACCATCGAATCAAAGTATGAAATCCTTTATTTCTCTGTTAGCTACCACTTTCGAGATTTGTCGCAAATAAAAATGTTGTTCGTCTTATCAACATGAAGCTACTCACAAATAACCTCCTCGTTTTTTGGAAGTTGGTTAAAAATTAGCTTAATAGTTATAAAAAATTGTTCTAGGGTTGCCGTACTATATTATATTTTTCCGGAATAAAAACTATCGTTTATCCTTTTCTGGGATCTGAAGTATACAATGTGTCCTAACACCGGTGTCCGATCCTTTAATGTTGTGAATTATGGCATATTTTATTGACAAATTGGCTCTCAAATTATTACATCATGACCTTAAAGGACCGGACACCAGTTTCAGGACACATTATAATATTATAATAATCTACACAAGCGCCTGCTTGTCTGCCTAGACAGTCCTACTTTGACATTTATTATATTATTAAATGTAAGTGTAACTTGGATCGATAATAGAAAGCTTAGGGCGATACAGGAACGAACATAATATTATATTCCTTTGTCTTTGACGTTAACAGTAAAAACGATAAAAATTAAATAAATTATTGACTTTTTAGGTTTACGCTAACATTGTCCGTATGTACTTTTCTTATTTCCGAAACGTGGGAAGTATGAAATGTGCTCCTAAAAAATCTTTAAATGCTTAAAACTATCGAAGTGCCAATTAATGGTCATTAAATACTAAATGACGCCCGCAACTCCGTTGCGCCAAAAATTCGTTTATTGCATTTTCGGGGATAAAAGTGTCTTATGTCCTTTCCCGGAACTCAAAGTATCTCCATACAAAATTTCAGCAAAATCAGTTCAGTGGTTTAGGCGTGAATAGGTACTTAACAGGCAGATGTCTGTCTGTCTTCACTTTTATTATATTTCTTGTTATAAACTTTCACATTTATAACCTCAGTATGGATTAGTCTCTTACTTCTATTGAACAGAATAAGACCCCATTCCCGCATCAATCATACTCGTAAAATCAATGAGCTCTCCCATTCCTCAGATATCCGCCCAGCAATCAAACCCCTCAGGAGACATATCGGGTTCCGTAGAACAATTCCGGAATAACCCGAGAATCCCGGAATAACCCAGAAATCCCGGAACAAATGTACGGGAAATGCGGATGTATTTTCGATTGTTTATTAGGCTACCGAAATTAGGGACGGTTTGGATCGAGTGAGATCGACTATCAAGGTTTCCATACGAACGGCTAAAATACCGACGGATATGTGGATTTTGATCTTTTTTATTTGTTTCATAGTTGATAACACGTTGATGGGTATAAGAACTTCGTAGGTAAGAACCCGTCAACGTGTTAACACTAAGGAGTAATATCAATAATCATAAGTCCAATAATTACTGGATTTAGTGATAAAGTGTCATGATAGGTTGTAGAAAGAACTTACACTGATTAGTTTCTTTCCATTTTACATTCGGCGCATATTCTAGTTTGGTGTCGAGAATTTTTGAATGTACATACTAATTTTATTTTCCATGTTTCCGGGTTAGTTAAAAATAAAATAAAAATAAAAACAGCGTTTATTCTATTACCAGTAATTGTTACAAATTTTTAAATTTATAAGATTACATGCATATAATTTGTTATTATTAAATACTATTTGGTTAAATTACTAAATATTTAAAATACTACACAACATAACATACATATTTATTATTATTAATACTACTCCGGGTTAGTTACTAATTATTATTAATATTATAAATAATGCGAAAGTGTTTATCTGTCTGTTACCTATTCACGTTTATAAAGCTTAAAATGAAATTTAATGAAGATACTATGAAGTTTTTGTTACGGAAAGGATAAGGTCCAAATTGGGCTAATTTTAAAAGTGCCGGCCAACGGAAATAAACCCATTACTTAAATAGAACATAATCTAAGGAATATTTTTTATTATTACACCAAAGTTCTTAGTGAAGTCTCCGAGTTGTTATTCAATGTCAAACTTTTTTATAACATAATATGTAATAAAACGTATTTTATTAATTAAAATCAATAAGTGACCGATCCCAACGTACCTATTCGAGTAATTGAACAGATTAGAAGCCAAATACCTACAAATGATTTGGAAAAATTCAAAGGAAGGAAGTAGCCTATATGTTAATATCCTTTGATAATAAATGGTATGAAGAACGATTATTATCGTTCCTCACACCATTGAAATCAAGGAACAGTATTAATTGAACATTATTTTTCCGTTAGCTGCGGCTGACGTCTTAGAATGAGGCCCGATCATATTTCATATTATAATAATTCAGAATTAAAACGGGTAAATGGGCTAAGCTTCGTTTAACGGTTCTGGTCTAAATATACAGGGTGTAACAAAACTAAGCGGTAATACTTTTGTGTATGTACGCTCTATATAAAGGTCACTGAGAAAGAGGCAGCGCTGAAGGAGTAACGCTTTTTTACTCTTGCGTGGAAAAATTCATGACGCTGGGGCGCACGCCCATACAAAATATAAAAAAAGCTTTTTCAGCGTTGCCACTTTCACAGTGAATTCTATACAGGGTGTGACAAAAATCCTGATATAGAGTTAATTGTGAAAGTATCAGCTCTGAAAGAGCAATTTTTTTTGTATGGGCAGGCGCCCCAGCATCATGAGTTTTTCCACACAAAAGTTAAAATGAAATCGGCCAAGTGCGAGTCGGACTCGCGCACGAAGGGTTCCGTAACGCTATAGAGCAAAAATAGGCCAAAAATTGCGTTTTTTGTATGGGAGATTTTATTTAAATATTATTTTTAATTATTAAAGTACACATATAATTAAGGCTTTTGTGAAAATTTCAAGTGCCTACTTGTTGTCATCGTTGATACCGAGCAAAAAATGTTTGAAAAATTACGTTTGTTGTATGGGAGCCACCCTTAAATATTTATTTTGCTTTTAGTATTTGTTGTTATAGCGGCAACAGAAATACATAATCTGTGAAAATTTCAACTCTCTAGCTATTACCGTTCTTGAGTTACAGCCTGGAGACAGACGGACAGATGGACAGACATCGAAGTCTCAGTAATAGGGTCCCGTTTTTACCCTTTGGGTACGGAACCCTAAAAAGGCTTGCTCTTTCAGCGCTGCTGCTTTCACAGTGAACTCTATATATAAGGGACACATAATATACTAAAGTATTATCACTTAGTTTCGTTACACCTTGTAGATTGGTACATACATACGCTCACAAATCGCTTCATTTTGCCGTAGTCTCGTAAAAACTGATTGGAAACATATCACAAATACGATTTCACACTGTACTCGACGTGCATAACAAACATATCGCTTTAACGAGTAACAACTTGTGTCATAACACACTTTAACACCCCAACTTCATACACTAGGGATGCATCCGATATCCGTTTCTTTAGGAAACGGATATCGGATGCATTACCGTTAGATTAGTTAAAAAAATAGGAAAAACAAAATGTAATAATTTCATAGGTATGTAAAATTACCATCCAATGCCACAAGAAAAACTTAAGACGATTTGCCACCTTTTTTGCCTTCTTTTTGTGAAAAGAACGCAAATCCATTATTATTCACGAAAACTGTTAAAATATCAGGATTATTTTAACCCTGAATGGCGAAAGCGCGTCTAAAATAAATTGCTAGCAACATGAAGCCTCCTCAAACTACAGAACACAGCGATATGGTTTCTACAAATTTCTACGAAATTCCCTCCGTAGTAAGAAACATGAAGTTAGCAAGGAAACTTCATGGAAATTCGTAGAAACCACGTGTCGGTGCAACACGTTATTTGCCAAAACTTCATGTCACACTCGAATAAGTTTGAATTAAAGTTTATCGTGAATTCTTGTGTCTCTCCTGTAAAGTATATACAGGATGTAACAAAAATAAGTGATATTACTTTAGGGTGTGTACGTGTCCCTTGTAGAGAGTTCACTGTGAAAATAGCAGCGCTGAAAGACCAAAATTTTTTTTCACTTTTGTATGGGTATGTAAAGTGAAAAAAATTCGTCTATCGGAGCTGCTACTTTCACAGTGAACTCTCTACAAGGAACACGTACACACCCTAAAGTATTATCTCTTATTTTTGTTACACGCTGATAATATAAACGTCAGGGCATTTTATTTTAATAAACATGTTATCCCCGTCTTTTTTATATTTAAACTAGCTGACCCGGCAAACATTGTTTTGCCATATAAATAATTTTTGGTATGAAAAATAGATGTTGGCCGATTCTCAGACCTACTCAATATGCTCACAAAATTTGATGAGAATCGGTCAAGCCGTTTCGGAGGAGTACGGGAACGAACATTGTGACACGAGAATTTTATGTACAATGTTAGTCAGCGAACTCCTCCGAAACGGCTTTACTGATTTTTACCAAATTTTATATACATATTCAGTAGGTCTGAGAATCGGCTACTGGGTACTTTGTATATTGATAAGTGCATTTGTTGATTAAATAGTAGTAAATTATTACAACCTAAGACTGACGGCGACCATTGTTTGTGCGACGGGATAGCAATCGACGTTGCCATGGCGACATACTTATTAAAGTCACTTCAATAAAATAATATGGGCGAAATACTTTATATATTATGGCCATGAGCGCCGGCAGGGGGGTGCCAGGTGGTGCACTTGCACCCCTTGGGAAACTCGGGATCAACAGGAAAAGCCGTCTGTAACCCTATTAGCATGCCGTACAATGATACTTCTTAATGTTTCAGCACTAAATTTATTCTTTTGACGTAAATAGATAGTCACTGTTGATCGTAAAAAGTAAAAAGAAAAGAAAGAAAACTAAAATCTGCACCCCTTGGAAATTATTTCTGCCGGCGCCCATGACTATGGCAAAGCAACGTTTGCTTTGGCATAATATTATAAAGTACTAGCTGTTGCCCGCGACTTCGTCTGCGTGTACTTCATTGTACTTACAGCGCGCGGTGTCAACAAAATTGGTGTTAAATTTGAAAGGTTTTTATTAAAACCCTGGTACCCCTTAAATCAAAATAGCCAAAAACAGCTGTGCAGTGTGCACTCTGCACATTCATAACTTTAGCTTCACCTATAAACTATTTATCATAGATTGGTTGGTAGGTTTAAGGTTACGTCACTCATCACTACATAGATGAAGTACTGAGTAGTGAGTAGTGAGTTATACATTATCAACCTGTATAACAATCGAAAGTATCGAACAGCTTAATATAACATGGTCCCACGTCTTATAGAAAGACTTATGAGCAAGCGATAGCGCGATGTAGGAGACGCACGGCGCCATCTATTATGAATTTTTGGAACTAACTCAATTTGAAAAAAATTACGCATTTTCACCCCCTTACAACCCCTTTTTCCAGTTAAAAAGTAACCTATGTCCTTTCTCAGGCTTTAGACTATCTGTATACAAAATTTCATTTTAATCGGTTCAGTAGTTTTGGCGTGAAAGCGAGACAGACAGACAGAGATACTTTCGCATTTATAATATTAGTATAGATTTCGCCCATATTATTTTATTGAAGTGACATAAGTATGTCGCCATGGCAACGTCGATCGCTATGCCGTCGCACAAACAATGGTCGCCGTCAGTCTCAGGTTGTAATAATTTACTATTATTTATTCAACAAATGAACTTATCAATATATAAAGTACCCAGTAGCCGATTCTCAGACCCACTGAATATGCATATAAAATTTGGTAAAAATCAGTAAAGCCGTTTCGGAGGAATTCGTGGACTAACATTGTGACACGATTATATACGACGATTATACACGATTATATATAAGATAAGATGACTAGACGACGCTCAAGATTCGTATAACGCGCAGAACCGTCCAGTTTTTCGGGATAAAAAGTATCGTACTATGTCCTTTCTCGGGACTCAAAGTATCTCCACGCCAAATTTCATGAAAATCAGTTCAGTAGTTTGGGCCTGAATAAATAATATACAGACACTCACATTTGCATTCATAATATTTGTATGGAATATGGACAAAAATATCCATGTTTTTTTCTCTTTTTTCATATTTATAAAAAATGTATTATTTTAATAAAATATCGTAATGGCGCCTCCCTACCGCCGCCGACAGACAAACTAATCACAAACTATCTCTATCAAATTCACTTTACAGACATTTTAAAATAATCAAGCGTCGTCGAGTGTTTATTAATTGCTTCATTATAAACTTAACCAATTAGTCTCGAATCAGTGGAACAAAAAACAAGATTTAAAATAAGTTTTAAGATTTTTGTTACATTTAAAGTAATGACGACTTGATACGATTAGGCCCACTTGCGCAGATCTGGGTTAAAGTTAACCCCGGATTAAACGTTATCTCTTTCGTAAAATATATCTATCTATACATATTATAAATTAAAGTCGCTTTTTTTCCCTCGTGTCCCTTTGTTCCCTTTAATCTTTAAAACTACGCAACGGATTTTGATTATTCTTTCAGTATTAGATAGCCCATTTATCTAGGAAGGCTACAGGCTACATTTTATTACGCTATAAGACTAATAGGAGCGAAGAAATCGAGGAAAATGTGGAAAAAACGGGGAAAGTTATTTGAAAGGGCTAACTTGAACGTGATAATCTCAGGAACTACTGGTCCGATTTGAAAAATTCTTTCACTGTTAGATAGCCCATTTATTGGGGAAGGCTATAGGCTATATTTTATCACGCAAAGACTAATAGTAGAATGTGGAAAAAACGGGGGAAATTATTTGAAAGGCATTATCTCGCGAACTACTGGAGCAATTTTTATGTTATTTGTCAGATAAGAAGTAGACCAAGTGAAGGATCATAGGCTATCGATTTTAAGCTTAAAACAAACCTAAGCGTCAGTGACAGGGGACGCGGTACGCGATACGGGAGCGTCTGCAACGCGAAACTGGCCGTGCACACCTGCGCGACTACGGTGCGAACCGTCAAACGTTAATATCATGACACAATCTATCAAAACGTATACAAATTAAAAAATAATAAACTAAAGAGTAATAAAAAATAATATAAAAAAGGTTTTAAAAAAAGAAGTCTAGTTATGTAAACTTCAAAACACGCGTCTGACAACTTGACGCGCACGTTCCGCTTGCCAACGCGAACATTTCGCGTCGCGGTCGTGCAGGTGTGCACAGCGCCATAAGATTACATGGGCAGCGTCCGCCACGCGGTAGACGCTACCGCTTCGCAGTCGCTTTGGTCGCGGAGGTTTGTGCAATCCTTCATTTTTTCAGTGGCTATAATATATTTTATACCCGTGCGACGCCGGGGCGGGTCGCTAGTAAAGAATGTAAGAGAAAACACACTATTTAACCCGGTATCAACTTTAACCTGGGTCTGCGCAAGTGGACCTTAGAATATTATAACTGTAATATTATAATTACAAATCTGTCTGTTACCGCTTTTCACTTAAATCACTGAACGGATTTTGATGTTTATGAAGTTACTTTTACTTTGTTTGATCTGTATTTTCTTGATATACCTCATTGTGCCTTAATGTATTGAAACTTGAAAAGCCCTTACTTTCTTCTTCTTTTATTACAGTTTACAATGGAAATAAGTTTGATTCTCTCGTAATATACGTATTTTTTTTTTAATTGCGAGCAACTTTTAGAAATAAGTGTCTCTAAACACACGCCGACGACGCCGACGTAATCATTCAGCAATGTCAAACGCATACAATATAACGCGACGGAATTTCGGCATGGTGTGTCATCGGTAATTTAAAATACATTGCAGGCGGAATTAAGCCGAACTTCCGTCGCGTAAATTCGGCATAATGTGTTTAGACATATCATAAATCTATACATTTCTGGTACTAAATACCATAGCTCAAAATCTTTACACATCATAATTGGCTTTCTAATTATAGAACTTAGTGCTAACGAGGGTTGAAACGGTGGTAATTATAGGCTGAAGTAGCTAATAGTTCTACTGAAGTCAGTAAATGCCATTTTTATAGTACTTAGTTATATAAGTGACATTTACTTCTATTTAGATTGTAGTTATATTAACTAGCCGTTAGAAATAAAAACACGTGTGGAACTCGGGGACTGTCTCGGTTAAGCCATTACATAGCATTTTTATCACCTTATGCAAATAAAATTCGCATACTTGTAGTCGCACGCACACAGAATATGCCGGAGTCGGTGTTAGGTTTTTTCGTTATGGTTTTTCATTTGCCTGCATAGGTAATAGGCCTCATGTAAACGTTCTAAATATGTTAATTTTTAATCGATTAAGAAATAAGTAATTTTTATTTCATTAATAATAATATAATATTACTACGGAATACGGATTCTTATGTTTCTGTAATATTACAAAGAGCAAGTATTCATAATTAGAGGCACTTGAGCCGTAATTGTTGGCTAATTTACAGGAAAACTTGGCAATACACGTGGCCACTGGCCACGTTTAATTACGTGCAGACGTACAGGCCCTTTGTATAAATATAATGAATTAACGAGTTTTGAAAGTCTTAGAACACCATTGTTCATATTGAATATTGCGTGTAACAACGTGTCATTCAAAAATATGGAATAATAATTTACCTTGCCATGCCATGATTATTCTATATTTTAAGCATATCGACGTCACCTATCATGCAGATGTGGGTTTCTTTATATAGATAGTAATTTTCCTACAAGTATTTAATGTACTTGAGATCTGAAAATCTGGAATCGACCGGCAATCGGGCATCAAGTCCTCCCTTTCGAATTAGAACCAAAAGTCTACATTGAGTAAATTTCCACATAAACTGGCTATAAATCTGCTCAGCCAATAAAATTTATTTTTTAATAACGTGAAACTTCACGAAAATAAAACATTTCCGTATCCACCTTAATTGTAAAATGTCGCTCAATCTTTTCAAAATGGCGCACCCTCACCGAAGTCGTTAATTTAAAGTGGGACGAAAAATTAACAGAGGCGTTTTAATTGACGTGATCGATGGATCCGCTGATGGATGGATGGCTGACGTGGACTCAAGTAGTTCATTAAATTCTGAAATATCACCTTACCTGATGTTCAGCTTATTTGATGATAGACGTTTGAGAAAAATCGGGATTTTTCTGGATGGATATTGGATATCTAGCATTTTAAAAAATGTACCTGAAACAAAAAATCAAAAGTTTACTTGGCTGCTTATGTATATAATGAGTCATATAATAATAAAATTTGTAAATTATATCATAATAAGTATATAACCCAAGAACCGTTAAAGTTACATCGGCTTTCGAAAATCTAAAAAAGTGTAGTTTAGATAATTTCAAAGCTCTTGTGGACTTATTCTGTTTCTATTTCTGACAGAATAATTTCCTGGCATAGCTACAGTTGATGATGATGATAAAATATAAACTATACAAACTATGCCATTTCTGCATAACGGTTACCACAATCACCGAAGTTGGCGTCTCGCCGTAAACTTCAGATTTCTGTGACCCAATTCTAATATTTAAATCCACCATGTTTCGATCCAGTCCAGATTCTGTCAAACAATAATAATATTAATATGTAGTTAAAAGAAAACATGTTTGTATGCAAAGTTTCTAATTAATTAGACTACTGGATATAGGTAAAAATCGCGCTCAAAAATTCCGTTACATACATATAGCCCAAGCTAATAAAAACCATGTTAACAACATTTTGGCCAAATAAACGTCAAACGATCGCCTTTTTTTTGCTTTGACAATCAGAACGCGTTAAACGTTTGACGTTTTAAAAAATATGTTTTTCCAGTATAGTTCCAAATACATATTATATTGAAACCTACGAATAATAAAAACTAAGGAAGAGTAACTCCGTCAAAAAACATGCTCCAAAATACTTGTCAAAAAAGTGTACCTTAGGTTCACTTTTCATACATTTGCAATATTTAGGTGACCTTGAGCGGTATAAAGGCTGACGTTACATGACAGTTCGAATGGAACCAAATTTAAAACGGTAATAGTATGGGAGTTACATTTCCTTAGTTTATATTATTCGTAGATTGAAACTGTAAATACTATTTTTGTACTTATTTTACACCGCGACAGTATCGAAACCATATCGAATCTGTATCATTGCGAGATTATTTAGCAGAATCTACGTGCGGATCTAGTGAAACTGGTATCGATGACGACCGGACTCTGGACTTATCTTATTAGCTGAAGTTTGTGGGTATTGTTTTGTTTTGCTGCGATTTGCTTTTAATGTGTCTACAGAGTTTCTGAAGCTAATATCAGGGTGAAGTTTCGATAGCCAAATGACATTAGTTACTTCCAAGATAAATATATTTTCTTTACGCTTAAACTACTGAATAAGGACATATTACTGCAATTTTTTTACACCAGATGGCAGCACCAGCATTGACTGTAAGTAGTGATGACATTTCTGTCAATATACTCTTATGACGTGTGCGGCGGATTTTGGTCGGATTGTTTACTGTATGCGCTAGTAGCCGACCTTTGCCTCACGTCTATACTAGTCTATAGAGATAAACTACGATAACATGGCGCGCCCCTCCAAATTACTGTTTCAATGTGTGTAGTCACATCCTTATGAAAGAGTTTGTATGTAGTTGTAAGTATTCAACCAATCAACCAGTACTCGTAATATTTCACTTAATGTCACATATTACCAAGATTTGTTGGTCAACTAATCATAACTAGCCGACCGCGCAAGACAACGCACTTCAAACGCTTTGAATTTTGGAGGGACGTTCCTAAGTAACGTAACGTAAGAGTTCCTAAGTAAAGCAGTTCAGTTGCAGTTGGCGTGCAGTCGTGTGAACTCTTTGGTTTGCAGTTCTATTGCAGTCGTGTCAACTGCATTCAAACTGCACTTGAACTGCAATTTGCGGTTGGATTGCAGTTGAAATGCGGTCCGTCTGTGTAGACCCTTAGCTGTGATCGGTCGGCTGGGTTTGACGTAACGCGACCAAATTACTTAGGTCCGCCATTTGCATAGAAATCAACTTCTCTGATAGTCTTCTGATAGTGCATTAAATATCCATATTATACATTTTTTTTTCCTAATCACTAGTTGGCTAAATAGTAAATAGGCAATCAAATGCTAACTACTTTAAGTAAATAAAGTCACAAGCTTAATCCAGTAATATTATTACTTAAGCAGTGCGATATAAGCCTTATTGACTTACGATCAACTTCCGAAGATTAAGAGCCCGGGTTACCCTCGAAATTCTCATACATACGTAATACCAAAATCATTTTGTCATACGAAAATATTTAACATGTTTGAGTTATTTTTCAGCATAAAATAGTAATTACCTAGGTTCCTGAACAAAAATGAACTTCAAAATATTTAAACACTAAAAAAATTTTTTTTGTGTAAAATTTTTTTTTACTAAATTTACTACTAAATATTTAAACACTAAAAAATAGAGTAAAACACTAAAAAATATATAAAAAAATAGTAAATTTACTACAAAATATTTCAACTCTAAAAAATATTTTTTAGTATTTAAATATTTTGTAGTAAATTTACTAATTATTTATAAATTTTTTAGTGTTTTACTCTATTTTTTAGTGTTTAAATATTTAGTAGTAAATTTAGTAAAAAAAATTTATACACAAAAAAAATTTTTTTAGTGTTTAAATATTTTGAAGTTAATTTTTGTTCAGGAACCTAGGTAATTACTATGTTATGCTGAAAAATAACTCAAACATGTTAAATATTTTCGTATAACAAAATTATTTTGGTATTACGTATGTATGAGAATTTCGAGGGTTACCCGGGCTCTTAATATAAATACCTATACAAAAGTTAAGCGCCAAACTCAATCTGAACTTGGGGACATTTTAGGAGTTATGAACTCCGAAACAACTGACATACGCGTCGAACTTCAGGGATATTTATAAAATGTGGTTTTTATATAACAGCTATTATAACAATACTGCCGAAAGGACATGTTCTTACGAACTAAAATGTCTCCAACTTGAGTGCCCTATATATTAACGCGAGAAATCTACGGGCGCAAATTTTTAAAATACTAATATTTTGAATCCGAGTGTTTGTCTATTTCACTCAGACTTTCTAAAATAAAGGTACTAATCTAAAGCGATGCAACGAAATCATAAATCGTGGATTTTATGTATCTAGATAAATACATAAAATCCAAAATATTAGCCAGATGATGTAACTTAACAGGTTTGTTCAAATCATAAGAAAAAAATAAGTGATTCCCCTTATGGTATAAAATGTTAGGTTATTATCTATATTTACGTCTTTTATTACAGACAGGCACACTTTTGCATGTATAATATTGCAATGGATTACCTATCCTTACTTTCAAATTGATGGGAAGAGGAAGTGTGTTTGAAGGGTGATTGTTGAAATTGTTATGTCGTATTTCATACGAGTAATGGCCGGAAGCGCAAACAAAATATTGTTTTGTAAAAAAGTACTTTTTAACTCTGAAAAGAAAATTCCGGGTGTATTGTGACGTGTGTAAATGTTTTTACATATTTAACGATAATTTTAAATACTTAGAACACATCTTAATAAAACCTCTCTAAGTTAGCCCACAATAAAATCTATAGAGTTCTAAAACGGACATTAGTATAATTAGTAATCAGAGATCAACTACGATAACATGGTGCGCCCCTCCAAAATTCAAAACTTTTGAAGTGCGTTGTCAAAACGTTTGAAGTGAGTTGTCTTGCGCGGTAGGCTAGTTATGATTAGTTGACCAACAAATCTTAATAATGAGTGACATTAAGTGAAATATTGCGTGTACTGTGATTGGTTGAATACTTACTACATACAAACTCTTTCATAAGGATGTGACTACACACATTGAAACAGTCATTTGGAGGGGCGCGCCAAGTTATCGTAGTTGATCTCTACCCATCATTGACGCCGATTTAAATTAGTATTTTCTCAGTATCTGAGGCTTGCTATAATTATTATAAACATACCAATGTTCCTAAGTAAATAATCGTATGTTCAAAAATCCAATTTCCCAAACAAGCCAATTAAAATCAGATGTTTCTTAATGGCTTACCTATAAAATTAAGATTTTGGACATACGATAGTATACGGAGAAGGCCTTTGAAAGTGTACTTGTAAAGAAAAATTATTGCTGCAATAATAATGATGAAATTTGAGTAATTCAAATCATTGGAACACTTTACACAAACAATTAGCCAAGTAAAAACAAAGATAAGCACGTGTTAATTCTATTATTTAAGCCTTTCAAGTTAATGACGCAGCATTAACAGGCTTAAAAATAAAAAATGCTATGCAGAGAGACCGTTCAATTCAAAATAATTGCATTCTGTGTGTAAATTTCAAAACAAACCCAAACAAAAGGATGACGTTAAAAACGCATTTATCCCTTCTAACGACGACCCTTGTAAGCGACAAAGATTAAGATGTAGAGGGTGTTGCTATCCTTTTTGTGCCTATTTATAGTTTTCACCCTATTACGACTACAAAATCGAAGACTATTATTTGCCGTCAATCTTGTTACGTGAACTTTGGACTTAACAACTTTCGTACTTCAGTTAGAAACAGCTAACATTAATTGGTATAATTATAAGCAAACTGCACAATATTATAGTTTCACTCAGGTCAGTTCACATTGCAACGTGACAAGGCATTCAATCAAGTGTGTCTGTCAAAAGGTACCGTTTAAATAAAATACCCCTTTATGACCTAGGCTATAGGTTTCATTTTGCTCTACGCCGCTGCTTTGTAGTGGACGAAGCATCGGCAGCATGGGTTGCTAGACCATGCTAGACCAATGTCGGCAGAGAACAGCCTATGTCAGGGCTTCCCAAACTGTGCGTCGTGACATTGTCCCACGGGCGTCGCAATCATCCATTAACACAACCAAATCGAGTAAGCGCTGCGTGCATTATGTCACCCGGGCATACATCCCGGGCAGTCTAAATCCCCGGTTTCAGAAGCTATGCTCAGAAAAGCAAGCGCATCCTTCACTCTAGCCAGCCTTGCTGGCTTTAAATCATTTTTCATAAAATATATCTCTTTTAATTTTTATGCATAATATGTTTTGATTTGGTCATTATTTCCTAATAAAAATAAAAATTTCCAAATAATGTTTTTATGATAACCTATGTAGGCTGGTTCTAAAGTTGGAAAGTATTTTTGGGGGCTGGGTTGAGGGGCGTCGTGAAGAAATGGCAAAGTCCCAAGGGCGTTACAGTACATATAAGTTTGGGAAGCCCTGGCCTATGTCATAAAGTAGCTTTTTTTGTCGTAGAGTCACTGTGTGTAAACATAGCTTTTTTTTGTCGTAGAGTCACTGTGTGTAAACAAACTGCTTTTATTTCAATAACAGGCATGTCTATAAAACATTTTATCTTTTTGTTAGCTATTCTATGTCTGGACTAAATTGTATGTTTAACATAAAGGATGTAAAGCGATATATCATTATGGAATCAAAGTAAAGTTACGTTTAGCACTCTTTTCACTATCATCATTTGTAAAACCCTCCACGGTCAACTGGTTACATCCATCCTCAGAGGTCTTGAGAGTTGAGATCAATTTCCGCGTTAAAAATATATTAAAAAATGTCACAATTTTAAGTTTAGGACGACGACTTATGAAAAAATGCTCTCCATCGAGCTAGAAATCGCACACCCAAACACCTAAAACGTATTTAGATTCTTTTAACCAATCTTTATTAAAGCGTCTTATCTCAACCCTGTTAAAGTTAAAAACTTAAATAAAACATTTTCTCACCACATTATCATATTTTTTTTGTTAGCCTATACTATTACTATCCCACTGCTGAGCAAAGTCCTCCCCTAGGGTCATATCATATTATATTTTAATATTATATTATTTAAGATTTTCATGAGCTTATAAAGATGGTGTAACAAAACTTTTTAATACGGCGCGGCGCTTCGAGACAAAGCTTCGTAGATTATCCCGTAGCACTGCTACGACGTAGATCCAATTTCGTAGCGGATGACACCCCCCTTACGCTGCACAAGAAACGGCTTGATCAAAAGATACGCGACTTTTTATCTTGTATTTTAGTATATTTACTATATATTTTTTTGTTTTATGAAAGTTAATATAACCTTGTTACTAAGCACTTATTATATTCAATGTCAATATAATGTATACTAGCTGGCTCATAAAAGGTGTTTTGGCTTTGACATACTCTAAACTATAATATTATCATGCATAACCGTATCTTTTAAATCATCACAAACACTAAACTTGATTGCGTAGAGTAAAGATAGACAGCGAGAGCATGCTAGCTGAGAGATATGCCGATTTTAGCGGTTACCGGTTTAGTCAGTTGTTTACTGCTAAAGCTACTCTGAGCCCCCAACTAGGCCTTTACATCCAATGTGGATGATTTATACCACCCGCCCGCAACCATCGCGGCACCGCGAAATATGTACCTGAGTCGCGTCTGCAGAGCGAGATCCCCGCGACGTCCCTGTACATATCCCGCCTACACTGGTCCATGGAGGTCGAGGATGTCGTGGATTACATTCAGAAGAAGACGACACTGCGCCTGAGGGTTGAGCGTCTGCAGTCTCGCCACAAGGTTAATTTTAGCTTCTTTGTGGTGAGAGTACCGACGAATCTCCTGTCGACTTTCGAGGCGCCGGAGTTCTGGCCGATGAATGTGGTCTACCGGAGGTTCCGGGGGAGACTCCGGAACGAAGCGTTAAGTCACGTCGCCGGCAAAACGTGACAGTGTTAGTTTATAAGTATAATATAAAATATGTATGTTAGTTTTTAAGGTATTTATTATATTATTAATATATATGTTAGATATAAGGTATTTGTTATAATATGGGCCTCTGATGCCCAAATTAAAGAGGATTTGATTTTTGATTTGATTTGATATACAGTATTTTCAGAGCGAAGTAACCACTCTTCAAATATTGTAGTGCCATGGGACAAGATTTTTAAATGTCCGTATGGCTGCCCAAGCACATACGGCATTCTCGCAACATAGTCGGCCTAGTCCAGAGGAAAGAACTAGTCAATACGTCTGGGACCAACTATGACTGTGCGGGTTTCTTCACGATGTTTTCCTTCACCGTATGAGTGTCTGTATTATGTACTTGAGATCAGAAATTAATGTCTCATTGGTACACGCCTCCACCCGGGATCAAACCTGCACCCTCTGCGAGTGCGAAACAAAGGTCTACCCATTAGGCCACGGACGCTCTTCGCCCTGAGCCCCTAAAAGGGATATAAAATAGTTATACTCATGGAAAATGTTAGTGTAAAGGTTTTTTCATACATTACGAAAAAAAACCTCTTTAAAGACAGTCGATGGTCTGTCTTTAAGGTGTACCAAAATTCACCTTTTTTTAATTTACTCATCTTCAATAAAATCTAACCCCAACTCGAAGAAAGCTATGAGGAGCGACTTGTTTCATAAAAAGTAACGGCTCTGATAGTCTACAGAAGATCAACAGGAAATATTATTATGTGTATCCGTTATCCACAGGAAAAATGTCGACGCTTATTTCTTTTGGTGTTCTTGTGTAGGGATGTTAGCACATTTGACTATCCATAAAATAATATCGATATTTAACTCAGTCATATTAATTTATTAGCCTGTCAATTTATTTACCTCGTCAACGTCACAAATATTTTTATGTTATTGAAAATGGAAATAATATCCTTTAGCCCAATTTAGTTAATGTGGGTTTAAGCTTATCGTGTGTCAAAATATAACCTTTTTTTACAAATATAAAAAAATAATATCGAGCCATATAATATTAGAAATATAATCTTACTAGATGACGCCCGTAACTTTGTTGCCCAAAAAATTGTTTATCGTGTTTAAACAATGGACGTATAAAAAAAGGCGGGAGAGTCCCACCAATCACCATACACAAAACTGTGTCCTTCAGAGTCAGCCAGCTGACTGCATGTACGTGGTCCGCACGCACACATTTTTAAGCTAAGTCCATACCATTTGACAGGCGTAAGAATGTGTGCGTGGCCGACTCTGAAGACACACTTCTGTGTATAATAAGACCCCGTCCGCCTTTTTTCTACATTCAAGGTTTAAACTGTAAATTTTTCGTGGAAGTATCTGCATGCAAAATTTCATCAAAATCAATTTATTTTCATGATCTACTTTCCGACTTTACCCCACACTTTAAAATATGCCTAAATATAATTTTTGAATATATTTTTATTGAAAATAAAAAGGCATATTTGACAGTGAGTGATCGAAATATGTGTCCATCCCTTTTCTCATCGGTACCTATACCAAGGTGAACGATAAATTTTTACAACAATAGTGATAGGATATGAATGGTAATTTTATTGTTTATCTTACGACTAACACTTTTTACATGAAAAATAACTCTTGAATTTATATAAAAATATTAAAAGCTGTGCCCCGCGGTGTTATCCGTGATTTATTAGGTAAACTAAATTGTGTTTTAATATGTAAATATTTATTGGTATTAGAGACAAAATGAATTAAGTTTGATCATCGGAAACATAAATTTTGATGACTGACAGATGGAAGTTGATTATGCTGTCTTATGCTATTGTTTTTAACCGACTTCCAAAACAAATGTGGCCTATGTGTTAATCCAGGATGTCAGCTACCTTCTTGTAAAATTTTGTCGAAATCGCTCCAGCCGTTTAAGTGTGAAGAAGTAACAAACATACAAACTCACAAACTCACATATTTTCGCCTTTATAATATTAGTAGGATTAGGATTCAAATCAGTATTAGGCCGAATTTATATGCGTCCGCAGCGGTTTGGCGCCTACACCGAGAGATTATATGCAAATGTATGTAAACAAAAGCGCAACCGAGCCTCTTTTTAACTACCTCTAAATCGTTACATATTTGCTTAATCCTTCGATCGCGGATTCTTGGAAATCTATTGTTATTCTATTGTTGTCGCGGTCACCGGTGTCCTTATGGAGCGTGATGGGTAATACCTGGCAGTGAAGCGGTCACACAGGGTGTAACAAAACTAAGTGATAATACTTTAGGGTGCGTATGGGTTTCCTGTATCAAGTTCACTGTGAAAATAGCAGCGCGCGTAATGAGTTTTCCCATACTAAAGTTTAAAAAAATTTGCTCTTTCAGCGCTGCTATTTTCACAGTAAAATACATACATGGGACTCATACATACCCCAAAGTATTATCACTGTTGTTACACCTTGTAATTATATTTAAAATAAGAAAATAAGCCATCCACCATATTGGATATTCAAAAAATATTTATTTTCCTCTAAAAATAGTTAGTTACACATTTTTTTGATAAACCTCTTAAACTTAATAAGTTTTCTTGACGCTTTTAAATACATATTTTATATTGCAAGTTGCTACTAGATGTCGCCCGCAACTTTGTTGCACCGATATTATCTCGCAGGAACCATGCCATTTGCCGCAATAAAAACCGAGCTTTACAGTGTCATATAGCAAATTTTCATCCAAATTGGTTCGATGGTTAGGGCTTGAAGAGGTAACAGACAAACAGAAATAGATAATATATACTTTAGCATTTATAGTATTACGAGCTTTTGCCCGCGGCTGTGCTCGCGTTAAGAAGTATTATTATATTATACAAACTTTCATCCCCTATTTTAACCATTTGGGGTTGGAATTTGTCAAAATCTTTTCTTAGCGGATGCCTACGTCATAATCTACCTGCATGCCAAATTTCAGCCCGATCCGTCCAGTGGTTTAGGCTGTGCGTTGATAGATCACCATTCACCATGTCAGTCACCTTTGAGTTTTGTATAAATTTAGATTATAAAAGCGAAATAAATTAAATGCGAAAGTATGTTTGTCTGTTACCACCTCACACACAAACCGCTAAACCGATTCTGCTGAAATTTAGTACGGAGATACTTTAAGACCTGGGAAAGGACAAAGGATACTTTTTATCTCGGAAAAATGCACGATTCCCGCGCGTTCACCAAATTTAAGCGTCATCTAGTTTATAATATTATTCAGGTAGTGCAGTCGCCAGAGGTTTTAACCTCCGAAAATTGTAATAGTCAATGGATTTTTGTTTTTGAGGTGTCATTTTCTTTTTTACACTATAAATTGCAAAGTTTAGCAAAAATTTTTTTGTGCTTTTAATTTTTTAGTTACTTAATTAAAAACTAGCTATATGACCGAGCTTCGCTCGGTATTCAAAAAATTCAAAAACACACATAAAATGACATTTTCTAAAAATGATTCCTAGCTAGATCGATTTATCGCCCCGGAAATCCCCTATATACTAAATTTCATGAAAATCGTTGGAGCCGATTCCGAGATTCCAATTATATATTTATATATATACAAGAATTGCTCGTTTAAAGATATAAGATTAATATTTCACCATTTAAACCGGTCCAGAAAAAAATATTTTTTTCTTGTTCCTGTTATTTAATGACTCTTATCCGATTGTTTACGTTGAAAATTAACCAAATACACAATTTTTAAAAAAAGAAAGTTTGCTTTGCTAAGCTAAATACAACTATAAGGTTTTTGCAAAGTTTTTAGAGGTTAACGCTCGTCGTAACCAAGATAAAAGGGTTTGGGTGGATTTAAGGGTAGTAACGAAAAGTGTGTTAAACTTACTTGTTGTACGTATTTAATTTTTAGATAATGATAACTTTTAAGTACTTAAAAACGTTTAAATATCTCCAAAAATGTGTAAAATAGACCGAAAACATTTTTCTATATTTGTTGAGAATTTATTTAAGTGAGAGCTAAAACATTAAATGCATCGACAAATGAAATACTTTTTCTAGTCTTTGAAATATATTTAAACTTCCTACTTAAAGCCATAAAAAAAATTGGGTGCTATAAATCTCACGTACATACTAAAGACGCATGCTGCGACCTATGTTTGGAAAATGCTTACCTGAATACAAAAAATATCAGTTCTTAACCTAATTTGTATTTTTTCCTTTAAGGATATTTTAGCAAATATAATTAATGAAAAAAAAATATTCTGTAAAAACCTAACCAAAAGAAATAAAATACAGATTTTCTTCGAAACATCCGTGAAAAGTTTGTGCTACATTTTCAGAAAATTTAATAGAGTAAGAGCTAAAAAGTTATACACATTAAGAAATAGTAGGCTTTGTTAAGCCTAAAAAATAATTTTAAACTTCCTATTTTACACGAAAGAAAAATAGGAATGCCATTTACCTGGCGAGGCACACAACAAGCACATTTGGAGATATGCTCATCTACATACAAAAATATTAATTTTAAATCTAAATTATATATTTTTTCAACTTATTTTCTTTCTTTGGAATATAAGCAACGATACAAATCAAAAAAATAATAATATATTTTATTATTTTGCTATATATTTAAAAGGAAGAAATATGCAAATTTCCTTCAAAATTTTATAGTTTATGACTTTACTTGAAGTGGAAGAGAATAATTTAAAAATCAAAAGCACAACTTTTCAATAGGTAAACTTTATTATTTATGTTAGCAGCTACACATTCCTTTTTTTCTTTTCAATTTTCATCCACTATTGCAAAAATCGGAGGTTTGCACGATTTTTACGCTCTGGGAACTCCACTAAGGATATATCTCGGCTTATTTCAAAACCGCTGATCGCTTCACTCTATATTAGGGTACTCGAGAGTTTGTAACTCCATATCATGTTTAACTTCAATACTTAACTGTTTTAATAAAGTTCACTGTGCTAGATGCATGCTATTTACTTTTGGATAGTTTATATTTAAATTTCATGGTTAGGTTTTTGATTAAAATCTGTGTGAGTGTGAAATTTTTTTTAGCCTGATGATTACATTTTTTCAAGTATAGTTTGAATATAGAAAGGCATCATCACAGTCCATTCATTTCAAGCGTAGTTGTTATTTAAGTCTTTTTAATCACAAAATAATTTAAAAAACCGTTCTTTTTTTCGCGTCAAAAAATAGTATGTGTTCTTCGATATGACCAAATCTGTAAATATGCTGAATTATCCATTCTTATTCAAATTGTTATGACAATATAATATCCATTCTTAGACCATAAAAATAATATTTTGATGATCATCTGATATTAATATGTAAGAAAATGAAACGCTATAATGAAAAATACATCTTTTATTACATGCCAATATAAATATTTTTTTAATCAATGAAACATAATAGAATATGCTAATACTCGGTCAAAATTGAGTCGCCTAAACAAACAATTTATTATAGATGACATGACGTACAATCATATTGTTGTTTTAGGATTTAAAACCATTACATTGTGCGTCATATGACTCGTATGGCCAGGGGACACTTTAAAACTGGTTCTACACCAAATAAGTTGGCAATAGTTCACTGAAATACAACTATTTCAACATAATAATCGGGAGTATAACGCAAAAGTTGCAGTAGAGGGCGCTACTAGCACATACAGTAAATAATCCGAACAGTATCCATGTTGTACATGTCATATTATGTTACATATGCACCCTCTGTGAAAACCGGACTTAGCACAAATTTGCCGAACACCAGTATCACATCATCATCATCAGTCAGCTGCAATCAAATATCAGCTCTTGGACTATAATAAACATATATAAAGTGTTGCCGTCTCTCAGACTATACAGACAAGACCACTCAAGAAGTTTCTTACTAAAATTGCGAAACAACACGGAATACCGAAAATGCTGTCGCCGCATGGTGGTCCCAACTCCGTGGGACCTGATTTTGGTAGTCAGCTCACTAGATCTTACATCGATCGGGGTCGGTACTAATTGTAATTTAGGATATAGTCTTTTTATACAGAATAGCTCTGTTAGAAAAAGTGATTAAGTTAAAAGTAATAATAGTAGTTATATATTTTAATAAATGTTTTGAATTAAATCGGTTTTTTTGGAACTCCCGTTCGAGAACACTATAATTCATATCATAATATTGACAGAAACGTTATCAAACGTCGAAAAAAACTTTTTATTTGATGTTTACTATCTGTACTTGTGCTGCCACTAGCGTAAAAATATTGCACTAAGTAATATGTATATCCTACTAAATGACGCCCGCAAGTTTGCTTATCGCGCGGGAACCGTAGATTTTTCCAGGACAAAAAGTATTATATGTCTTTTTCCAGGACTCAAAGTATCTTTATGCCAAATTTCAGAAAAATCGATCCAGCAGGTTCGGCGTGAACCTCTTCACGCCCAAACCGCTGGACCGATTTAGCTTTTTTACAGACAGACAGACACACTTTCGCATTTATAATATTAGCATGGATAAGGAACGTTGGAAATGCTTTCGTCATCCAGTGGCTTACAACGTAGTTATTTAGTGCTCTTGCTCGTGGCCACTCACAGAGTTTAGGTTTCATTCCCGCGTTAAAAAAAATCGTTTCCAAGGAAAATTAAAAAAAAACTATCAGGACTTCTATCAAGACGATGCATAATACGCACTACGAGCCACCATATTTTAAATGATACTATGTGATAATGTTGTACTCCATTTCAAAATGTAAAACGCTAATGGTCATTATTATGTACAAAATAACGTTACTTCCATCATTCACATTTCATGTTATTGCTAATTCATGATCGAGCAATATCATAGAAACCACAATAAAATGAAACACAAACAATTGTTTGAACAGTTCTCAATTTCACCGTTTGCAGAGGGTGAGGTGAAGATAGTGTTTACGCAATCACGCGTTCAAATAATACAATGCGTGGTTTACACGAGCACATTATAGTACAGTAAATGAAAGCAAAAATCAGGTGTAACCTCCGATTTCGTTGAACCTCCATCGATTTGGATGAAAATTTGGGATTAAGTATGTTAAGCCCTCTACTTTAAAAGTGACAAACGCTCGTATCGCGCTTTTTTTATTTTAGGGGTGAAATCCACCCCTTTTGTTGAAAATAGAAAAAATGCAGATTTTACCATTCTGGCTTAACTAATTGTGATTAATTTGATAAAATAAATGTTTTTATTGTTTTATTCATGATTTATGATTACATTATAATTAATTTTTCAATCCTTTTAGCAACCATCCCTTTAGTCGTGAAAAAAACATTTTTTTGTATTTCTTTGCTTTAAAATCGTATATTTACATTATATAAAGAGTTTCTTTAGTATTTATGATATAATTTTTGGATAAGACTGAAATATAAACCCCAAAAAGTACCCCTTTATTGTGTAATAACGGTAAAAATTGGGTTAGAAAACTTAATAGGTTTAGGTTTTTGAACCCAACATTTTCAGTTTATTTACTTAGTAAGTATTAATTTCTTATTAAGTTTTTTTGCTAAAATTTTGCACCCCTGTAAACTAGCCAATGTCTGAATAATAAGCTTTAAGTTTTTATTTTAAGTTTTTTATCAGCTTTAATTTAATGGGTTCGAATATTTTTTCATAGTTAAGATAAATTTTATAAATATATCTCAAAGATTGATATTATTTAGTCCAAAATATTCAAGCAACGATTTCAAACTACCCTCTGTGCAAAAAATTTACACAAAGGCTGAATCTGCTAGACTGAAATATGTAATAGACGCACATCATTATGAAAAGTCTCTCTCTTATCTAATAGAAATTTACCGTTTCGTTTACTTTCTGAATATTGAAAGACTTGAAAAGATTAATGTACATTTAGTATGGATTAGATGACGCCTACAATCGTGCTGGAACCGTAAATTTTCTCGGGATAAAAAGTATCCTATGTCATTATCCATTCCCGAGACTCAAAGTATTTTCATACTAAATTTCAGCAAAATCGGTTGAACCGTTTGGGTGTTAAGAGGTAACAGGTAGACAAAAAGACTTTAACATTTATAATATTAGTTAGATGTACCTATTGACAGGGTTTCCTACAATATTTGCATCCCAAATCTCTGCTTCAAAATTGTTTTCAAAAAAAATGTTCGTTAATATCACAATAGCTCTGTTAATTTTTAAGTTATCGGGTTTATTGATGGACCATTTTAAAGGTAATTTAAAGAGCTTTAAGATCAACTTGCAAAATACTTTTTAAAACCCTCGGTTTAAAAAAAATTGGGGTTAAAAGGTCCCGGTTTCATGGTTCTCGCAGTAAAAGTTAGGCTTTAAACGTCTCTATCTTCGTTATTTTTCATCCTATAAAAATCAAAAGAAAATCAAAAGATTTTTTAAAAAAGGACACAAATTTTGCTTTCTATAATTTTTACAAAGGTTCAATATTTTTGAAGTTATGTTCAAAACAAAATTATATTTACGAAAATTTGAATAATATCGATTTTACTAAATCATTCTTTTTTTCAAAACTAAGCATTCTAAACTAAGAAAATTTTTGAGATCATTAATTATACTAAAATAAAGAAAAGACTTTGGGAATAACCATAAATTTGAATTATTGTAGAAATGGACTACGTTTTATTTTTCGATTTTTCCAAAAAAAATATGAAATGGTCGTCTTATTTTTGTCATAACTTGGTCAATTTTGATGCTATTAACTTTTTAAGATACTTGTTAGAAAGGTACTTTTAAGCACTTTAAAAAGTTTCAAGAAAGTATATGTCATAAAATGCATCGGTTAACCGTTATTTAACTTTGAATGCTTAGACTTAGGTACTCGTTGAAAGAAAATATATATACAACCACCTACTCTCTCGCTCACTTTGAATGAATAAAGGAAGGTATTACAGAGTAGAAATTAATTTTTTTTTATTGGCTTTAATTTTGGTACTTACAAATTTTTCGTAAAAAGCTATAGTTTCTTATTTATTTATGAAAAACCGCTTTAAGACATGTATTTTTCTCGCGCAAAAACATGATCTTTGATCTTTAATAATTCCGAAAGTATTGATTTAATCAAAAAACTTTATAAAACAAATTTTGCTTAAAATTTATGTGTTTATTATTTCCTGGGGTTATTTTTATTAAAAAAAATTCACCCCCCGAGAAGGGTTGGCATCCACCCCCAGGGCAAAAGCGCAAGTTGACACTATGTCACTTTTGTTTCTTAGGGTATCCCCCACCTACTTACCAATTTTAATGAAAATCGATGGAGGTTCAACGAAATCGGAGGTGAAAACCTTTACTGCCTCCACTATTACTGTCGCATGCGTTGACGCTACGTAGCATCGAGTGGGCCGGCCACAACAATGCGTTGCGACGTCGTAATCCCAAAAACAACCTTTGAAAAGCAAGCGTCAATTCAGGTAGCAACGCGACGCGCAGATGCATTTCTTAATTTGTACTGAATTGACAGATTTTAATTGCGTGAAACGTCTTTATGCACTAGGAGTAATTTATAAACAGCAATAGAGACACTAGAGCAAAACTTAAAGAGGTACATGTCTAATCTTTCGGCCTTCAGCCCTTCAGCCCTTCAGCCTTCCGTACCCTTAAAAATTCTTAAAATGATAAAAAATATACTATTTCTGATATTATAAATCCGAATGTGTGTCTGTCTGTCTGATACCTCTTCACGCTTAGAAGACTTAAAGTTTGGGGATAGATAGGACATTTATTATCTTATCCCTGGACTCAATTACGGGATTATTTTTTTCCCTAAAATTATTTTTTTACAGTGAATTTCTTAAACTCTTTTAATGTGAAAAAAATATGTAAGAAAAGTGATTAGTTATATAGTGTCCATGCTCACGTTCACGTTCACGATCACGATCACGTTCACATTCACGTTAACGTTCACGATCACGTTCACGTTCACGCCCACACTCACGCTCACGCTCACGTTCACGTTTATTTCATAATTTATGTAAGTACAGTGAATTTCTTAAACTCTTTTAATATGAAAAAAATATGTAAAAAAAGTGATTAGACAATAGTGTTCGTGCTCACGTTCACGTTCACATTCACATTCACGTTCACGTTCATGCTCACGTTAACGTTCACGTTCACGTTCATGCTCACGTTAACGTTCACGTTCACGATCATGCTCACGTTAACGTTCACGTTCACGATCACCTCTTCACGCTTAGAAGATTTAAAGTTTGGGGATAGATAGGACATTTATTATCCTATCCCTGGACTCAATTGGGATTGTTTTTTTCCTTAAAATTATAGAATTTTGCACCAACGAATTTTAGCGCATTGAAGATTGAAGTTTTATTCGGATGCGTTAAATTAACGCTCATGTAACTGTAGACTAACGCGTGTGTTGGATTGAGACAAAGGGCATTACATCCAGGAAAAAGGGACAGATTTAAACAGCTGACAGGCCCAAGATGCAGTGATGGATTTACAAAAATACAGGATTTTATAGGTCTACCTGAATCTGATGGCAATTTTCGACAGCAGATTTTCAATAAGTATCCTTGATCATTGGATAAAATTTTATATTTTCATGTTTCAAACACAAAATAAGCCGCTAAAGGAATAAAAAAGGATTAAAATGTTTTATTCCCATTACCCCTGTATTGCTAGAGTCAATTTATTTTCTCACTTTTTGCCATCAGATTCTGGTAGACTTATATTTACAGAAGGCTTTAACATACCATATAGTATATAGAGACGTCGCAGCGTCGAGTGTTAAAGTCATCCTTACTAAATTAATGAACTAGCTGTTGCCCGCAACTTCGTCCGCGTGAATGTATGTTATTATAATAGAGATTTAGAAAATTGAACACCCATCTACGACTACTTTATTTTGATCTATATTACACACGAAATTTTTAATTTACATGAAAGACGTTCACGTTTACGATCATGTTCACGATCACGATCACGTTCACGTTCACATTCACGTTCATGTTCACGTTCAAGTTCACGATCACGTTCACGTTCACGCTCACACTCACGCTCACGCTCACGTTCACGTTTATTTTTTTACAGTGAATTTCTTAAACTCTTTTAATGTGTAAAAAATATGTAAAAAAAGTGATTAGTTATATAGTGTCCATGCTCACGTTTACGTTCACGATCACGTTCACGTTCACATTCACGTTCACGTTCACGTTCACGTCAACGTTAACGTTAACGTTCACGCTCACGTTCAGGCTCATGCTCAAGCTTAAGCTCATATTGTATTAAATGTGTTATGTATTAAATGTGTTAAGTGTTAAATTTATCTATGGTTGCGAAATTGGAAGTGGTTCAAGGTTCCTGAAGCAGCATGAACATGAGCATGAGGATGTTCATGTTCATACTCATGCTCATGTTCATGCTCATGCTCATGCTCATGCTCATGCTCATGCTCATGCTCATGCTCATGTTCATGCTCAAGCTCATGCTCAAGCTTATGCTCATGCTCATGCTCATGTTCATGTTCGTGCTCATGCTCATGCTCATACTCATATTCATATTCATTCACTCATACTCATTGCAATCCGGATTTTTTCATTTCGATCTATATTACACACGAAATTTTTAATTTACATGAAAGACGCTCACGCTCACGTTCACTTTCACGTTCACGTTCACGATCACATTCACGTTCACGTTGACATTCATTATAGAAGGAAGAAGGTATTCATAATATGTCATAATTAACTTACACAATATTTACTGTATTACAAAACGAATTATTTGTTTTTAATTTAACTAATAACCTTTTTACATATATTATTTTTTTAACATTTAAAAGAGTTTTAGAAATTCACTGTACTTACGTAAATTATGAAATGAACGTGAACGTGAGCGTGAGAGCGAATGTGAACTTGATCGTGAACGTGAACGTGAACGTGATCGTGAGCGTGAGCGTGAGCGTGAGCGTCAGCGTCAGCGTCAGCGTCAGCGTAGCGTGAGCGTGAGCGTCAGCGTCAGCGTAGCGTGAGCGTGAGCATGAACATGAACATGAGCGTGAGCGTGAGCGTGAGCGTGAGCGTGAGCGTGAGCGTGAGCGTGAGCGTGAGCGTGAGCGTGAGCGTCAGCGTGAGCGTCAGCGTCAGCGTGAGCGTGAGCGTGAACGTGAGCGTGAGCGTGAGCGTGAGCGTGAGCGTAAGCGTGAGCGAGAGCGTGAACCTGAACGTCAACGTGAACATGAGCGTGAACGTTAACGTCTTTCATGTAAATTAAAAATTTCATGTGTAATAAAGATCAAAATAAAATAGTCGTAGATGGGTGTTCAATTTTCTAAATCTCGATTATAATAACATACATTCACGCGGACGAAGTTGCGGGCAACAGCTAGTCAGTAATAAATCACTTTTTGTATAGCGGCTTTTTATGAAAAATTCACTCCGTTTTTAATGGGTTGGGAGACTTTTCTGAAGCCAGTTACTTAAATAGTAACGAATGAATGGAAAATAAAATTGTATGGTTATTTTACTGGGTGTATAAAGTACTTGATAAACTGTTAAATTCATAATCAATAATAAAGAGGGACAGTTTGTGTTTTTCGTAAGGCTACGAAACTATTGGTCTGATTTTGATTTTGTCATAGACGTAGCATAGATTACGGGAAAGGATATACAATATACTTTTTATAGTCGGTTAAAAATGTATGATTACCACGGTAAACTGTATTTATGTGAGTGCAGTCGTACAGAACGCAACTTCTAATCCATACTTCCATACCAATATTGTAAATGTGAAAGTGTGTCTGTCTATTTGTCTGATACCCAAACCACTGAACCGATTTTGCTGAAATTCAGTATGGATATACTTTGAGTGATAGAATTAACGCAAATCAGCATATCGTTGATATGATGATGAGTTATTGATAAAAGATACCAAACGTCACATACACAACTGTAATACCACATTTATATAAATTTATTTAGTATTTTTTGCATCAAATAGCAACATCCATCCATCGTCACAAACATTGGCATTATTATGTAGTCTTCGAAATATTATATCTTTTAGTCCACGATATGCCTACAACACACTCATTATTGAACTGACATTTCGTGAATTTCAGTGTCGATAAGTATTCTCTGGCGCGAAATAGCTGAATAGCTTTACACGTTTCGAGCTGCCCAAATCCTTCGAATACTCAGCTTGAATGCACACTTTGAGAATCTGTGGGTATTTTAAGCTTTGAAGAGGTTTTGTATTAAGCCGTCGATCGATAATTCCTGGAAATCTTTTGTTATCGCGGCCCATATAGGCCTTACGGGGCTTGATGGGTTGTGATCCATACTTAGCCTGTATATGTAGAACAAGGTATCATTTCGATGCGTTGTGTCATCGCAACGAAAACGTATTGTGTGCTGCAACTGAGTTGCAACGACCCGGTAAGTAATAAACTACGCTCCTGTTTAAATTATATTATTGCACCGATGGATGCGTAGTTACAACACTTTCGGCCAATCAGAGAGCAGCACCCTCCCTCCCGATTTGTTTATTTGATTTTCAATTCTACGATACGTTAAAAAAGCAATTCAATCAGGTATAGTAATCATAATATGTAATCATAAAATGTATATTATGGCGGTACCCATAATTAGCACCACACCACTGCATCGCGCTATCGAAGTTTCTGAGCTCGACTATATTATGTCTTATATACAACGTCTGAAATGATCAGTGGGCTTCGGTCTCACCGAGCATACTATCTCGCTCGGTCGGAAGATCTTCCTTTTCGGCCTCCACGCATATCCCTAAAATATAATATAATGACACAGCGTTGATGAAGCGACAACGCAACGCAAGCTCCGCGTACGCTATCCGCGTGCTGCAGCTTCGTTAGAGTTCAAAAACACACCCTTTATATTCATGTTTTTGGAATACGTCAGCCGTGATTAAAACTTTGCGGCCGACATATTCCACTGTCATGCATGAGCCCCGAAGTTCCGAACCTTTTAAAAGCGCGTCACAAGTCCCCCAATCTGCATTTATATCAAATTTCTCGGGATTTACATAATTTCCCGATAATATCTAAGTTTGGACCACAATTTACTTTTTAAATGAGAAGAAGTTATCGGTGAATAAAAAGACTTTTCGTATAATAAGGACATCCATAATGACCCGGAAGCAGAATAAGTATGTTATCGTACACTCCGCTTTCTTGTCAGAATAAATTACGGCGTATTTTACGTATGAATGAATATATTTTTTATAGATTCGGATTGAGACAAATTAATAATATTTTGACAACTATACGGCATCCATTGCAGTCCAGGCTATTTAGCCGAAACTTTTTCGTTTTCGCTTCGTTATAGAATCGCCGATCAAAATGTATGGAATTGACATAAGACGAGTCGAACGTCAACGTCATATTAAGGAACGCTTAAGTCAATTCCATACATTTTCATTGGCGATTCTATAACGAAGCGAAAACGAAAACATTTTGGCACACCCCCCAGGACCTTCTGCCAAGACGTTTACTTTGTTGCTTCTTTATAGAATCGCCGATCAAAAAGTACGGAATTGACATAAGCGTTAAATAAGTTGACGTTCGACTCGTGTAAGGGCCAACTCACACGTACCACAACCACACGATAAACGCAACCACACGACAAACATACGACGTGGTCGGGCGTATATTTCGTATTGTAAATGAACTGGACCATTCACACGTACCACATTTTGCAGTCGTTGTCGACCACTTGTAAAATACCGACCACATCGCAACCACGTCGCAACCACGTCGCAACCACGTCGCAACCACATCGCAACCACAAGCCGCCCGCACTCTCCCCCCCCCCCCTCCCTTCATTAATTTCTTCAGGGGGGCGAAACTTTAACGAGAAAGAAAGAAAAAATTCCAAATAATATAGTCCGGTAGTCCGGGAGCCCTAGAACAATAATTTTTATTTGATTACCATCCAGGGGCGTCTTTTCCTTAGGTGCAGGGTGTGCGGTGCACACGGGCGCCGCGGTCCTAGGGGCGCCGAGCGCCGCTTGCAAAAAGGCACGCGCCCGCGTTGGCCGGCCGCCGTGCTTTAATGACCACCGTAAAAAGAACTTCAGTTTGCATACATTTTGTGAATTATCTGGAGCTCTTCTTATATATTTTGTTGAATTACAGCAAAGCAAGGCGCGCCATGAGCGGATCGGATTTTGCAATATAACAATAAACTATACTTTTCAGCATGAAATGAATCTTAAAACACATAAATGAAGATTAAATTTGTCGTCAAGATAGGCGCCAAAATAAGCGCGTAAGCGCGGTTTCGCCGCTAAACCACAAGATCATAAGCAAAATATGTATTCTTGACGGCGCCCTTGCGGTCGCACCGGGCGCCGTGCAGCCTACGCCCTCCGTGCAGCCTACGCCCTCCGTGCATCCTTCTCATGAGATCTGCGTATTTACTTCCCGCTCTCTTCATGCATCCTCCGTTTGCAACATAACAGTTTCGCAGAGGGTATAAGCTACTGCCTCCCAATAAGTAGTAAGGTCCAATCCAAGGACGGTGTAAAACTCAGCCCGTTGCTCAGCCCAAGCAGAGCGTTCAATCGTCTTTCTCAGATTGTGGTGGCACCTAGGCGATGTTTTCCTCCTAGTCGTATGGCGCCCCTTGAATGTGCCATCCACTGTTGTAGTATCGGCCGAATCGCTTTCACAGTGCGGCGGCCGGCAGTTGGGGACGCCATCTGGTCTTGCCAGGTTCGTATTGTATTAACACGCGCCTTGTGGCGCCTTTGGGTTGCAAGGTCTAGTAGCACCCGTTCTCCTCGCTCTTTAAAGCTGTGTGTTGATACACCCTCCGACAACACGCGTGCCTCCAGATCCCACGGAGTGATCAGCGCCAACGCCGCTTCGCCAGCTAACGATTCGATATCAGCGTAGTATCCGCAGTGCTAAAGCATGCTGCGGGCTTCTGAGCAGCTATCAATTCCGGGTACCATGTGTTCCTCATCTGCAGGTGAACCCTGGACCACAGACTTTTGCAGAAGGCAATTCAGGGCCATGGCCATCTTCTTCAGAGATAGTGCCAATCGACGAAAATGAGGGGTATTAAAGATCCATTCAGAATCAAGGACCAGAATCAAGCACTGCATTTCAGCGCCGATCGGCACACTCTCCTCTACATCTCTGCGTTGCGCAGTGATGCCTCCGCGGGGGCGGTGCTTCCGGGGCCCATAGAAAAACATGGCCTACGTCTTGTCGACTGCGACTCGCAGCCCCAACGTTTCTATAAGCGCCACAACCTGAGACTCACCCACTCTCGCCATTCGTATTGTTTCCTCAAAATTGTCTCCGTGGGCCAGCATATATGTGTCGTCTGTATAGTGGATAGCAATCCAAACATAGCCCACGGAGATAGGCCGTTCGCAGGATGCAATGGTAGCCGATGTTCCACAGAAGTTAGAAGGCCAAGAACAGACCACCTCAAAGTCATTAATAGAATTTGAGGTGGTCTGGTCTTAAAAAAAACTAAAACGTATTAACTTTAAGCCAGTCGGCTCACTTCATATTTATTTTGGTCATAGACTGCAGGTCGTAGATGGCATTCATTATAATATTCTCTATGCTAGAGAGTTGAAATTCTCAGATAACAAGTCGTGTTCGTTTGCTTTTTCAACTGCGCATGCGCGGCTTTTTTGTGTGTGTGAGTCAGTGTGAGTGTCATATTCTAAAATACCTTGTCATGTTCTAAAATACCTGTCAGATTTTCTAAAATCTGACAGAAATTGATCGGTATTTTAGAATATGACACTCTCTTGACAAACAAAAAAGCCGCGCATGCGCAGTTGAAAAAGCAAACGAACACGACTACAGATTGTGTGATTCTGTTGCTTCTTTTAATAAAGAATACTACTAAGCAAAATAAATTAAATATTTAAGGATACAATCCCATACAAGAAATATGATTTTTTGCCATTAACGTAGGAACTTGAAATTTGAAATATTCACAAAATACTTAATTGTATATTTTGTACTTAAATAAACATTTAAGGGGCTCCCATAAGAACATAATTTTTTGCCTATCTCTGCTTTATAATCGTACGGAACCCATCGTACGCGAGTCCGACTCGCATTTGGCCGATTTATTATCGACCGCGCGCTTGCTAGGGGGCGCTAGGGTAATATTTGCACACGGGCACCACACCGGCTAGAGACGGCCCTGTTACCATCAAGCTAATTTTTTGTGAGTAGCTTCATTTTGATAAAACGAACAACATTTTTATTTGCGATATATCTTGAAAGTGGTAGCTATCATCAGTCAAGGTTTTTTATATGTAGATGTTGTGTTTTCATAATTCATTAGAGCTGTAGTAAAAGTTGGTACTGAGTAAGGGGACACAGGTACGCCCACGGGCGTACCAAGGGGGGGCAGGGGGCGCAACTGCCCCAAGGAAGCTAAAATAAACGTCAATTTTCCTGGAAAGTGGGAACAAGTAGTAATTTAACAAGTAGTCAAAATATGTGTTTGTGCTCATTCTAAATTTTTTGAAAAACTTTATCTTGAACCTTCTCAGTATAAGATAATCAGTACGAAATTGGCTTTGACTTTTGTTTACCAATAAAGGATACCTAAATATATCCTTTAATCCCAATAAATTCTATTTCGACGATTACGCTGACATCGCCGTCGTCTTCGTCTTATCAATAATACATATAGCAAGGATAGCAACAATAAAGTGTCCTCTTCGAAATCCATGACTTTGGGCAAGACGTGTTTCCGCTATAAAAGCCGGAGTCGAACTACAATAGTTCGACTTGCACACGACGCAACCACGTCGCAACCACATCGCAACCACGTCGCAACCACTGGCCGCCGTCATTTTGTCGGTACCACAACGCAACCACAAAATATTGCAGCGACACCATTCACGCGTAACCACAACTCGACGACATTTTGTCGTTGCGATGTCGTGTGGTTGTGGTACGTGTGGGTTGGCCCTAATATCAATTCCATACATTTTGGTCGACGATTCTATAAAGAAAAAGAAAACGTCTTAGCTAGGGCTGGTATGACTACACCAGTTTGTACTACGTTGAGTTGCAACTTCGTCTAGTTACGACTACGTCTGGTTGCGACAAATTTTACTTACGCTAGAGAAAATTAATTATTACCTAAGCATGTATATCGTAGACCTAAACGTAGAATTAAAATAATATGCTAAATTAATGTAACTTTAAATTTCAAACATAGACTCTGGAAATAGACTTTAAACAATTCGTCGGAAATAAATGAAAACGTCCTCCAAGTGGAATGTCGACACAGATCAGATTGAGACTTTAAATAAACTCGCACTAAATCTATTCCACATTCTCTATTCTAGTCCATTTAAAGTTTGCGTTCATCATTATCAGTAAGATTTATTTTGAAAGTAAATTAATATTTAATCTTTATGTTATTACAAAAGACGTTAAAATCATTATTTTTATGTTCATCTATACTTCCATACATCCAGATTCTAGGTACATCCATTCTTATATTATAAATGCGAAAGTGTGTCTGTCTGTCTTTCTGTCTGCTGCCTCTTGAAGTCCGATTTATCCATACCGCCTAACCGACTTTTCTGAACTTTGGTTTGGAGATAATTTGAGCCAAGAAAAGGACATAGGTGATAGGATACTATTTATTCAGGCAAAAAATACGGTCACCGACAAACGAATTTTGGCGCAACGGAGTTGCGAGCGTCGTGTAGATTTGTAAAAATTCGCTTTTTACCACATTTATTTTAATCGGCATAAAAAACTGAAGACAGCTATAGCAAACAAAAACTAAGAACGTGAAATTAGATAAAGCAATAACCATACCACATTCTCTCGCACTAAAAGCGACGTAGAGTACTGTGAAAAATGTTTTACACCAGGTACAACAGGCGCCCGATTCTCAGATCACAAATGGTTCGATCACAGCGGAAATATCTCACTTACACACGTACATGCGGTTGCGAGTGAAATATTTACCGAATTCCCCAAATCGATTCGTATTCTGAGTAGTAACCAACTTATAGGGTGAGGCCAAACGAGCGTAATTTTGTGAGTCGTGAGTCGCAGAATCTCGGTCGCGTAAATTTTTTCCATATAAATCATGACTCAGAAAATTACGCTCGTGTGAATGAAGTAGGAATTTTCTATGAAACTGAATACAGCAGAATTTCTGCCAGCCGAAATTCTGCGACTCACAACTCACAAATTAAGCTCGTTTGGCTTCACCTTATTCGATAATTTTGACAGCAAAGTCTTTATACATGTAAGCAGGCGCGGTCCGAAGGGGGGGGGGTCACAGGGGACACGACCCCGCCCCCCCAAATCTAAGGTCAAATAGAAAAATTTCAAAATCTTGCTAAATAATAAAAGGAAATTTCTATTTATCCCCTAACCACCAGTACGTCGACCTTAGACAGCTGTGACTGTCAACCCAGAACCGTCCGAGGGCACAGGTAAAAAAAATATACCGACATAATATAATTAGCAGTGACTAGTGAGTGACCAAAAAGTTTTTTCGTCTGCATGTAAGTATATACATCGCAAGAGCCAAGACTCAAATTCACAGTAAACGTATATAAGTAGGTACATTTATCAGCATGCACGCGCCGAACGTGCCGCATTTTAGTATTCGTTTGATGAAATGATGTGAAACCTCGCACATTCGTCCGCACCGTACACGCCGCATTTCGTGTACTATGCGGTGCGCTCGGCGCGTACGGGACTAACAAACGTGCGATCAGCTTTAATCGACTTTGTCAAAATCGAATGCAAGCTGTCTCGATACCCTGCACACTAGTCCGAGTTTCACTAGTCACATACAGGTCCCGTCAAGCGAAAACGGCATTAAAGTTCATTGAAGGCATACAATATTCAGTTGAATAACTCCACTCAACTTCCCAACACCTTGTCCGTAATCCCGATTTAAACATTCAAAGCTTTTAGCATGCGAGGATGCGCTAACGTTTTCATCTAAAGGATCTCGTTTTGAACTTAGATATTGACTAGATGACGCCCGCAAACCGTACATTTTCCTGGGATAAAAAGTATGTTATATCCTTTCCCGGGCTCAAAGCATATCCATGCTAAATTTGAGCTAAATCGGTTCAGCGGTTTGAGCGTGAAGAGGTAAGAAACATACTGACTGACAGACAGACAAACAGACACACTTTCACATTTAAAATATTAAGTACGAGCTTTTACCCGCGGCTTCGCTCGCGTTAAGAAGTATTATTATAAACAAACTTTCAACCCCTATTTTAATCCCTTAGGGTTGGAATTTATCAAAATCCTTTCTTAGCGGATGCCTACGTCATAACATCTACCTGCGTGCCAAATTTCAGCCCGATCCGTCCAGTGGTTTGGGCTGTGCGTTGATAGATCACCATGTCAGTCACCTTTGAGTTTTATATATATATATATATATATATATATATATATAGATAGATAGATAGATAGAAAGATAGATGTAACTACATTTGAAGAAAACATTTTGAAGTGATAGCTTTTGTGCACTTTCTGCATTTGTGCACTTTTGTATGTAAAATATGTTAATATAGCGTCAGTTTAATTTTCTGACTTCTGGCGTCACCCCGATGTGCAAGTCGTTGTATTTGATAAAATAATAATCTATATTCTATGAACAAACGCTTTATAAGGGCTCCCACACAAAATTGCGAATTTGCATCGCATCGTAAACATCTGCGACAAAATCCATACTAATATTATAAATGCGAAAGTGTGTCTGTCTCTCTGTCCATCTGTCTGTTACCTCTTCACGCTCGTACCGCTGAACCGATAGTGCTGAAATTTGGCATGGAGATACTTTGAGTCCCGAGCAAGGACATAGGATAGTTTTTATCCCGGAAAAATGTACGGTTCCCGCGCGATAAACGAGTTGTGGCGTTCCGATGCGCAGGAGCACACTGCACATCGCGACCCTCTCGGGGACTCAGTGCAATAGGCGACGGCATCCCCATACCGCCGCCCTGAGCACGTTGTTGTCGCCATTGTTGGCACGACGTCTTCGTCTTGGCCGTCTTCTGGGGTCGAGCGCCTCCCTTTCTCTTATGCGCTCGGCCTCCTCTTTGGCGGAGATAACTTCTTCAACGAAGTCTTCCACCGCTTTCTAATCCCGGTCGCCGCGCAGCAAGGCTCGCACCAATGCTGGCAGCGTGATGTCAGGTCCGATTACGGCCGTTAGGGCCGCGCGTTGTCCAATCCAGGCGGGACAGGCCGTCACGGTGTGATCGGCCGTGTGTGTGGGAGCCCTAATAGCAGCTAATGGCATGACATGTTAAACGATAATATTATGTAATAACTAGCTGTCCCGGCAAACGTTGCTCTGCCATAATATTAAAAAGTATTTCGAGCATATTATTATTTTATTGAAGTGACTAAATAAGTATGTTACCATGGTAACGTCCCGTCCCGTCGCACAAACAATGGTCGCCGTCAGTCTCGAGTTGTTATAATTTACTATTATTTATTCAACAAATGCACTTATCAATATGAAAAATACCCAGTAGCCGATTCTCAGACCTACTGAATATGCATATAAAATTTGGTAAAAATCAGTAAAGCCGTTTCGGAGGAGTACGCTGACTAACATTGTGACACGAGAATTTTATATATGAGAAGATATTGTCATCGGGATGTCCGATACTTCTACATTCACACTGCATAACAATCCACAAAACTCGTAGAAATCCTCTAAAATATCAAATGTACGCTGGAATTTAAAGGGGAATATATCATTTTTATCAATTTGTAAACTCTAGTATAGGTGTCAATAGGGTTACTTGTGATGGATGGCCAGCAGTTGGCAATTTATCAAACCTATTTATAGGCAAATAAGGCTTTGTAAAAGTTTGAACATGCCGGCCATTGTTGAAACACAATGTGTTGATGAAATACCGTATTACGTAAAGGTAGGCAGCTATAAATGTTATATTAAATTTTCAATTAAACTGCTAAAACAATGGTTTAAAAACTAATAAACATTTCCTGTTAAGTCCGTAATTAATATTATTTTGAAAGTGTGTCTGTCCGTCTGTCTGTCTGTCTGTTCATCACCTCTTCACGCCCCAACCGCTAAACCAATTTTGCTGAAATTTGACATGGAGATACTTTGAGTCGCGGGAAAGGACATAGGATACTTTTTATCCCGGAAAATGGAGTCCAATGGAGTTGCGGGCGTCTATTAAAAATATTATATAGGCATTGGTTTATGCTTTAGTCCTTGTTTAATACGGTAGAAAAGATACATAACAGAATATAACGACAAAGACATTGTGATCTTAGTATGCACAGTGAATAATTTATTTAATTAGTTGACAAACTCGGATCGGTCATAAAATGTTCCTTGCCCTACGATTTTATGACTAGATGACGCCTGCAACTCCGTTGCGCCAAATTCGTTTATCGCACGGGAATCGTAAATTTTTTCGAGATAAAAAGTATCTAATGTTCTTTTCCGGGACTCAAAATATATCAATACCAAATTTCATTAAAATCGGTTCATGTGGTTTAAGCGTGAAGAGGTATAGTCCGTGCAATCCACGAAGACGCGCCCCGCCAATTTTTGGATGATCATTTTTCCCTTTGACCGTGACGCTTTCTTTTATTTATTGGTCTATTATCGTAGTGTGCACGTGTACTTATAGGTAATTAGTGTGTACCGATAACACTCAAACATTAGCGAAAGCTTGCACAGTGCACACATAATACTATAAACGATTAGGAGGCATAGTGGGGCGCGTCTTCGTGGATTGCACGGACTATAACAGACAGACAGACGGACACACTTTCGCATTTAAAATATTAGTATGAATAGTAACTGAAACTTTGAGCGGTCAAATAAACGCGAGTTTCCGTTCCATATTGTTATATTTCGATAAAGGTTGTTACTTAAAACTTATGTAACAATTCAGTTAGCAACATAATAATCAACTGGTAGGGTGTTACCTTAAACCCTTCTGAACTTCCACAGTTAATGCTAATTTTATTGTTCTTGCAGTAGTTAGGCCCTTAGCTTGCCCTTAGCTATTTAAATCATTTTACTTTATAGACTGATGAAAATGAACCTTCAAATTTCTTATCTTATTAAATATATATAAATAAAATAAATGCAAAAGTGTGTCTGTCTGTTACCTCCACGCTTCAGCCGCTAAACCAATGCTGAAATTTGGTATGAAGATAGTTTGGATTATGGAAAAAAACATGTGATAGTTTACGAAAAAAAGCGAAGTGGCAAACTAATTTTTATTGGCACTATCAGGGAGTGTGTTTTGCTTCATAAGACAAGTAAATCTCTGTGGAACCGTGTATTTTTCAGCAAAAACAAAGTTTTTCTATTAAAGGTCTTCAACGAACCATCATTAATTATTATAAATGCTAAATTATTCATTTGATCCCAAAGAGAAATAGGAAACATAAGTTACATATTGTTACGGATACGGGCAGTTGTTTACCTGCGCGCGACAGTTGCGCGTACTTTCTAGAAAAGTCCGACCCTTTTTTATGTGAATGTTTATGTTTATGTGAATTTTTTATGTTAATTGCGTGTTTACGTAAACAATCCAGAATAGAACGTTCCAGAAGGCGACGCGGGCCATATAAAAGGTAAACAAGCCGGCAGTCAACTCAGTTTGATACAAGCGATCATCAAGGCGACTTCAAAGTGAGAACAAGTGATCAATAGTGAGTGACAGTGATAGTGCTTAGTGTTTGGACTTAGTGATTTGTGTGAGCTAGTGTTTATGAATACAGTCTTCAAGAGAGTCACCAGGTCTTTCTCTCCGAATCCAACGAACCCTAGCACGTAACAATATTATACATACTACTGACTACATAATAAGTATATTATTATATGTAACCATAAAGCAGAGTGCTCAATAACAGAGCATACGGGGAAGGAAACCCCTTCCCCATATGTCCCCATATGGGGACAATAGATGAGCTATGTAATTACACAGCTTAACATTCAATGAAGTGTGTCTTCCCATGGGAAACTTAGTTCTGTAATATCTTGACTTCAAACGTAAATCAGTATAGTCTACTCGCGTTTAGGGTAAGGTAAATTATACATGAATATGTCGAAAGTCACCGGTTTCACGGTCAAATTTTCATCAATCTAATTCCTCAGACCAATAAAAAAAGATAGACAGAGCCATCCATGCTACGCGGTGAGGCAGGCAATAGGAAGCCGATACGGCCATAGGAAGCCGGCCGCCTGCCATTCCGGTTTCAACGAGTGACGGCGCATGTCGTTTTCATCTGTGTCAAGAAATATCAAAATATGCCGTCCTGCATCGTTAAATGGTGCAAAAACAATTCTTGTGCTCAAAAGAAACCTTGTGGGATTACGTTTCACAAGTAATTAGTTGAATATTTATGTATTACCACCGAAATAACGAATTTAATTTATTAGTTTTAAAAATTGTCTCGGGAGTCTCGGAACACAGAACCTCAACCAGTGCTGCATGCTGGTCGCAAGATATTTTTCCCCATAATAGGGGAAAAATATTATTACGTGCTGTATTATCCTGGCAAATGTTTATTTTTAACCTAAAATTCGTTATTCATTTAAAATCTATTAATATTAATAAAATTGGAGTGTCTGTTTGTAGTATTGAAATATTTTTTTACTATTTGAATATTAATCTGTATACGATACATACTGCATACACCAAACAACATTTTTTACAATTTTTGTCTGTATGTATGTCTGTCTGTCTGTCTGTTCTTAGTTGAAACACATAATTTATATATATATTAATATTTAAGTATTTACTTTTTTCAGCAATTACTAATGAATGATGATTAACAATCTAGTTTGATAGCAACTTTTGTAGTCATTACCTACTTAGTAGTTTAATAAGACTGCAACAGGATGGGAGTTTTACAATCTGAAACCCTGAGTTGGCAACATTATTTTTTGCACTCAAGCGCACGCCTAGCGTATTTATGCTAGGCGTGACGCACACATTGATCGACAGCGACTTCACATCATTACCTGTAAATACTCCGTCTTTCTTTTTTTATTGGTCTGAGTCTAATTCATCAATCCGGTACGATTTGATCGTGTACGCCACGGATTGGTGGATTGATCGTATTTTTAATATGACCTTTTTATGACTGTCAATATTCCGTCAATCAGATTGATGGATCAGATTGATGAAAATTTGACCGTGTAACCTGTGACAAAATGTACTTTGTAATGCTAGCTTCTCACAGCGCGTAACATGATGAGCCGCGCCGCGCAGGCTCGAGCGGGCTGGCTCGAGCAGGCGCGTCCGATCCGATTGAAATCGGCAACTTTCAAGGCCCGGCTCGGTAGGTTCGAGCGGCTCGCGCCGGTTCTGTGCGGCGCGGTTCGTGATATTACGCGCCGTAAGAAGCCAGCATAACATTGACTGTTAAGTTAGATATTTGTACGAATTATTAACTTTTTAATTTTTTTCCGCCTGTTACTCTTTCACGCACAACTGAACCGATTAAGTTGAAACATAAAGAGTTTCGCATTTATAATATTACTAGATGATGCCCGCAACTCCGTTGCGCCAAAATTCGTTTATCGCGCGAGAACCGTACATTTTTCCGGGATAAAAAGTATCCTATGTCCTTTCCCGGGACTCAAAGTATCTCCATACCGAATTTCAGCCAAATCGGTTCAGCGGTTCGGGCGTAAAGAGGTAACAGACAGACAGACAGACAGACACACTTTCGCATTTATAATATTAGTATGGAAGTATGGATGATCATGTTATTGATTAATGTGCTTTCAATTTTCATATTTTTGGCTTTAACCTTTTTTAATAAATTGCTTATTAACTGAAACCTATTGTTGAGGGCTTAACGAACCCTTAACCCTCAATTCACTAGGTGAAATTTACTTACGTAATTACCTTCTATATGAGTCCCTGGGACTCATATATTTTAAATGTATGTTTTTATGAAATGAAACAAATTTCATCAACATTTTGTTTTACAATCTTCTTATGTACTTAGTAAATTATAAGAATAAATAACAAAATTAACCAAACTGTGATTCTCTTGAAAATTGAAGAAAAGGCACTTATCAGTCTTTTAAGCCCATGATATTTTTAAGATTTCTCTAAACTAACAAATATTCTAAAAATTAAATAGAACTGAACGTTTTTAAACCAATAAAGGTACACAAAATAAAATTAAATAAACATTAATATATGCTTCTATACAAAGAAAAAAAACGTGCAGTGGGTTTCTACCACTATCTATAAGCTACGTCGGCATATCTTTTTTGAGCAAGTAAAACATATCGGCTTCAGACATTTTATGCACAGATGAGCTGTTTTTGTTCTCTTTTTGTAGTGGCATACATATTACATAGTTATACTTTCCCTCCTAGCTAACTTGTTGTGTGTTAGTATCATTTTTTCGTCAAAATCTTCTTGAAGCCAGGCTTCCAGAATGGAATCTGCTCCGTCTTCTCTTAGATTGATAAAGTCATGTTTTTTAGAGCCATTTTACAATTGTACAACAGAAAAATAAAGCATACATAATTTAAATTATAATAACGATGAGAAATCAACATTTCAAAACTTTCATCTACAAAAATAATTATAACGTAATTCACTAGTATGAGTCCCTGGGACTCACTCGGCGTAATAACTCACCAAATATGGTATGTACGCACTCATCCTCTCGGCACCATGTCGCCCGCGTCACTACATGAAGGTACTGAGACGTGGGGGAAACTAGCTGCTAAAACTTTTGAATTATGGCCGTTTAAAATTTTGATGTGAGTCCCTGGGATTCAGGAAGTGAATTAAGGGTTAAGAACTCTAGAGGTACGGTAAAACGGCTCTTGTTTTCTTTTCAACCGTATTCAATGGTAATAGGAATCAAAAGTCCTGAACAGGATCTGTCTTCGACTGTAAAACAAATTTTGTACATTTTTCAACCGTTTTCACTGGTAATAGGGCTTAAAAGTGCTAAACAGGATTTGTCTTCGACTGTATCTGAGGTGAATTTTGTGCAGGAAATTAGGTCTTCTCTTCGCCCTTATTAAATTTGTATGAATGGCTGATCGCTACATGCCTTATTTGAACGGATCTATATCGCTTGAATTGATATTCATTCACATTACACTGAAAGTATAATAATGCAACCTACTTCATTAAAAAAGGAGGTTGTCAATTATTGGACCAGTATGTATGTAATATTTCCAGAACTGCCCAGTTTTCGTATATTATGTTAGTCTTTATCATCTTCTGAATAAATGTGCAAAATTTCAAAAATGTATATGTATACGTATGTTTTTATGTTTCTGTTCGCATATCTCCGGAACTACAAGCCCGATTTAAGTAAGTTTTTATTGTACTAGATATTGTTCAACTTAGGGAATTCTGCAAGTTTCATCAAAATCGGATCAGTAGTTTTTGAGATAGGAAATTTTTAATACTCAATTACGTACAATTTTGAAGTCGGTTTTATCTTTTTAATATAGTATTAAGTATAATTAGCGTAAAATATACTACAGTCTGCAATGCATGCAGATACTTAATATCATTTGACGACATATTTTATGAGACCATAAATATTGTACCATGCTTTAGATTGAGTGCCATTGACTTTAAAACAATAATATTTCGGAACGGTTAATTATTTTTATTAAATGTTCCAAAATAATGAATGAATAAAAAATTAAAAGATAAAAAAACATAGAATTCAAAGAAAAATACAGTACATTTTCATTACTAGTACTCAGACAGCAGACAGTTAAACATTTAATTAAGTGCTTTTAATTTAACTATCTGCTGTCTGAATATTAGTTAAAAGAAAACATACCAAATTCTAAAATTAATTTGGAACTCTAACGTTTATAGTGAGGGAGCCCTAGAACAATTTTTTTGTGATTACTAACAAGCTAATTTTTTGTGAGTAGCTAGATTTTGATAAGCCAAACAACATTTTTATTTTCGAAAAATCTCGAAAGTGGTAGCTAACAGAGATAGAAAGGATTTCATACTTTGACTTGATGGTCCTAAAATATGGATTGTTTTATTTGTAGGACTAGGTTACTCTTAAACAATATAGCTATTAACCTACAAATATACAAAAAACCATTGGACTATGGATGGTTCGAAACCATAATATGATAGTTTAGAAAGAAGAAGTGGTATGTTAACAGTGTCAAATGCCCTGGAATAATCCAGGAGTACTAGGATAGTCCCCATGCCCTGATCTTGAGCAGAGATAACATTGTCAATAACGTCAAGTAGAGCAGTAATTGTGCTGTGCTTACGTCTAAAACCAGATTGATACTTAGGGAGAATTTCATTGGTCTCAAGATAGTTAATAACCTAGTTGTAGACAGCTTTTTCAACAATTTTTGAGATACAGGGTAAGATACTAATGGGGCGGAGGTCACAAGGGGAGGTAGGGTTAGGTTTCTTAGGGATTGGTTTTATCAGAGCTGTATTCCATATAGAGGGAAAGGTAGATGTTAATATAGATCTATTTACTATATTAGTAACGGTACTTAGGGTATTAGGCAGTGTTAAGGTCAACATTTGCAAGGATACATTATCAGCACCAATAGAATTAGATTTAAGCCCTTGTATAATTTTCAGCACAGTAGTTTCAGAGACTGGGGAGAGACTAAATCTGGTCTCACCTACTATGCATGACTGATAATGAGCCATCAATGATGTACAGTTTAAGGGATCACCAGGTACATTGAGAAAATGCTGATTTAGGGTCATTACAGGAGTCAGGTAAAAAGGATTCGTGGGATTTAGTTAGGTTTAAGTTGTTTTTTTTAATTTTTCCATAAAGTTTTTGGCTTATTGGTGTTTCTCTTAATATTTCTACTAAAATAAGCATGTTTCTCTGAGTTAATGGCCGATGCAACAAGTGATTTTAGGTCTTTGTATACTTTTTTGTGAGCCATATTTTTAGTACAACATAACATTTCTAACGTTTTGTGCAGCCCGATTTCGATGCAGCTTCATTCAACGATGACTGGAAAAGAAGAAAATAAATTCATCGAGCGATGATGCTGTGAGAATTTCCGTGAAATATTTTGCTATTACGGCTTAAAAGCTAAAGGTGGTCGAATTATGTATGCCCCGTAAACAAATTTAAAGATACCGAAGAAGGAAGAAAATTTTCAAGTTTTTAAAAGTGAACGAATCAGGTCACCGATTATAACTTGGCGAAAAATATGCAATCTGAGGAAATTCATTGTTGTTTTGGATTGCGGTTAACGAGCAAATCGCCTTATGGCAAGAAACTAGCTTTTAAGATATTTTCGTTAATTTGAAAGTCGAAGTTTTAACTCAAAAATGTATGGACATTTGAGTTGCCTTAATTTAGATATTGATGGTCAGTTTCTTTTCTCCCTTACACATACATCTAGCCTAAGTATTTTGCCGTATTTTGCACCAAATTGCATTCTATCAGTCTGTACCAAAGTCGTTTTGGTAGAGACTGAAGGAATGCAATTTAGTGCAAAATTGTCAAAAAACTTTCCAACCAAAGATGGGTATTAAAGCAATGGTTCTTATAGAACTAAGTAGGTAGGTAAGTAAACAGTTTGGGTAATCATTCTCTGCGTCTCGATGATATGGTAAGTCTATATTAAATAGGTACTTTTCAATACCTTGGCTTAACTTAAATTATTGTATCATTTGTTAAAAGTTTGGATTAAAGTAATTATTAATTTATCTTTTATTGAATCCCGCAAATTCCGAGTAAATCCATTAATGGATTACGCGTGTAAGGGTAAATATAGATAATTATATTATACTCCTGCAAACAATAAAAAAATTACTACCCAGTTTAGGATGGATATAATTTCACAATTCGCAAAATCAATAGCCTAAAATCTAATTTACTTCTCTCGTAGCGGTTAAACTACTGATCCGATTTAATACAGTAAAATAGTTTTCAAACTTAGCAATTTAACAATTAGTAATAATTTAAAAAACTCTGACCAGTACTACGGACTACTTGCGCTAAAGTAAAAGGTCGAAGAAAACATATATTATCATGTCAACCGTAACATCCATACTTCCATGACACTTAATACCTAAATGGGAAAGTCTGTCTTTCCGTCTGTCTGTCTGTCTATTACCTCTTCACGCCCAACCGCTTAATCGATTTTGCCAAAATTTGGCATGAAGATACTTTAAGTCCCCCGAATCCTGTCACAGGATACTTTTTTCCCGAAAAATGTACGATTCTTGCATCGATGCATAATAAAGGTATAGACTACTAAAATCTACCCTTCCTTTTGGCTATGTCGTAGTCAGGAAAAAGATTTTGTTGTACACAGAACTCGAGAATTTTATTCGACGAGCAAAGACAACAAATCGTTGGTAACATGAAATACATTTCTGCATCACCATATAAAAGCCACATGGTTCCTAATCTCGTATGTGTAATCGCTCGTAAGTAAATCGAGCCTTCTTGACCTCACATTATGCACGTTCTCTAACACCCAAACTTTATACATTTTAAACTTTATTCCCATAGCAATAAGGTTGGGATGTACTAATCTGAGTTCGTTCGCGCGTGTACGCACCGCCGCAGAGGCGCCAACCGAACATATTATTTTAATAAAACATAAAACAACAATACATTCTTGTATATCGTTCATTTGTATGCCTCTGGGTAGATGAAAATATTATTTACGGGTTCACCAATTATATTAATTATCAAAACAAACGAAAAAACGAAATGAAATAACAAATGAATTGTTAGAATTATTGCTAACGATATTTTTAACGAGTTATTTTGTTGCTTGCGAAAGTAGAGACAGTACAGTTCATTAGAGACTTACATATTAATAATTTTGTATTATTAAAATGTATTTTTCGTTCTTTTTGCCCATCCATACTTCCATACTAATATTATAAATTCGAAAATGTGTCTGTATGTCTGTCCGTCTGTCTGTCTGTCTATCTGCCTGTCTGTCTGTTACCTCTTCACGCCCAAAACGCTGAACCGATTCTGTTGAAATTTGGTATGGAGATACTTTGAGTCCCGGGAAAGGACATAGGATAGTTTTTATTCCGAAAAAATGTACGATTCCCGCGCGATAAACGAATTTTGGCGCAACGGAGTTGCGGGCGTCATCTAGTACTATTTATTTAAAATAGACTCTTTTAGCACTGCAACTTTTAAAGTGAGCTCTAAAACTTCAGGGTGTGTATATATCTTCTAAAAATCTATATCATCTATATCATTATATAAAAGGCTTTGTCCTGAATGACATGAAAATGGAATCACGCCACGGCCTAAACCAGTGATTGTAAATACTTGAAATTTGGAGGGAGTGTTCTTCGTATAACGTAGGCGTGCGATAAGAAGGGATTTTTAGAAATTCCTCTCCTAAGGGTGTGAAAAGGGGGGGTGAAGTTAGTATGGGACAACTCGATTCCTTAGTCCAATCTGCTCGAAAATTCGCATCATTATTGTTTGATGTATTTTGTGGAAGATGTAATTCATAGTTTGTTGAAATTTATCCTTAAAAGTCGTTAAAAAGCATGAACAGTTTACAGCGCTTTACAGCGTTTAGCACATAAAGTTAATATACCTATATAACGGTATAATTGATTGAGTTTGTTTTTGTTTACAAACGGATTGAGTTTGTAAACAAAAACAAACTCAATCCAGAAAGTCCAAAAATTGGTTGGGTTAGAACTGTGACTGTGCTGCGGCAGCAGCCAGCGATCGTCACAAAACACGCTATGCAAATTGCCGAGAAAAAAATATGATGTAGCCAGTAGCCTCAGAATCCCGAAAATTTCAAAGGTGAGTAGCTCCAATACTGGGGGGTTTCTCAGTGTGGATTTGGCACGGGGGGTGTTTCCCCTCATCTCCCCTCCCTCCTCACCCCCGCTCCCCATCAATTTTGGGGTAGGGGTCCGAACCGTTACCGTTTTTAGGGTTCCGTACCCAAAGGGTAAAAACGGGACCCTATTACTAAGACTTCGATATCTGTCCGTCTGTCCGTCTATCACCAGGCTCAAGAACCGCTATAGCTAAACTTCTGCAATTTTCACAGATTGTGCATATCTGTTGCCGCTTTAACAACAAATACTAAAAATATAATATTTAAGGGGGGCTGCCATACAACAAACGTGATTTTTTTGGCCTTTTTTGGTCAATATCAATAATGGCAACAGGTAGGCACATGAAATTTTCGCAAAGGCCTTAAATATATGTGTACTTTAATTAATAATAATATTTAAATAAAATAAAATTTAAGGGGGCTCCCATACAAAAAACACAATTTTTGGCCTATTTTTACTCTATAACGGTACGGAACCCTTCGTGCGCGAGTCCGACTCGCACTTGGCCGATTTTTATTTTTAGTTATTATTTGTTTTAGTGTAAATATTATCTATCTATATGTGGAACTACTGGTCCGATATGAAAAATTCTTTTACTGTTAGATAGCCCATTTATTGAGGAAGGCTATAAGCTATATTTTATAACGCTAAGACTAATAGGAGAATGTGGAAAAAACGGGGGAAATTATTTGAAAGGGCTTATCTCGCGAACTACTGGAGCAATTTTTATGTTATTTGGCACAGAATATAAGAAGTAGACCACGTGAAGGATCATAGGCTGTCGATTTTAATAGTTTATTTAGTGGCTATATATTTTATACCCGTGCGACGCCGGGGCGGGTCGCTAGTTAATAATATAATGCAAGGAATTACACATACATATTACCCACCCTAAAGTGTTATCACTTACTTTTGTTACATCCATACTTAATCCTTCAGGCCCCGCGCGAGCACCGGTGATCGCGACAACAATAGAATACAATAGCAATTCCTGGAAATTCCGACTGAAGTATTAATATTATAAGTCCAAAAGTGTGTTTGTTTGTCTGTCTGTTACCTCTTCACGCCAAAACCACTGAACCGATTTTGCTGAAACTTGGCATGGAGATACTTTGAGTCCCGGAAAAGGACATAGGATACATTGTATCCCGGAAAAACGTACGTTACAATATTTTCGCGATAAGCGTATATTGACGTGACGAAGTTGCGTGGCTCAACTATATTTTTTGTATGTTAAGCTCGTTGAAATATCTTAAACGATTTGCTCTATTCAATAATACTGATTCAAGTTATTAATAAATTCCTAGGCACACTAAAGAGACCTTAAATCAAACTAGAACTCAAGCTGAAGTTGCAGCGTTGGAAATTCAATTTCCACAGACAAACGTCTTCAGGGTCAGTTCACATCGGGACGCAATGCGACCGGACACCTCGACTTACGTAGTAATTATTTAGTAATCTATACCTTGACGTTAACATTTAACCCGACTACGACGAAGCAAAAAGAAGGGTATTGATTGAAACTGGTCCGATTCTAACAAAGTGTCAAAAAATAAGTTTTCCACGAGTGATAATTATAGGCTATATTTTTTTTATTTTTTTGTATTTTTACGTACTTAGTTGTGTTATAGTTTTTATAGAAGTTTATTTTGCATTTCAACGCACTATGTAAAATACCCCTCGACTCTTTCAACTCTTGTAATCAAAAAGTATTTTCTGGTGCAAGAATTAAAGTTCCATTTTGAATTGCCATTTTAAAACCCCGCATCGTAGCTCAGTACGATCTGATCCTAAAGCTCCTAACCTAACTATTGACACTAAATTGACCGAAAACTGACCAGAATCAGACATCAAAGGCTTTCTACCCCCGAAGTCAAAACGAGCGGTCGGTATCGTTCATGCTAATTGTGTAAACGATTTATTTCTCAAGGGCTAGTATATCTCTGTCTTCAATGTCAGTTAGAGCAAGAGATATAATTTATTTGTCGCTAGCGACCCGCCCCGGCGTCGCACGGGTATAAAATATATAGCCACTGATGAAAAATTATTAAAATCGATAGCCTATGATCCTTCACGTGGTCTACTTCTTATCTGTGCCAAATAACATAAAAATTGCTCCAGTTGTTCACGAGATAAGCCCTTTCAAATAATTTCCCCCGTTTTTTCCACATTCTCCTATTATAGTCTTAGCGTGATAAAATATAGCCTACTAGATGACGCCCGCAACTCCGTTGCGCCAAAACTTGTTTATCGCGCGGGAACCGTATATTTTTTCGGGATAAAAAGCATCATATGTCCTTTCCTGGGATTCAAAGTATCTCCTTGCAAAATTTCAGCAAAATCTGTTCAGCGGTTTAGGCGTGAAGAGGTAACAGACAGACAGACACACTTTCGCATTTATAATATTAGTGTGTATTTGTCATTAGATGAAAAGAGATTCTTACTTTCTTTCTTCAATACCAATAAAAAAAATATTATTATTTTCAAATACATTCAACTAGGTGACGCCGCCGGATCACCTGAAGGAAACCAATTGTGACCTGCACATACTCAAATGCTAGCTCTACTTGTAACTCCTCTAGTATTGCACGTCACATTTCTATTTCTTAAATCCCCACACTATTTTATATCAGTCACTTAGCAAAATACAACATTGACTTAGTTTCACGCCGGTATTATGTGTGGCCTGTATCGAATCGGTCAAGCACATTCGTGCCGCAGCACGGCTCTGCCCCAATTAATGATAATCATAAAACGTAAAAGAATAATACTGTACTAATTCTCTCTGAAATATCACACACAAATCACAAACAAAACAAGAAAGCTCGTAAAAGCTCTTACAAAGACGCTTTACTACTACTATTTAAAGCCTTTGAAAGCTAAGCATTCTGTTTCCCCTCTACTACACACCATTATTATTCTAATAAAACTTTCAAAGCTCTTTGAATAGTATAAATTATCTTTAATTTATACAATTTTATGGGATCTGGGTTGCAGATTTTGTATTCTGCTTGAATAGCAACATTTGTTGCAGTGCTTATGTTTGTTGACTTAAAGATATTTGTATGTTTTGTTCGTTTTTGTGTGAATTTCTGCCGCGCACAGTAAAACTCTGGAACGAACTGTCGTCAGCAGTATTTCCGAACAGTAATGGTCAGCAAACCTTCAAGAAGAGTGCGTATTCCCTGTTTTCCTGCTTTTCTCTTGAAGTTTTTTCTCATTTTTTTTCTATAAACCTCACGGAGCCCGGACCTTTCCAACGAATGCAAAACCGTGGAAATTGGTTCGTGCGTTCTGGAGTTATAGCGTCAGGAAGGAAAACCCGACTTATTTTTGTATATTAGATTACTATCTGATCCGGCAAGCGTTGTTTAGGCTAGGCACATATTTTACTTTAATTGTGTCTATTTAGAACGTGTGCACAGGACAACATTTGCGGGTCCGCTGGGTCCATTTTAATATTACCAGATGCCACCCGCAACTTCTTTGCGCCAAAATTCCTTTATCGCGCGAAAATCATTTTTCTGGAATAAAAAGTATCCTATGTCCTTTCCCGCTACTCAAAGTTTCTTTATACCAAATTTCAGATCAGTGGTTTGAGCGTGAAGAGGTAACGGATGGACACAACGGACTTATGAATTAAATTATTTTCTTTCGAACGAATTAATGAATAATATTAATCGTATTACGATTACGCTTACGATTAAATCAAAGCGTACGTGTACAATCTGGATAAAATCGACCAAAATATAGTTATTTTTGTAACAATGAGAAAAAAAAATCGTGAGATTTGCCAAGACCCCCCCCCTCTCTCCAACTTGAGATTAGATGAGATTTGACTCGACCCCCTCCCCCCTTTAAACACCTCACGTAATTTTTGGACGCCCCCTATGGATGTCGCTTCAGTAGGAGTCGGAATTTAACCATCAAAAAGTTTTATAGCTTTTGACATTATAGCTTAATGCAACTAAACTAGTTATTTCATCCCCTTTACGCAATAAAACACATTCCTCATATTTTCTAAACTCTCTAACTTAGCGGCTTACATATAAAACGTATTAGCATAAAATCCCATTCCAAAAATAAAGTTATCCAAGTTCATTTATCATGCTTCCCCGTGCTATAAAAACTCCATTTATAAGCAATAAAAACTTAGATCTCTGCTATCACATAAAGAAATGAGTTTATTCGCTCGCTAATTTGAATAAAATGCGTATTATATCGGTAGCATGAATATAATATTGTCTTGACGTGACTTCGAGGATGATAGAAGATTATTTGTGAAGTAAATATTTAATAGTTAACTTTTAAGGGTCTATACCAGACGAACTGCAATCCAACCGCAAATTGCAATTCAAGTGCAGTTTGAATGCAGTTGACACGACTGCAATAGAACTGCAAACTATTATCAATTGCATTCAAACTGCACTTGAACTGCAATTTGCGGTTGGATTGCAGTTGAAATGCGGTCCGTCTGTATAGACGCTAAGAGGTATATTATGCCTCCCACACTGGTTTCGATAACGGTAGCCGGTTAAATAGTGTGCTTGTTTAATGCCCAAATGTGTGTGCAGTTTTTAAAGGCCTTTTAAACTTACGTCCTACCGTATTACTCTCGTAATGAGATGGGATGGATAACCGACTTTAAGGGGCCGCGCTACCCTCGAAATTCTCATACATACGTAATAAAAAAATCATTTTCTCATACGAAAATATTTAACATGTTTGAGTTATTTTTCAGCTTAAAATAGTAATTATCTAGATTCCTGTGCAAAAATTAACATCAAAATATTTAAATACTAAAAAAAATTTTTGTGTATAATTTTTTTTTTTTACTAAATTTACTACTAAATATTTAAACACTAAAAAATAGAGTAAAACACTACAAAATATATAAATAAATAGTAAATTTACTACAAATTATTTCAACTCTAAAAATATTTTTAGTATTTAAATATTTTGTAGTGAATTTACTATTTATTTATATATTTTGTAGTGTTTTACTCTATTTTTTAGTGTTTAAATATTGTGCACGACAGACAATAAATAGTGCATATAGAACAATAGTGACTATATCGTAGAAAAGTGTATGGACAATTATAATTGTGCGTGGACATTATAGTGAAATAGTGCTCCAGTGACCGTATAAAGACAATTTTGTGTAAAAATGTATAGAGAAAATAGTGCCTTGCAATTTAATGGGTCTTCAACCTATGTGGTAGTGCCGAATTCCGTAACGGAAAAGTAAGGGAGATAGTGTACATCTCGGGCGGACTATCCTTGTCCCAGACAAGGAAGTACCGCTCGAGAGGGACAGCCAGAGACGACCGTTATATCGGGGGGCGGCGAGGTAGTATAAATATAGGAGAAATAGATTTTCGTGTTTATTTCAGTTACGGAGGTCGGCACGAACATGTTTTGTATGTAAAATCATAGCATAAGGAATTGTACAAATGAAACCAATGTATATTTTGTCAAATAATGTAATTTTAATGGTATTTCAATAAATATTTCTTCCAAGGGGGTGAGGCATAGAATGTTCTAGAAGCGAGGTACCAAGACCGATATAAATATGGGTCGGCCGCCATACTACGGCACTCGCTCTACAACGTTACCCAGCTTCAGAACTACTTGTGTGCTTGACTCCTAGAACAAAGTGAAAATTATTGTTTTAATTTCATCTCCATCATCCAGTACCTTCATCATCATCACCCTCATCACCCGAAGATCACTGACCTGGGCGATCTAAGGGGAATTAGCGCAAGCTGGTCCCCCACAAATATTTAGTAGTAAATTTAGTAAAAAAAATTTATACACATTTTTTTTTTGTTTAAATATTTTGAAGTTAATTTTTGTACAGGAACCTAGGTAATTACTATTTTAAGCTGAAAAATAACTCAAACATGTTAAATATTTTCGTATGAGAAAATGATTTTGGTATTACGTATCTATGAGAATTTCGAGGGTAGCCCGGCTCCTTAATTAGCATGCGCAGCCAAAGTGTATTGGATCATCTTTCTTTCAAATAATCGGGTGTTTAGCCATCAGGTAAAGAAGGTTAACAAAAACCTACACTAATTTCTGTAAAACATTTCAGGAACATTATAATGTTATTTTCTCGATCACATTTTCCTAAGCAAGCCGAAATGGCTGTCGACTCTAATCACCTTTCGGCTTTTACCTTTCTATAGCTAAAAGATTCCTTTGTGCGGTTATCAGTAGACATTAGACAATGTAGACATACACCGTTCTCCACTGCTGACATCAACGGGACGTCACCAACAAAAATTCTAATAAAATACTACTTTAAGTCTCAGACTACACGGTTAGTCAGGCGTCAGTTCAGTCCATCAGTCTCAGACTGACGCCAGAATGATGACTGGAAAGTTCATGCAAAAAAATGATCAGTCCGTCAATCAAATGGTTACTCGATTATTCTCCCGTTAGTCTGGATCAGACTGATGGACTGACCTGATGCCAGACTGACCGTGTAAGTTGTAACCTTAGTCTATGACCTAAGTTTCATTTTCCACCGACATTGATCAAGTGACTACTGCTGCTTTGTAGTGGCGTAGAGCAAAATAAAACCTATAGCCTAAGTCAGGGATGGCGTACCAATGGCACAATAAAAAAAATTAGCACACTACTGATCACAAAATTATTATAGTGATTATTCTACAAAAGCGCCAATAGCATGTTGATAGGGTAAGGTTCGCTATATCTGGCCAAGGTCTTTTTTTTTGACGTCCCGGTGACTACGGCCATGGACAAACAGCCATAGACAATGTAGACGTAGACGAATGGCTCTCACAATAATTATCAGCAACGCACTATTGAGCGATGAATGGGACTGAAAAGGCGTTGGAGTGATTACATTGTTCTTTTATTACGTTAATGCTACTTAACGTGGTTGCAGAACTCCGCATTTTCTTAGCGAATAGTCAGTTTTACGGTACGCTTTTAGGTCATATTATGCGAAAATATAGAGCCTACTGTAATTTTAATACCTCGATCGTGAGAATTGCAGGCACAATAGTGTTTCAATTGCTATGCGGTAGCCGGGTGCCGCTTGGGGATTAATGGGTTAAGTGTAAAAAATCGCACTAGTTATTAAATAACTCCCACACAGCGCCGGTTTCGGTGACGGTAGCCGGTTTCATTGAAACCAGGCCAGTGACGCAGGAGTAATTTTATAGTGCCTAAGTGTGTGCGCAGTACACAAAAGCACTCTCTATTCCTTTACTCTGATAACCCAGTGGGACGGAAGACCGACACGACTGGCGAGAGATCAGTCGCAGGACCGACTTTTTACATGCCCATCCGACGCATGGATCATCTTACTTGTCAGACAATCAGCCTGCATTGTCCTAACCAAACTTGGAAATAACATGTTTCCAATGCAGGAATCGAGCCCACTATCTCCGAGTCAAGAGCCGCGCTCCCTACCACTAGACCACGGAGGCGTTATACTGACACGAATATTATCGTGTATCCGCCATTGAATGTGTGCCATTTTCGATACATATTCCATTGATCCGGGATAAAACGCGCTGTAAATGTGACATTGTCAGCCGGGCAGGTGTGACAACACCTGCGTCTTTTGTGAAGTACTAAGAAAATAGGATGCGGCTGTTTATATTTTCTTACTCTTTCTTCAGTTAAGGGAATCATTTGTTTAGACTGTATATTTACTGTTTTAAACGCAGTATATCATATTATTTTGAGCTAACTTTCCTATTTCTAAGCTATCTAACATAAGAAAATACCTGATATCTGACACTCCGACCGATGTGCCTTTCGGTGCAGTGTTGCCACGGTGTTTGTGTGCGTGCGACGTATGGGAATTATAAATGCATAAGTTGATCGAAAATGTTATGCAATAGCTATACCGCGGCAGTCTCCGAGTGCCACATGTATTTTTTAATATACTATAATAATTTAATATCGACATTTAGCAGAAATAAATTGTAACGAATTAATAACATTATTTTCTTTTGTGAAATCGAACTAAAATAAATAATTTTATACATCAATTTCCATCGTGAAATTGGTACTTTAAAACAATATTTAGTTAACAAATTGTTTAAAAGTAACAAAAACTGAACTTGCTATATTTTATTTAACAATGTATCATACCGTGTTTGACACAGATGGATCGTCCGACGATGGATCCATCATCGCGAACGTAATACTTTTTAAATTCGCTTTTACTGTTATGATAGTAGGTATGTATTTTTAAGGAATATTAACAAATATTAAATTAGATCACACCCGCAACTCCGCTGCACCGAATTTCTTTTATCGCGCGATAAAAGAAATTCTGTAAAGAAATTCCGCACGATGTAAAACTGTACATCTTTCCGTGTTTATCCCGAAATACAAAATAACTATCCTTGTCATTTCCCGGGACTCGAAGTATCTCCATACCAAGTTTCAGCAAAATCGGTTCAGCGATTTTGCTATCGCGCGATAAAAAAATTTCTGTAAAGAAATTCCGCGCGATGTAAAACTGTACATTTTTCCGTGTTTATCCCGAAATGCAAAATAACTATCCTTGTCATTTCCCGGGATTCGAAGTATCTCTATACCAAGTTTCAGCAAAATCGGTTCAGCGATTTTGCTGAAATGGGCTTGAAGAGATAACAGACTGACAGGCATACATTCGTATTTATAATATTAGAAGGGGAGTATAAATGCCACATCCCAATTTTGCACTTGCTGTTCGGCTTAGCTCAGTTCTTCATACTGCGAGTGGAGTAGGCAAACCTAGTTTACCTTGCCTTCAGCTGCTGGCGTAAAATAACATACCTTTATAATATTACACTTTAAAATCTTACAGCTCCCGACAATGATAGATTGTTTGATTTATATTACTGAGTAGGAAATAATATGAAAGAAAATAAGATAACCAGTGTTTTTCAACCTGCAGATCTCGACAGGGTGAGGTTGAGAGAACAATTTTAGTAAAAAAAAAACAAGAGTGATTAAAAAGATTTATATATCAAGTAGGAGAATTTATAACGAAGTGTCTAGTCGTTCGATTACCGGACGAATAAAATAAATCTAAGTCGTCCGATTATCGGACGAATAGATTATCTTATAAGGCTGATGCTAGTCGTCCGTAAGCGGATGAATAATTGTCCGTAAATTTTAAAATCATATGCGTGTGTATAGGTCTACCAGGATCTGATGGCAAATTTCGATGGCAAATTTTCAAAAAATATCCTTGATCATTGGAAATTCTTTTATATTTGCATGTTCCACACACAGAATCAGCCGTTATAATGAAAAAAAGGATCAAAATGTTTTAATCCAATTACCCCGGTATTAAGAAAAATAATACCTACATACACCGAACATAAATGAACGTGGGCGGGGGCTGCTGGTAAAGGGGAACGAATGGGGAACTGTCAAAAATTGCGTTTTTGTATGATGGCAGCGTTAGTCCCTTTTTTCGCCAAGTTCATTTAAAGCGTTGTCGAGCTCTATAGATTAACAGAATGCATATTCTTTTTTTTACCCATCAATCCCCAAGCGGCACCCGGTTGTCGCATAACAATAATTGAAAATATAATTAACGTAACTATTATATTTCAGTCCGTAAGATAAATCAATGAACATTCCGTAATACCAGATCCTGACACCAGGTCATATAAAAATTTCAGAGGGGCTCCCATACCCTTCGTGCGCGAGTCCGACTCGCACTTGGCCGATTATTAACTCATGTTTAATGCTGCGCTTCTTCTTATAACTAATACATTTTTTATGCAAGTACTGCGAAAATCGGTAGTTAATAAACATACTTCTAGTATTTTTTATGAAAATGTATTTTTTGCATGTACTCCGAGGAAATTGATTCCTAGGCAGTTGATGTACCTACGTCATGTGGTCGGCTTATGTCAATTCAGTGTTAGCTGCGATCGGTCGGCTGGGTTTGACATAACGCGACCAAATTACTTAGGTCCGCCATCTGCCTAGGAATCAACTTCTCTGATAGTACATTAACCCCTTGGAATGTTACTTCTGGTGAAAAGTGAAAATCCCAAAAATGTCTATTGCCGCATTCTTTATGAGGGCAGCTATGTATCATGTTATTCATGAATCATGATTCATAATATTATGTCCCTACAGCAAACATTATAAAGCACACTTGCTTAATATTATTTCATATTACCTTTCGATGGATGCACCTCTGGCGGTGGTTTAAGGTTGATCTGTGGTCAAAATGCGGGATGGCCAAGAGCAATCTTTGCCAGCAGCAGCAGCAACCCATTTGTTCCCACGCTCGCTGTCTTTTGTACATACTTATACGCTTGTTCCTCACTCCTCATGTCTTATTTTATCGTTATATCAAGTGTAAAATATATTTAAAGAGTTTTAATCACGCGGCAGAACACTATGCCACATATTAAGTTATCTATACTAATATTATAAATGTGAAAGTATCTCTGTCTGTCTGTCTGTCTGTCTCGCTTTCACGCCAAAACTACTGAACCGATTGTAATGAAATTTTGTATACAGATAGTCTAAAGCCTGAGAAAGGACATAGGCTACTTTTTAACTGAAAAAGGGTGTTGTAAGGGGGTCAAAATGCGTAAATTTGTTAAAAATAAGTTAGTTCCAAAAATTCATAACAGATGGCGCTAAGAGTCGCCTACATCGCTATCGCTTGCTCATAAGTCTTTCTATAAGAGGTGGTACCATGTTAAGCCAGGTTTTCCGATTCTGCGATTGTCATAATACACGTTATTAAATAGCTCACTACTCAGTGAGTAGTTTATCTATGCAGTGACGTAACCTTAAACCCACCAATGATAAACTATAGTTTATGGGTAAAGCTAAAGTTGTGTAATGGGGGGGGCTAAATAATTAAATATGCTTTAAATTTGCTATAAAATGAACTTCAATAAAGTTTAATTTAAAAAAATGAAATATTATGTGCACACTGCACACCTGTTTTTGGGTATTTTGGTTTAAGGGGTACCAGGGCATACCAGGGTTTTAAAAAGCTTTTATTTGACACTGCGCGCTATAAACTGAAGTCCACGCGAACGAAGTCGCGGGCAACAGCTAGTATTATATATATGTAAGACAGATAGGCGCTTACCGGATGAATAAGATAAATCTTAGTCGTCCGATTACCGGATGAATTAAAAAATGATAATTCGTCCGATTATCGGACGCATTCAATTATTGAATGCGCCAATACGAAAGTTCAATAAAAGAAGTGCACAGTGTGGACATAGCTAATCATAAACATGTGCTGTCGAGGAAATTAATTCCTTAGGCAGTTGACGGCCCTACGCGACGTCATATTATAATTGGCCGGCTTATGTCAATTCAATGTCAGAGATTAGGTAATTACGATAACTTGGCGCGCCCCTCCAAATGACTCTTTCAATGTGTGTAGTCACATCCTTATAAAAGAGTTTGTATGTAGTAAGTATTCAACCAATCACAGTACACGTAATATTTCACTTATTGTCACTCATAACCAAGATTTGTTGGTCAACTAATCATAACTAGTCTACCGCGCAAGACAACGCACTTCAAACGTTTTGACAACGCACTTCAAAAGTTTTGAATGTTGGAGGGGCGCGCCATATTATCGTAGTTGATCTCTAGCTGTGATCGGTCAGATGGGTTTTGTGTAACGCGACCAAATTACTTAGGTCCGCCATCTGCCTAGGCCAACTTGTCTTATAGTACGTACATGATTATAAAAGCAAAGGGACGCGAAATATATTTCATACCAGGTGTAAAAGATTGAAAAACTGCTTTAGACCAACTTTTATTGATAAATATACAAACAAAAAAACGGCAATGCTGTAAATTCATCTGATGTCACTTGCCGATTCATTTCACGTCGTTTAAAATGTCATGAAAGGGTCGAATCATCATAATGATAAAAACACAGATTCAAAGGGACTCTGATAACAGAGCGAACCGAGTTATGAACCAATGAGATATTGTCTGTTTGTTGAGTGTTGAGAGATATGTTTCAGTTATTTCAAAAGCTATTATATAACTTCGGTCTGACTAGTAAGTATTACATGGTATTACGTGGTATTATTGTAAAATATATCAGCTATTCTATACATTTTATAAAACAGTCGCCTTTTTTTCCCTCATGTCCCTTTATTCCCTTTAATCTTTAAAACTACGCCACGGACTTTGATGATTCTTTCAGTGTTAGATAGCCCATTTATCGAAGGCTATATGCTATATTTTATCACGCTAAGACTAATAGGAGCGAAGAAATAGAGGAAAATGTGGAAAAAACGGGGAAAATTATTAGAAATTTCAGTGTTAGATAGCCCATTTATTGAGGAAGGCTATAGGCTATATTTTGTCACGCTAAGACTAACAGGAGAATATGGAAAAAACGGGAAATTTTTTGAACGGGCTTATATCGCGAACTACTGGAGCAATTTTTGTGTTATTTGGCACAGATAAGAAGTAGACCACCTTATCGATTTTATTCATTTTTCGGTGGCACGGGTATAAAATGTAAAAAACGTGATTTTAATCACGTTTTCATATTTTATGCCCATGCGACGCCGAGGCGGGTCGCTAGTTTATTATATAACGCACCGCTCTCGCCCTACTGTCCGCTCATTTCGAGGCTCTGCCCTTAGTTTTCCCAACCCTCTTTAATGTAAGGTACTTTTTCAATACTCCCATATAGCGTGAATTCGTAGCACCGTTTTTACGCACGATTTAAAAACAATTTACTGCGCCGCAGATGTGATTTTTTCGTGTTAACATTCCCCGACATATCGCCCCTATAAATCCCAAAGGCTCCTCACTCCTCAGGAAGCCAACGTTGTTAAAATGATACGGGAACTTTTCCCCGCGCATATTCTGCGAATTTCGCATGTGGTATCTTGTAAACCTTTTGACTTTTGAGGTTTTATTTAATTAAGGGAAATGGAGCTTATTTAAAAATGCGAATTTTGAGTTTTTGTACTCGGTATGTCGGGACTGACTGAAATTTGAAACGACTGACGATGATTATTTACAAAAATAAAAAATATACAAGTGTAAAAGAACAAAGATAATACTTTAGAATGTGTTAGTGTCCCTTATATTATACAAGGTGTAACAAAACTAAGTGATAATACTTTAAGGTGTGTATGTGTCCCTGATACAGGGTGTAACAAAAATAAGTGATAATTCTTTAGGGTGTGTACGTGTTCCTTGTAGAGACTTCACTGTGAAAGTAGCAGCGCTGAACGACCAACATTTTTTTAAACTTTTGTATGGGGAAACTCGTGACCTTCGAGCCCTTGCCCATACAAAAGTGAAAAAAAAATTCGTCTTTCAGAGCTGCTATTTTCACAGTGAACTCTCTACAAGGAACACGTACACACCCTAAAGTATTATCACTTATTTTTGTTACACACTGTATGTACATAATATATATAATATATAGAGTTCACCGTAAAAGCAACATTTTAGCTGAAAAAAACTTCGATAGCGCGATGCATGCTTGTGGCGCTAATTATGAGTACTGCCTCTGATTATAATAGTAGAATCAGTAAACATTGTAGCTGTATGTTTCCCGTAATAGGAGTTAGTTGTTACTAGTTAACGTTCGGTCTAATAGGTTCCTGACAGGTGGGTTTAAACTTTACCTGATTTAATTCAAACTTTTAATCGATTATGTTTAACCAGTGGTTTATTTAGTTCAGGGTTTAGTTATTTTTGCCTGAGTACGGTGAAACTAAAAGAACTGTCCACGTGCGACTTTAATTGATTTAATTTCATTTTTATTCTCTCGTTTTTCGCATTCTTTGTCTTAGATTAGAATAAGCCTTTTTGGCTTTGACACCCACAAGCGTTAGCGTATGATAAGAGCGAATATTTTAACCGACTTTTATAAAAAAGGGAAGTTATTGTCAATAAGGGCCCACAGCACTTAGGCTCGATTGATAATAAATCGGATCCGGTTTGACGGCTACACCGCGAGATCTGCGAGGCTAAAATGGTCACATTTAGCAATTCCTCTCAATCAATTCAGCAAATGAATTGTCAAAACTGTCAAAATTAGTACAAATTACTTTTGACGTGGGAGAGCCATGCTTCGGCATGAATTGGCCGGCTCGACCGGAGAAATACCACGTCCTCACAGAAAACCGGTGTGAAACAGCGCTTGCGCTGTGTTTCGTCGAGTGAGTGAGTTTACCGGAGGCCCAATCCCCTATCCTTTTCCCTTCCCTACCCTTCCCTATTTCCTTCCCTACCCTCCCCTATTACCCCTTAAAGGCCGGCAACGCACTTGCAGCTCTGATGCTGCGAGTGTCTATGGGCGACGGAAGTTGCTTTCCATCAGGTGACCCCTTTGCTCGTTTGCCCCCTTATTGCATAAAAAAAAGATATATAAATTGCAAGCAGAATGACAATTTTGCGATTTAATTTTTTTTTATCATATTATGATTCTCCAAAGCGACCATTTTAGTCCCGCAGAAGCAATTGTTTGTAAATAGCAGCGCGACCGCGCCGCTACTTAAATAAATCGTTACATACATTTACATAATATTATTATGTATTTCGTCATCTTCTTTCATTCAACTTTTGTATTGGCGCATTCAATAATTTAGTGCGTCAACGAACGCAATGCCAACATCCATACTAATATTATAAATGCGAAAGTGTCTGTCTGTCTGTCCGTCCGTCCGTCCGTCCGTCTGTCTGTCTGTCTGTCTGTTACCTCTTCACGCTCAAACCGCTGATCCGATTTTGCTGAAATTTGACATGAAGATACGTCGAGTCCCGGGAAAGGACATAGGATACTATTTGTCCCGGAAAAATGTACGGTTCCCTCGCGATAAATGAGTTTTGGCGCAACGGAGTTGCGGGCGTCATCTAGTTGTCATTAAAGAACAAAGCGAAAGTTTTGGATACGATCAGAGGGCATGCGTCGCGGGCATGCCTCACGCTCGCTGTTGATTGCGCTATAACGCATGCCCTTGATGAATCAAAAAAGGCACAGTGTGGACAATGCTATTCGCTAATTCCAATGCAATGTTTCAATTACTTTTTATTGTAACCCATCTTGTAGTTACAAATTGGAATACATGTAAATACATATTAAATCACATGTTTGTTTGTTTGTTTGTACCAATCTCTGGACAGGGCAAATAATCGCGAGAGTAATACCGTTAATTGATCGCGTGTTTGCCGATGTCCAATTACTGGACAGATTGGGAGTGTGTTAGCCATGTGCTACCCTCATCATCAGTATTCTGCTACAGCTTAAAAAAATAGACGCTGAACATAATTTTTAAATCACATACCAATAGGCATGATGACTATTTTTTTTTTTTGTTATTGGTAATTGAAAAATAGAAACATCGCTGAAAGAATGACTCTGAGAGCTTAAAAATTCACCAAGATATGACAATTCAAACATCTCATAAAATAGACCTGCACGAAACGCTCCATACAAAGTGCTACGAAAGAATGACGTCACTCTTTCGTAGTTTGTACGCATCGGGAGAGAACTTTGTTCGATAGGTACATTAAATATTGCGTTTCATAACAAAAGTTGCTTTTAATTGCATAAGTTATCGAATGGTATACAAATATTAAGAAATTTAATTGAAAAAAATTCGACTGGATTATCCAACTTTGAAGGCGCATAACAAAAAAAATACATTTGTGCTACCGAGCTGAAATTTTGAGAACACTTATTTTTACCGTGATATCTTTATTTTATTGCTAATTTTTGACCTTGTCATCATCCCTATTACCAAGGCATTTGCATCCATTAATTTATAATGTAGAATTTTCAGAGCAAAGTTACCACTCTTCAAATACTGTAGTTCCTGGACATGGCTTTGACGACCTCTGTGGCTCAGTTGGTGGGCTGTTGGTAGCTCAAGCCGGGGGTCGCGGGTTCGAATCTCACCGACGGAACAAAAAAGTTTTCAAAGTTCCTGGGTCATGGATGTGTATTAAATATGTGTATGATATAATAAAAATCTTAAATATATGTATAGTATAAAAGTATTAAATATATATCCGTTATCTGGTACCCGTAACACAAGTCCTTCAGGTACTTACCACAGTGCCAGACTGACGTGGTGTGAAGCGTCCATAGATATCATTATTATTATTATCAATGAAGTCACAGTAAGATCCAACTTTGCTGCAAGACAATATGCATCTCAATCCACCCACTTTTACAACCTAATTAATAAAAAACAGAATATATTTTATGACTTAAGCAAATATAAATTGAAACAGACACTAAATAAATGGCTACTACACTTAAGCTACGACGAAACGGAAGCATTATTTGATAGGTTATGTTAGGTTTTCCTCATCCAAAATTAAAGTGTCTACCCAGCATACACATACACACACACACACACACACACACACACACACCTACATAAGTACATACGCGCTCGCTGTCCGAATAGCTTTTAAGATATTAGTAATTATAATTAAAAAAAAGTACTCCTTGTAATAACTACTAGCCTCTCTTATTAATTTTCCAAATTTATTGTTTTCGGCAGAGCGAGATTCCCCTAACACTAAATTTTACTTAAAAGGGGGTCTCAAATACTGTTATTATATTGTATTTTAAGTTTGTGAATAAAGAGCAGGGAGAGCCATGCTTCGGCACGAGTGAGCCGGCTCGACCGGAGAAATACCACGTCCTCACAGAAAACCGGCGTGAAACAGCGCTTGCGCTGTGTTTCGCCGAGTGAGTGAGTTTACCGGAGGCCCGATCCCCTACCCTTTTCCCTTCCTTATTTCCTTCCCTACCCTCCCCTATTACCCCTTAAAAGGCCGGCAACGCACCTGCAGCTCTTCTGATGCTGCGAGTGTCCATGGGCGACGGAAGTTGCTTTCCATCAGATGACCCGTTTGCTCGTTTGCCCCCTTATTGCATAAAAAAAAAGATTTTTGTATTTTGTATTATATTACTATGACTTTAAATTTCCGTATGAGCATTTGAGCAACCATACGGATATTTAATTATTTTTTGTGCTAAAAAGCTGTGAGATCCTTGCTAAAGAGACAACTGCATTTGTCTATGCGATGTGATTGGGAGAATTACAGCTTAAATTCGAGCTACCTTTAATCAAACGGGAAAATTATTCCCATATTATGCGGCACGATGGCCCACTGCAGGCTATCGTGAACTGTAGACCACGATCACTTGGTATTAAACACAAAGGCGCCTGGCAATCTACTGGCCATCGTTCGCCATCATACGCTTCTACCCCGTCTATACAATGGCGATGGCTTGTAGAGGATCAGCATGGACCATTGTGAAGAGGCATATTAAGGCTCTCGAGCATATTTTCATCATGTAGGCAAAACGACGTTTGTCGAATCAGTAGTCAATAGTCAATTTATTTTATGAGTGTAAAGACTCGGCGAACTCAATCGCGGCAAGTGGGGCAGTCCTATGGGAAATCCCACTGATTTTACACCCCAAACCTTCGCGGATATAAAATTTAAGCATAAAGTAGTCCGTAAATAACGGGAATAAAACGCAATATACTGCCAAGTTTAATGCTAAGCTCAGGGTCAGCAAACAGAAATTAGTTCACTGAACATAATAGCATTCAACTACTTGCACTTCCCAAATGTCACGGTTATGATTTCATATTACATGGTTATATTATACACTTTACTGACAACAAAAGCTGCAGCCAATTATTATTATCAATTTTCAGCGTTAATCAAGTACAGCGTTATTCATATTTAAAGCATAAAATACTATAAGAGCCTCTTATATACTAAGATATAACTTACACAACACAAATAGGCGACAGCAATATTGTTGAGTAATAGAATCGTTTATGATGAAATTTACTGTAAAAATAAAGCAGACCGCAGGCCATATAATATCATTGTATTGTATGCAATACAATGATATTATATGGCCTGCGGTCTGCTCTATTTCAGTCCGTAACTTCTTTGCGCCAAAATTTGATTATCGTGCGGAAACTATAATTTTCTTCTAAACAAAACTATCTTATATTCTTGCCTGGAACCCTAAATATAATACAAGGTAAAAAAAAGACAGATATTTTTTCACATTTATAATAACTACTAAATTAACTATAGTACTTATGTAAGTATTTGTTTACTAGAATGAAATTCTCGTCACAGAACCGTAGAAAAACTGAACTAATTAAGAGTTATAAATAGTGGGCGGGTATTTTATTGCGTTCATTACACCTAGCGAGCAAAACGGACTGAGAATAATAACTATACCTACTTAGAATAATAATAGAATAAAAAACTCTCTGTACACTCAGAATGGCGGCTTTTAAATCACAGTATTAATTATTTTATGGTTATAAATAGTTGTATTATTTTCTTAACAATGTCATGGTTTAGTGGTTAAAAGCTTCAGGTCTTAATTCAGAGGTTCGATTCTCGCAACAGCTAAAATTTTACTTCTGGAATTTCTTGGTAGTTGGCACATTGTATTCTGATCACCTTACTATCAAATAAAAAAAACCGGCCAAGTGCGTGTCGGGCCACGCGCGATATAGGGTTCCGTAGTACTGCTAGTTTTTGTCAATTTTTTATGGTCAATGAACGTACATTTATAGCGTATTTTACACTACTAACAACATCATCTCAGTTACTTTCAAAGGAATTTGAATGAAAAGTTCCTTTATACTTCGCCGAATACATTTCTTTTGGTTGATACACTATTACTCAATAACTTATGAGGTCTTCTTAGCCGTGATAGTTTTTCTTTTAAATTCAGCATATTTCCTACTCCCGTGAATTTTTTCACATTTTCAGAACCAACCGTTTAGCTGGTAGAAGGGGGGACACTGGGCTCTAACGATTTTTTCCACTTTAAAACGTAAAATTTCACAAACGGATTCCTAAATCGGAAAATGATCTATGAAAACTCGCAATATTTTTAAAAATCTATTCAACAACACCCCACACGATTGGGTGGGCGCGAAAAAAAAATATTCGTCCCTGTTTGATGTGTAGGGGAGGTACAATAAAAAAAATGATTTTTTTACAATTTCATGTACCATTTTGTTGGCATCATTAATATGTGTATTCATGCCAAATTAGATTTTTGTAGGTCCTATAGTATCTGAGTAAAACCGCGGACACACAGACAGACAGACGGACAGACGGACGGACAGACCGAAACTATAAGGGTTCCTTGTTGACTACGGAACCCTAAAAATAAAGGCTAGCTTCCTCAGTTTAACGCTGAGAATAATAATAAAAGTAAAAACTCCCTTACCGGGAGCATTCGCTTATAATGTAACGTTACAGAGTCGAGCATTGCAATGCGCACCCTGTAATGATACAGTGTGTAATATCTTAATACAACTTGTTACATCGACTAGCTATGGAATGCTCAAAGTCGAATGTTACATTACACGCGAATGCTCGTTAGTCAGGGAGGTAGTATTGTAATGTAATGTAAAGTCATCAGGCATTATAAAAAATAATGAGCCAGTCACTTTAGAGAATATTAGCAAACCAATGGATCAGAAGCTTTCCCTAGATTCGCCTTTTATGGCTAACTTAAGAACCGTGCTCCTGAAAGACATGAAGAATATGGTTTCAGTGGAGGTTGGGAATGCCATACAGGCAGTAAAAGCTGATTTTACGACAACTACGGATTTCATTACCATGGAACAAAATTATATGAAACGGGAAATAGCTGATAAAAATGGTCGCATCAAGGAGTTGGAATCTGAATTATTTAAAACCCAAATGTCACTGACAAAGCTTCAACATCTATCTTCTGTTGAAAAGATGTCTCGCGACCTAAACCTCGAAATACATGAGGTACCTGAAAATAATTCTTAGAACCTGGTTGCACTTTTTAAGGGCCTCTGCCAGTGTCTGGACGTCGTAATATAGGAAAGTGATCTCAAGATATGTCGGCGTGTATCGAAGATGGACCCTAGTTCTAAGAGACTTCGGAACATTCTGGTCACCCTCTCATCGCAGCGCCTACGTGACACTCTAATATCAGCGGCCACTCGCTTTAATAAAACCCACCCTAATACAAGTTATCCATCTCGCACATTGGTCTGTCAGGTACTAGTCGCAGGATATTTCTATCTGAGCACTTGTCATCTGTAAAGATATTAACTATAAGTATGTATGGGTTCGTTTTGGTAACATCTATATCCGTAAAAATGAAACGAGCCCAGCTATTTTTGTAAAGAATGCTGAACACTCCACAAGTTGAACTTTTGTTACTTTCTTATATTTTTATATTTAATTTTTAGGATTTTTTTGCAATGTTTAATATCTACTTATATTATCAAAATGTGAATCGGATACGAAGCAAACTGTCTCAATTTCGCTTAAAATTCTTAAATTGTGATTATGACACCCACCCACCCAACTATCTGGTCGGAATAAAATGAAAGCCATAAATACCTACGCCATACCCATTCTAACATACTCGTTCGGGATCATCAAATGGACAGACATAGAACTTGAAACCCTCAACACTACAACACGAATGCCTTGCTATAAACGCAATATTCACCATATCCACTCTGCAGTCGAAAGATTTACACTTAAACGAAAATTAGGTGGCCGTGGTATTAAAGATATCAAAAATTTACACTACAGCCAAATAGAGAATCTAAGAACATATTTTATTAATAAAGCCCAATCCAGCAAATTACATAAAGCAATAGTAAGTCTCCCCCCTCACAAAGGCACACCTCTCCTCTCCACAATGACCTTTTTAATCCAAATCACAAAATAGTAAAAGACGCTGATAAGATACAGAAATGGAAGAGCAAAGCGCTGCATGGTAAATATCCTCATCATCTAGAACAAGAACATGTAGACCAGATTGCAGCTGGCTAACCAGGGGCAGTATTTATTCAGAAACGGAAGGCTTTCTTATAGCAATCCAAGACCAAGTAATTAAAACACGTAATTATTCGAAATATATTCTCAAAGAATCAATAAGTACCGATAAATGTAGATTATGGCACCTCACAACAGAAACTATAGATCATATTATCGGGGGATGCAGCGCACTTGCCAATAAGGAGTACGCACACCGTCATGACAACTCAGCTAAACACATTCATCAACTACTAGCCCTTAAATACAAACTCATAGATTCACACACCCCATACTATAAATACAAACCTAAAAATGTTCTTGAAAATAGCAATGTAAGACTCTACTGGGATCGCGACATAGTCACTGACCGTACCATCCTCAGCAATAGACCAGACATAACACTAACAATAAAACCTGAAAAAAAACTTACCTGATAGATATCGCCGTCCCCAACACCAACAATCTAAAACAACACAATGAGAAAATCCAAAAATATATTCATCTGGCCGATGAAATTAAACAAATGTGGCACCAAGAAGTTGTAAAAATTATCCCCATCATCATCTCTTCTACCGGAGTAATACCGAAGACCCTCGCCACTTCTCTGAAAACTCTAGATCTGCATAAAAATACTTATATACAAATGCAAAAATCCATAATAATCGATACATACTCATTAGTTCGCCGTTTTCTAAACCCATCCTCATCTTTCTCTATACCCCAATCATAACACATCTTTAAGATGAACCAGGATACTTGGCTCCTGCCCGTACCTGAATCATCTTCTCCGGCAAACAGCCGAGACTACTCTTCTTTAAATGTAATAATAATAATAATAATATCAGTTTATTTCTTACTTTAACCCTTAAAAGGTTAAAGTAAGATAGCTAGAAATGGCTAGAAAATATAACGAATTAGCTAAAGACAGCTCTAAGTTGGATATTTTTGAACACAACTGTAATAAATATTAAATACATTAAAATCGTTAAAGATATCCTCCATAGCATATTTACCTCTGCAACTTATAAGCGAAATAAGTAACGTCCAAATGTACCAACTGCGTTAAGTTAAAAACCAAAAATTGTGCTAGTTTTATGTCTTGTTAATATTTTAATTTTAATGTGTGCACATATTTGTTACGTTGCGATCCAGATCTTACATTTAAATGTATAGTATATTTGTTTAGTTGGGATCGTAATGTGTTTTGTGCATTTAAATAAATAAATAAAAATAAAATCCTCAAAAACTAATCAAAATATAATACATAATTATAGATTTTATAGAGCACCTTTATATTTTACACTTGATAGAATCTGAACAGAATCAAAGCTGTATTAATGTTGGATAATAGATATAATGAGGACTATAATAGAAATATTATAACACTACCTTTGTGCTGATTGTTCATAACTCGATATCAAGATATTTTATTTTTCATATCACGTGTTCGTAACAAATAATCGTAATTTAGTGAGACTATAAATTAATAAATAACTTTTGCGTAGTAACTAATAACTAATGTTTGGCTCAATATACCCAATCAAGGCAATGAACTTACTTGTTTAGGGTTTTTAGATATATCAAATAAGAAAGAATGTAATATTAATAAATAAATTATTATGTTATCTGTTATCCATGTTACTTCCATTCTTCCAAACTATACTCATATATTAAATAGGAAAGTCTGTCTGTTTGTCAGTCTGTCAGTCTGTCTGCTACCTAATCACGTTCAAACCGCTGAACCGATTTTGCTGGGCATGAAGATATTTTGAGCCCCGGGAAAGGATATAGGATTCTTCTATCTTATCCCGGAAAAAAATACGGTTTTCATGTAATAAACAAATTTTGAACACTAATAAAACACACTTTTCTTGCACTTTTTCCAGTATATTAAGATATTATTATAACTTTTAACAAATTACACGACCGGTTTCGAAATAAATCATCATTAGGATTATATCTAAACCGGTCGTGTAAATCATTAAAAGTTATAATAATATCTCAATATAGTGGAAAAGGTGCAAGAAATGTATGTTTTATTAGTGTTCAACATAAATTTCCACCAAGAACCGACAATACAATCAATTACATATAAACAAATTTTGACGCAACGGAGTTGCAGGCGTCATCTAGTAAACTATAAACTAGAAAGATTTGTTTGTATTCAAACTACAGCTGTCCCAAATTCAATAAAACTTGGCACAGATGTAGAGTAGGATAGGCTGTTTTTTTTTTCGTCTCAAAAAGTACGTACACTGCGGAATCCATTTTTCGCTCTTAAAATAACTTAGAATAAATATTTATGGCAAACGAAATTGAGCAAAACAAATTTAAAATGCATAATTAGGTTTATCTTATACATTTCTCTACATTAAGGATTTTTTTTTTTTTTGGGTAAGTTAATAATAATAATAATATTTATGGACGCTTCACACCACGTCAGTGTGACTCCGTGCTAAGTACCTGAAGGACTTGTGTAACGGGTACCAGACAACGGAAATATATTTAACAGTTTTATACTTTAAGAATATATATATTTAAGATTTTTATTATATGATACCCATATTTAATACACACCCATAACCTAGGAACTTTGAAAAACTTTTTGTTCCGTCGGCGGGATTCGAACCCGCGACCCCCGGCTTGAGCTACCAACAGCCCACCAACTGAGCCACAGAAGTCGTCAAAAGTTATAACCTATTCTTTCATAAGAAAAAAAAAGTTAAGATAATGTTATTATTTCCCTTAAATTCCATTTTTATATTTCTATCACTGATAATAAACTCTTGGAGACAAAACTATGGAAACCTATAACCAATGTAACAACAACAGAAGTCAGAACCCGCCAGTGTTTTCGGCCACTTGACGCCGCCAGCACTTGAACAGGTTGTCTGTAAACTTGCTGCTTTATTTTACAAGAAACTGCGTCGGAGTTTTTAGTTTTTTTAGAAATGTGGAAAGTAAAGGTCGTACAATGACATAAGACCTTTTTCTGTTCCATTCCGTTCTGTTCCGTTACTGAAAGCGCGGTTTATTATAGCTATGAATTGTTTACTGTATAATTTATAAACGACATCTGTTTTTGTGATTGTGCATTCTTATGGCAAGGATCGAGGTCTTATCGATCCTGTCCTATATATCCTATCTTTTTCACAATTTCCCGCTACGCAAGTTTTGGCGCTGCATTCACCAATTGAAGTGGTAGTACCCGCCGCGCTGCGTTAAGGGGCCGGGCTACCCTCGAAATTCTCATAGTATACGTAATACCAAAATCATTTTCTCATACGAAAATATTTAGCATGTTTGAGTTATTTTCCAGCTTAAAATAGTAATTATATATTACCTAGTATTATAGTAATTACCTAGGTTCCTGTACAAAAATTACCTTCAAAATATTTAAACACTTTTCCGTTTCCGTTTCCTATTCCGTTGCGTTCCGTTCCGTTCTTCCGATCCGTTCCCTTAATTTCCATTTTTATATTTCTATCACTGATAATAAACTCTTGGAGACAAAACTATGGAACCTTAACAATGTAACAACAATTACAGGCCGTTGCCGTTGCCGTTACCGTTACCGTTACCGTTACCGTTTCCGTTTCCGTTTCCGTTTACGTTTACGTTTCCGTTTCCGTTTCCGTTTCCGTTTCCTATTCCGTTCCGTTCTTCCGATCCGTTCCCTTAATTTCCATTTTTATATTTCTATCACTGATAATAAACTCTTGGAGACAAAACTATGGAACCCTAACAATGTAACAACAATTACAGAAGTCAAAACCCGCCAGTGTTTTCGGCCACTTGACACCGCCAGCACTTGAACAGGTTAAGTCTGTAAGCTTGCTGCTTTATTTTACAAGAAACCGCGTCGGAGTTTTTAGTTTTTTTAGAAATGTGGAAAGAAAAGGTCGTACAATGACATAACACCTTTTTCAATCAATTATTATTCTTTGTTAGAATCTATTATTCATAATATTATAAATGCGGAAGTGTGTATGTCTGTTTGTCTGTCAACTCTTCACGCCCAAATCGCTGAAGAGATATCGCCAAAATTTGTTATGGAGATACTTTGAGTCCCGAGAAAGGACACAGAAGATTCTCTTATATGTGCGGTTTTGCGTCATAGGCGAAAGCATTGAACTATAAAGATTTCGACGTTGTATCAACGATTCGGAAAAAAATTTTAGAGACAACCCTATATAGAACATTGGCAGCCCTATTCAAATATCCCAAAATACCTACACAATACCTGGGCTTAGACAAAACATAATTTAATTACAAGTTCTCTACACGATTTGTGATAATTTATTCGTTCGGGACGAAAGCAAAATGTATATTAGAATTCACTGTTTGTCTGTGTATCTGTATTTTGCTTAAAAGGAAATTTGTAAAGCAACTAGGGAGAGGGGGGCTAGATTTAACAGGGGTAAGTATTAACAAGTCTATAACTACAAAATAAATGAAAATACGGTAAGACGTTAAATGTTATAAGTTCGGGCGACGTCGGCGAACGATTTGCGACCAGTGTGTTGCCCGCCAGCCGCCACGTTGTGAAGTTATGGTACGTCGGTGCAAAAATACAAGTAACCGAACATTTTTACGTCTCGAATTTTTTGATTCATGCTTTAATTATTTGGTTTTGCGATTGCATATTTTTATATCATTAATGGTTATTTAGTTGTTAATTACATTTTCGTGTTATTTTATTAAATATACCTATAGTTTTTTTTTAATAATTAGTCCTATGTAGGTAAAATAACGTACAATTTGAAAATTTGAAAACAACTCGATATCTTCCTCCTATCTATACAAGGTGTAAAAAAACTAAGTGATAATACCTACTTTAGGGTGTACAAGTGTCCCGTATATAAAGTTCACTGTGAAAGTAGCAGCGCTGAAAAAGCAAATTTGTATAGGCAACCGCTCGCGTGTCATGAATTTCGCTATGTACAAAGGTAAAAAAGTTACTTTTTCAGCGCTGCCACTTTCACAGTCAACTGTATATAGGGGACCCAAACATACCCTAAAGTCGTAAATAAGTAAACATATCACTTATTTTTTTACACCTTATAGAGATAGAAGGCTCGTGTAAGGACAATTTTAAACTAACAATGCCACATACATAAACTAACATAATATGATAGTAATATACGTAGCAATTATATTTGAACGGTACGTGGGCGACAACTATTCAAAGTGTACCTCGATTCTCTGAGTTCAATTCAAAAAGAGTTTCGTTAAGATTTCGATGCAGTCCCGGGTGTAATAAAATAAAAGCGTATAATAAGTCAATCTAAGGCTCAACGCGTTCTGTTTGACTAAAACTCCACAAATCGTTTAAAGTTTGTTTGTCCTATATGAAATGTAGGTTACGAAATATTACTATGCTGTACTCGGCGAAACATGGCGGTGGCGGTCATTGACTCCCTGTCAAAAACTTGTCATTTTCTATATAAACCGCGATTGACAATGAAGTGTCAGATGTTGTCAATCGTGGGTTTGTATAGAAAATGACAAGTTTTTGACAGGGAGTCAATGACCGCCACCGCCATGTTTCGCCGAGTACAGCATATACCGCTATCGCCAATTTTCCAGTAGAGTACTCGTATGATACATTACATTATGTAATCATTTCAATTATTACATCCCTAAAAAGTCATAATTATACGTCAATTCACTGGCTAGAATCAACAGAATGGCTTCGATTCGTTACGTCATTAGTGTTGTCCAGAATACCGGACTATATTTCGGAATTTACCCCAAAATTGTATTTATCTGTTTGTAAGGATTGGATCATAAATAATAATAACTCCCACACCGGTTTCGGTGACGGTGGCCAGTTTCATTGTTACCAGGCCAGTTATGCAGGAGTAATTTTATAGTGCCCAAGTGCGAAGTACACAAGAGCACTTTCTATTCCTTCACTCTCATAACCCAGTGGGACGGAAGACCGACACGACTGGCGAGAGATCAGGCGCAAGACCAAATTTTTAACATACCCATCCGCCGCATGGATCATCTTACTTGTCAGACGATCAGGTGATCAGCCTGCATTGTCCTAACCAAACTTGGAAATAACATGTTTCCAACGCGTAAATCGAACCCACGACCAGTCAAGAGCCATGCTTTTAACCACTGGACTGCGTCTGGATCATAGCTGTATCATTGTCGGATTAAAATAGTAGAATTAGAACACTCGTTATACCTTTATTAAAATAATATGTTCTCATATTCATTATGACGTGATGTTTTTTGTCTTGCTTCACTTGTTATTGGTAAAGCAACAATGTTACTAACTTAAACCAATATAAATATAAGATTTTTAGTTATTGTTTTGCTAATCATAAAATATAGCTTGACTGACTTTAAAATTAAAGGAGGGAAATTTTTCGTGTTGTACTGTTGTGCAAAAATCATTTTAAACAATTCTATGTCCTTTTGCGAATCTCGGGACTTAAAAGTATTTACAATATACTAATTATAATATTAATACGCGAGCAAAAAACTTTCGATCCCTTTTGACGTAAAATTTGGAAATGTAGGTGAATGAAATTTTGCACAGTTATAGTTTATATGGTGAAGGAGTGCATCGAGCTAATATTATTTTGAAATTGTGCTTTTATCATACATTTTTTTGACAAATAAAACATTATACACACTACAATGTGCACACTACTTACCTTTTTGAATGACCAGCCTATACATACGACGACGACCTCCGTGGCGCAGTGGTGAGCGCGTTGAGCTCAAGCCGGAGGTCGCGGGTTCGAGTTCCGCCGACGGAACAAAAAGTTTATAAAGTTCCTGGGTCATGGATGTATATTAAATGTGTGTAGTATGTATATGTATAGTATAAAAGTATTAAATATATTTCCGTTGTCTGGTACCCGTAACACAAGCCCTTCGGGTACTTAGCACGGGGCCAGACTGACGTGGTGTGAAGCGTCCATAGATATTATTATTACATACGAATTTGTACTCTTTTGTTTATGGTTGAAGTCTGTTGTCAAATTAAAAATGGGTTGTTGTTTTTTTTTTTATTAAATCTGAAATAGTCAATACTTTAAACGGGAAGCCAAAAGAAGAAGATAATAATAAATTTAAAGGTCGAATTTCGACACTTTGAGCGATCTCTAGTAATATTAATTTAAGTCAGTTCAGCCAATTTAGTTAAAGAGGTAACAGACACACTTTAGCATTAATAATATAGAAAAAAACTTGAGAGGTGTCAATCTATTGACGCCCAGGAATACTAAGTACCACTCAATATACTTATCAACGCCATCTTTCCCTACTTCGCAGGTACTAAAAAAAGTGTCGAGGTCAAGTGTCGTTCCGTCTAGCCTCCTTTCGCAACGCCGAACGCGCCATAAAGAACTTCGTTCCAATTGTATTTCTAACTCCAGTTCACCGTTTATTTTATTTTAAATCGACGTCTATTTCTAAATAAAGGTAATGAAATTTGATCCGCAATAAAACAACAGAAGAATCCCAAAGAAAACAATTTCAAGTAACTACATTTTAGATTCAATTGAGTACGAGAAGTTTATTGTGGAATCCCCGTGCTGTAGTTAAAGAAACAAACATGGAAACAGTCAACTGTAATTCTTTATTTTGTTGTTGGCAACGGATTTTAAAAATCTTTGAAAAATACAAAGAATTTCTAGTAATATTTTATTTTATTAATCTGTAGTTAAGCCTGTTTTTAAAGAGTTCTGTACCTAAAGGGTGAAAACGGAACCTTATTACTAAGACTTCGCTTTCTGTTCGTCTACCTGTCTTTAGGCAGTGTCTCATGAATCACGATAGGTAATTTATATAAACTGCAGTTTTATATAAAATTACTTAATACTAGACTAGACTCATAAGTGCCTGTATTAACTTTGATAAGTGCGAGTGCAGGTGATTAGTGACTAGAAGAAAGTAAAGGACTTGATCTAATATGTTGCTGTCCACACTTGCTTTCTTCTGATTACTAATCACCTGCAATAATCACTTGCATTTATCACTAATCAAAGTGAATATAGGCTATAAAATACAGTAAATGCGATAGAAAAAATTAAGACTTGCTAAAACGCTACGTTAAACTGCGTCGCTTTCGTGCTACCATTCACACCATCATAGTATTACGACGTGACAAAGCTACGATGCACCGTAGCAAACGTATTATTATTATTATTATACGACGATGTGTGATGAGTGTACCATCACTAATCGCTGCTACGTCACACCGTATCATTTACTACGTCACCACGTAGCACGTTGACGTAGCATACCACTCAGTGCTACGTCGTGTTGTGGAACTACGACGTAGCACGCTACTCGCTACTACGTCGTAGCACTTGCTACGTCACCACGTAGCACGTTGACGTAGCATACCACTCAGTGCTACGTCGCTACGTGCTGCTTCGTGTTGTAGAACTACGACGTAGCACGCTACTCGCTGCTACGTCGTAGCACTTACTACGTCACCACGTAGCAAGCACTTAAATTTCCAAAATAAAAATATTATTATGAACTTGCCCGTATGATGCCCGTAACTCCGTAACGCGTAATGTCGCGTGGAAACCGAAAATTTCACCGAAAAAGTACCTATATCCTTTCCCGGGACTCAAGGAATCGCCATACCAAATTTCGGCAAAATCGGTTCAGTGGTTCGAGCAAGAAAAGGTAACAGACAGACAGACAGACAGATGGACAGACAGACAGACACACTTTCGCATTTATAATATTAGTATGTAAGTATGTATTAGAATGGATTACACGATTATTTAACTCACAAAAAATTATCATTATCAAACGTTAAAAAGTAATCAGCTTCGACTTCAAATTCAAATTAATCGTTATTGAAATACCGGGAACGGAGTTAATTACAACTCAAAAGAAAACCAGACGAGTTCATCGGTTGATTAAATTAAAAAAACACTACCGGAATGGTTAATCCCAAGCCAATTCATAATTAAGGACTTTAGTAGATGAACTGGCTAACTAACATTTTATAATATAACGGAAAATACTAATTTTTTTATTTAAATTAAAGAAACCTTGTAACTTGGTTACTTCAGCACCTATCTCCACACCATCCTATATTTTTTTTGTTTAAAGTCATTTCCTGGTCCTTAAGCCTCCACGTTTATGCAATGCAAAAAATCCATTAATGCAAAAATTCGGCCAAGTGCGAGTCGGACTTTCGCATGAAAAGTTCCGTACCGTTAAAGATTAAAAAAAAATTGTGTTTTTGTACGGGATAGATAGATGGACAGACAATGAAGTCTTAGTTAGGTATAGTATCTTTTTTACCCTTTGGTTACGAAACCCTAAAAATCAGTTTTCAAATTTTTAGTTACCTACTTCATCCGCTCACGTCCTCAATTATTCATAATTCATTCTTTATTTTATTCATTAAACTCTAGTGGTTTTCTGCTTCGCAACTCTCTCTTGAAATTAACTTAGGGCCTTCCTTATTTCAATATGACCCCGTCACTTTACTTATTTACTCTAGACATTTTTATTGCTGCATAAAACTTTTCCAAGGTTTTTAAATTTAATAAACGCTTATTATAAGTTAACTTATAATAAGCGTAAGAAACCTATTAAGGCTTAAATAAAGTTTTAATAGGTTATTAATGGTTAAGAAATTACTTTAATGAGTTTAACGACCAAAGACATTAAATAATTACATACCTAACTTAAAATTATAATTAAACGGTAACTTAAAATTAATGAAGATGTTGCGATAAAGTCTATAAATTTTCTGTCAAACTATTAATTAAAATAAAGTTAGGCAATAGTAAACGTCTTTAAGTGCGGCCGTAAGTTTACTTCAAAGAACATACAAAAAAAAAATTAGAGCTGATAGAACCTCTCTAGAAAGCCGGTTAAAAATTGTTCAACACTTTTTGATGGATAAAAAGGGTTGATAATACAAAAACGATTATGATATTCTCCGGAAGATTGTCTTGTGGTTCCTACTACCTTTTCGGCGTAATCTATTGTCTAAGGTTCCTATTGTCTGGAATTTCCAATTCACAGTGCGGTTTTGGTGAGGATAAACAAATCCTGTAAATGACAAATGAAATCCGTATACCTCGCAAAGTTTTTTCACGCAAATAAATAATGTAGACAAAATAAAATCGCTATACGTTGCCTTAAGATTTTGTTTCAAGGTCTAAGTTAATAAAATACCATGTGCACAGATTTTGAAGGACACAGAACAATAAAATTTTGGAATAAACTAGTTATAGAATTACAAAGACCTGCAAACATTCAAGATTCCGTACACTACCCCAATCCCCTAAAATTCATACATTACATTATAAAAGGCCGGCAATACTCTCAGAAATACAGGTGTGAAAAACAGTTTGCGTTACATCTTGCCAAATGTATTCAAGAACCACAGATCCGGGCTTAACCAACACATTGTCTTTACAAATAAGAATATAAAAAACGAGTTGGCTAAGCCTCCAGGAGTGTATAACACTGGATGAGCGATAAATTTAACTCCTCTGGCCATTTACCCGAAACTTTTTCGTTTCCGCTTCGTTATAGAATCGCCGACCAAAATGTCTGAATGAAGTGAATAGATGAATTGACATAAGACGAGTCGAACGTCAACGTCATATTAACGAACGCTTATATCAATTCCATACATTTTCATTGGCGATTCTATATCGAAGCGAAGCTGGTTTTTCAAATAACTATGAGTGACTGCAATCACTTACCACCACAAATAAATTCTTCCGACATATTTTCTGTTACATAAAACATGTAGTCCTAAAAATTACTAATGTATTATATTCAAGCATATTTCTTATTTCACAGATTACGCTCCTTGTTATTTATTCTGTCTGCTCTCACGCCCGAGAATAATTTATGTGACAAATTCATGATTAAAATAATTAATTCAAAAAGAACCGGAGTGTTTCTTACAAATGTAAATTAACGACGTTAATTATATTACTTTGTTCTTACTTCCTAATGTCACCTCAGTATGGTCACCCTATTTCGTAAGTTTATTTGGAATTTTGTAGACAAAACATGTTATTTAGGGAATACGCGCACGTAAAGGTGTTTATTAAAATGTTACACCTTATTTAATTTCAAAGAGAGGCCTTGTGTTACATGTAATACACGGTAATTTTCCTAAAAACCAAGATCCAAATAATTCGTAGCTTTAACATGACTTTCAGTTGACTTTCGCTTAATTAAATGAATCGTCTTAGTACCCAACTTGAAGTATGGAATACTAAATCGATACAACATGGCTGTTCAATCCATACTTCCAAACTAATATTATCAATGTGTCTGTCTGTTGGTTACCTCTTAACGCTCAAACTGCTTACCGATTTTGCTAAAATTTGGTATGGAGATACTTTGAGCCCCGGGAATAAATGTACAGTTCCCGCGCGATAAATTAATTTTGGCGCAACGGAGTTGCGGACGTCTGCTAGTATGGTTTAATAATCATAATATATTTTACACTAGATGATGCCCGCAACTTCGTTGCACCAAAACTCGTTTATCGCGCGGGAACCGTATGTTTTTCCAGGACAAAAAGTATCCTATGTCCTTTCCCGGGACTCAAAGTATCTGTATGCAAAATTTCAGCAAAATCGGTTCAGCGGTTTAGGCGTGAGGTAGCAGACAGACAGACACACTTTCGCATTTATAATATTAGTATGAGATATACATTTATACATTTTTATAATAAATCACTCTAGCTATTAAAAAACCGCAGCTAATTTTGAAACGGTTGCGTTGTGTTGAATATATAATAGTAGGGGAGGAGAACAGGGGAATTCGGGATTAGCTCGAGCGTGTCAGATTAAGCTTGTATAGGCTTCCGAGGCACTATAGTTATCATAGTATAGAAATCAGATTTCTCACGTGGTGGGTTAAATATTTTTTTAAATATTAAAATGTCATCGCATCTGTCAGATTAAGATAGGGGATGTTTAGTGTACTCCAAAGAAGCTTTCATATAAAGCACTGACGATTCAAAGGTCAGGTAAGCCGGTAGGGACATTTTAAAATATAAAAATAAAGCTTCATATTTTTCGAACAAGCTTCGCAGATATTTTATTTTGCACTAAACTAAATGATTTAGTCCTTGTTGTCTTAAATATATTTATAATTTATCTAAATAAGCAATTTTGTGAATATATTTTCTTTTTCAAAACTTTAAAATGGCTGCAGTTTCTGAACCAACCGCTTAAATAAAAAACGCTCTTATTATTTTTTATCAGTTTTACCTCATGTAAAAAAAAACTACAAAAATAACACCTTCCCCTCCTCTACTAAACGGACAGCGGGAAGCGACTATGTTTTATTTTATAATATGTGGCGTATTCTGATGAGGTGCCATGTTATATTTCAGTATAACTAATAATGTGTTCATTAGTTGTCATAAGCCTCTTTTAACGAGCGAAGATAATTCTTGTTCATTTGCGCGGCGGAATCGATTTTGTGAGAGCGGATTTCAGTGGAGCAATTATGATAAAAATTGAATAACCAATTATGAAAAAACATTGCTGAAGTATTAAAAATTTTACAGAGTTCTAACAATAACATTTTGTCGGTGATTTTTGCACTGTCACTGCTGGAACATGTACACGTTTTCGGCATACGATTTCAGAATCCGTTTACCGTATTCTGAAATCCGAATGCATAGAATCAGTATTATAAATACAACAACTGGCTGTCACGTTCGCATTTTTCAGAACGGAACGAAATCCACACGTACGTTTCAAGTGCACATTTGCGAGTAAAAACAACGAATGTATGCGCTAGTCTCCCGTAATTTCGAATCGAAATTCTACATTAGGAAATCGTATACGGAAAACGTATGTATGCGGCCAGCCTAAATAGTATCTCTGACATACAAAGTTTCATCTCGTGTTAAACTAGAATTTTGTATAAACTAGTAGATGGAAATATATCTACAAACAATTTACAAAACTTCCGATATTTTTAGTAAAGCAGACATTATAAAACTAATACTTGTAAGAAGTTTTTCATATCTGGCTCTTGCTTTAGCTTGTGCATTTATCAATTAAATTTATCTTTTATAAATAGAGAGACAAAACAAAAAAAAATATGTAACACAAATGCTGTACAATATTTTTATTTCCTTTACTGCAGGTGTTATCAAAGACAAAATCGTGAAACCATATTGAACTTTTTTACCAGGTGATAAGGTTGAAAGGTGGTAAACTAGATATGTCTACGACTGTACATAACTTAGTATACACGGTTAGCTATATTTAGAAAATTACACCGAAATCTCACGCACGGGCGTGGAAATAAATTTAATTCACCCCATTACCCTAAAGGGACAATATGTTGAACATGAACATTACTTGATAAAACATAATGTTTCCTAGGCCCTAAGATTAGAGAATCGTTAGATGTACCTGTATATTTTTTTAAAATGCAATAAGGGGGCAAACGAGTCACCTGATGGAAAGCAACTTCCGTCGCCCATAGACACTCGCAGCATCAGAGATGCAGGTGCGTTGCCGGCCTTTAAGGGGTAGGGGAATTGTGCTTAAGATGACATAGTCAGGTAAGACGACACATCGGCAAAATTCTTTGAAATAATTGTGCTTCCTGTGAACTTGTGACGTTTTATGGAGCACCTCAGTGTGCCCCTATTAGCCCAACTTAGTATTCCAGACAGGGACCGTACTTTATAAAATAATAAAGGTTTTCCTAATTTTGATGAGAGAAAAATTTTCTTACACTTTTGTTTTGTGGTGAAAAAACGTATAAGGTCTGAATATTTTCTTATAACAAATTGTTATTAAGGACATGGATTCTTAAAGGGCACAAATATTAATAAAAGCGTATTCTAACGCTAAGTATTTTTTTACAAAACTTAAATGTATCCACTTTTACTCATTTGGTAAGATGACATACTAGACGTCGGCTTAAGATGATATACTATAGTTACTTATGTTTTCGCTAAATCGGTAACAGAAGCATTGTATATTTTTTGACGATGATAAAGAATTTAAGAATCCTTACACCACTGACAACTAGAGGGATGATAATGCAGATTGCATTTACGTATTGTATAAGACGACATACCATCAAAGTCTAAGGAATCATAGTATGTCGTCTTACCATATCGATATGTCATCTTACACTCGTCCACCGGATGCAATTTATGTTTTTTTTTTTCACTGTTATATCTGATTTTTCTCTAACTGTTTAATTTTGTTGTTTATGAATCATTTATTTATAAAAGTAAGTTACTGATCTCATATGACTTATTTTATTTTACATATTAACTTCAAATAAAAAGTATGTCATCTTAAGCACAATTCCCCTAATAGGGGAGGGTAGGGAAGGAAATAGGGAAGGGTAGGGAAGGATAGAGAAGGGAAAAGATAGGGGATTGGGCCTCCGGTAAACTCACTCACTCGACGAAAAACAGCGCAAACGCTGTTTCACGCCGGTTTTCTGTGAGGACGTGGTATTTCTCCGGTCGAGCCGGCCCATTCGTGCCGAAGCATGGCTCTCCCACGTCAAAATTATACAATTTTTCTGAGTATTTTGACGACAGTTTATCTTCGATAGAGTTGTTGATTGGTGTGTTGACGTTTGCCATTGAAAAGCTATAATATACCAAATTTCACCTAATTTGTTCAATAGCTTAAGTGAGAAGAGGTGACAGATAGACAGACATTTTGCATTATGTATGTCTGCCTGTGAACTGTAGAAACAGATAATGGTTGTAGAATATAATATACACTCTTGTAGAGCGAGTAAATTAAACACAGAATACTTCACTAAGCACTACCACTCTGGCCGGTGAATGACGGAGAAGTGTCCGGCACCCTCTCAGGGTGACCATTTCCTAATACCATTCCCACTACTGAGTGGATTTGCCTACCTTTATTTATCAATACACTACAATGCTAAAAAGCATTTCCAATTCCGACTAGACATTTCCGAAAGTGTACTTCTTAATCGATTTGAATATAAACCATTTTTCATTTAATTGTCCACAAAAATAAAACATTCATGAAATAAATATTACTTCAATAACAATAATTAATACAATCATTTTCAAGTTTGTTAAAATTAATCTAGAATTCTTGTTCAAACCAATAAATAAACTATTTCGGGCCTTGTAAAATTCCTTAACATAATTTTCTAGTTACGAATTTGGTTCTAATAATTCAGAGACATTTGGTAATAGTATTTTCTCTAATCTAAATTCTTACACTAAAAGCCTTAATATAATATTAGATTGGAATTACAGTTTAAATCACGCATTAATAATTTATATAATACAAGAGGACGCTCGCTACTCAGTCTATCGCGCTAAATTCATTTATCGCGCGGAACCGTACATTTTTTCGGGATAAAATTATCCTATGTCCTTTGTTCCTTTGTCCGGGATCGAAGTATCAGACAGACAAACAGACACACTTTCGCATTTATAATATTATTATGGATTATTCTAATGGTAAATACAAAGAAACATTGCTTAACACCTATCTCATTATATTTTTACGAAGCAATATAGCATAGTCGAAATTTTGCGTTAATGTCGGCCACGACATTAACGCAAAATTTCGACTATGCTGTAATCTTTGGAAATATTTTTGTCACGTCTCCAGGCGCCCTAGGTCTAAATTATCGTCCCATTTCACGACCTTTAGGGCCAGGGTGGACTTTCATAAAATACCGTCATTTTTATTAAATTCCTGTTCCCGCCGTTCCTGCAGGCGCCATTTTAATTGTTTCCAGAATCCGAACAAACATTGGTTTAGATCGGCGATTTGATTCGATACTATTCCAATTAATACAGTAGAATAAAGAACTGCGAATCCATACTAATATTATAAATGCAAAAGTGTACCTGTCTATCTGCCTGTCTATCTGTTACCTCTTCACGCTGAAACTGCTGAACCACTTTTGCTGAAACTTGGCATGGAGATACTTTCCGTCCCGAGAAAGGATAGGATAGTTTTTATTCCAGAAAAATGTACCGTTCCCGGTATTTTGACGCAAAGGAGTTGCGGGCGTCATCTAGTACTCTTATAATTTTGCAGTATTATAAGTATCCGATAATACGTAAACCGTTGTAAAATGATAACCAAATTTAAAAATATGTTATCTTTAGCTTATTCTTCCCCTGCTCTCAATCTACTTTTAGGTTTGTATTTTATTCTTGAAACATAGGATAACGTTGTTCCACAAAATTACGGAGTCACAGTATCCAAGTTTTCTCATATACGTAATATTGAGTGTAGTGGAAATTTGAGCTGGCTATATTTTAGCTGTGCGAGTTTATATGAAGTCTTTGTTGTAGGTACATGGAAAAGGCGGGCCTTACTCAGATAACGGGAACGGTTCATTAAGTATAAGTATAGTAATTTCAGTTACACGTTTCTGATTTGCAGGAAAAAGGCACGGTAGTAAATTAATAGTTTATCTTACCTTACCTTTTTTATTAGCTTATCAGATTTTGTAAATAAATTTTCTTACTCTTCAAAAGCTTTAGTGCAGAAGATTTAGGATAGCGAAGAATTCGTTGCGACAGACAGAAAGAGAGGGGGATAACATCCCCTTTCTCCCTTACTATGCTACCGTCTACTCATCCCTTGTCATCACTGACCTCTATAATATACTGGACCGGCGATCGCTATCAATAAAATGTTCCTATTTGAAAGTCCCCATATTGGCGCTGATTGCTATGTGAAAGCAGTAGTGAGTGTACTTGGAACTACTATTTTGCAAATGGCGGTTGTAATTTTCTATGTAATTAGTTCACAGTACGCTCATCAGTGGCGCTTCAAATCGGCACAAAAAATAGCTGTTATTTTGTACGACATAGCCAGTCCAGTGAATTATAGAGGTCAGTATTTGTCATAAAAAAATTTAATATCCTGTTTCTAAAAAAAATATTTTAATAACGTCAGGTCACTGGTCATTTGATTGTCCAAAAAACGCAACATAATAATATTTAAACATTCCGAGAGTGGAATATGTTTTATGTTATTACATAATGTATGCTAAATCACGCAATTATGACACAAAATATAATGAATTTTCTGCTGTTGGGTAGCGATAATGTTTTGTTTATTGTTCTTTGTTGAATAATTGTCAGAACAAAACATTTTAAACAAGTATTTGAAATGTTTAATTATAACATGGCGCTTCTCATCTTGTGTATAATTATTATTATTATATTAACACGTTTTTATTAGCTTGGGCTGAATGTTTGTAATGGAATCTTTGAGCCCGACTTTTACCTACCTCCAGTAGTCTAATTATTTCGAAACTTTGCATAGTAATAAGATTTAAGAGTCAATGACAATGCAATCAAAGAGGATGAAAGCTGTATACTACGTAACAAATGCAATACTTTATTAAAAATTTAGAACCTTTTTTTTAAAAAAAAAAAGCGTGTTTTTAGTTTTTTTTAACTAGTTATTATACTAAGGTTGTGACTTGTGACTACAGAATATAACAGGGTTTAGTTCAAATATTTATCTTTCTGGTTCGAGTTCTCTTAGGAATTCTGCAAAATTGCTACAATGACTAATAAAGTAAAACTAATTTTATGATCTACGGAAGTCCAAATATGCTACATCTACGACTTCAAATCAAGAACAAGTCTCAATCAAATAGCAGCTGTAAATTGAAGACGTGTTGGTTGATTTTCGTCTGCAGTATCAGTAATTTAATTGTGGGGGAATTTGTTTTTCTTTTTCTCATCAGCCAGCCTTTATCTTATCACTAGATCGTTTGTATTATGTCAATCTTTCCATTACGGGAGACCAAAGGCACCCAGAGTCCTTGCGTCAGGGACAATCATCGAAATACCATACTATGGAAGAGTGACTGAAGCAAGAAAATGGCTCCACGAAATGCGCACCAAGCCGTAATTTTAGTTGGTTGTCATAATCGGCAGGCTGATTTCCATCTTGCGACAAGTCAGAAATTAGGTTTAGAGATCTTTGGAAATGTTGTATACGAAACTTTTGACAGCTAAATTTATTATGCTGTCAAACGCTTGTTACTTACCTGTGACGCAGAAACCTAATTTCACTGCCCTAGCTATGTACCTAATATATAAAAAATATAAGCATCGTACTTATGATAATATAATATTATGTCCTATAATAACTGGACCCATATTTGAGCGTGGAAATGTAAGAGTTATCGTTCTATGGGATGGTATTTCGATGACAACAACCCTAAATCATTAGAGCGCATCCGACCAAACAAGAGACGGAAACAGATTTGATGGCAAATGTTTTTTTTAGTGAAAAAGCGGCGCTGAGCATTTCAATTGAAATAGAAAAAAATGCTAAACTCGCCTCAAGACAATTCTGATTGAAAATTCTCAAGATCGAGTAGAAGGGAAACTTTTGACTCTATAATTGTATGCCTACTCCTGCTATTTTATTGACACTTCAGCCGATCCTCCCAGACTTACTATGCAATCCGTTGTTTTTAGGACAAAACATAACAAGCCGAAAAAACTTGACTCTTTCTGCCGCGTGATAACTTTGCATGCCTACTCCTGCTATTTCGTTTACACTCTTGGCGGTCCTTCGCAAACCGTTATTTTTTATGACAAAACAAGCGTTCATTACGAGACAATCTAGCGGGGTGGTCGTTTGACGTCGTTTGGGCGGACGGCTCGTTGGGCGGATTACCCACATTAGCCCAGATCCCTGGTCATTCAGGACATGGGTTCGAACTAATCATCATCAACCGTTGGTCATCTATACTTGCTACTAAAAGTCGCTTAATTTGCAGGATAAAAGATATTCGATTTATACGTGGGAGAGCCATGCTTCGGCACGAATGGGCCGTCTCGGCCGGAGAGATACCACGTTCTCACAGAAAACCGGCGTGAAACAGCGCTTGCGCTGTGTTTCGCCGAGTGAGTGAGTTTACCGGAGGCCCAATCCCCTATCCTATTCCCTTCCCTACCCTCCCCTATTCCCTTCCCTTACCATCCCTACCCTCCCCTATTACCCTATTCCCTCTTAAAAGGCCGGCAACGCACCTGCAGCTCTTCTAATGCTGCGAGTGTCCATGGGCGACGGAAGTTGCTTTCCAACAGGTGACCCGTTTGCTCGTTTGCCCCCTTATTTCATTAAAAAAAAACTTTGTTCAGAAGCATTACAGACAAAGTGACAGGTTTAAAAGAAAAAATGACAGTTTATCTACAAAATCACCTGTCACTGCTTCTAAATTATTAGTTCAGGCTCTACACTAAACATAAATACATTTAGGTAATAAATACATGTCGCCTTAGGTTCAGCTTAGACCGCAACGTGACCCGTAGATGCCGTGAGATGCATAATATTTTCTAAAATGTATTATATGGAATGGACAGACTTCAATGTAACTTACATGACGTCCACTGACCTCCATTATACAAGTACGCTGGACTAAATATGATACCCAGATGTATTTTGTGCCTATTTGAAGCGGAATCAGCTCTCCCAATATTCGGGAAGAGAACTAAATCTGACGTAACTTTTTCTCTTTCTTTCAAACGTAATCTAATAATATATCTCTCTAATAATATATCTAATATATAATAATATATCTAATAATAATAATAAATTTCTCGTCTTTCAAACGTAATTTTTACGTCAAATTTAGTTCCTATCCCTAAAAGTGGGGGAGCTGATTCCGCTTCAAATAGGCACAAAAAATAGCTGTCATTTCAAAGGGTATCATTAGTCCAGAGTACTTGTATAATGGAGGTCAGTGATGACGTCTCACGAAATTAAAGTATGTCAATCCATTACTTTAGAAATTCATCTCATGACGTCTACTCGTCACGTTGCGTTCTGAGCTGACCCTAGCCGTAGACGTGTCAAAATAAGGATATGTATAATAGTATTCTTCATTTATTGTTTGTTTCAGATTATCTCTCTTTTTCTCTTTATGTTAATAAATAAAAGTAACTATTTTTACTCCTAATTAATAAATAAACCTTCAACATCCTACATCTTATATCTTTAAACGAGCAATTCTTGTATATATATATAATTGGAATCTCGGAATCGGCTCCAACGATTTTCATGAAATTTGGTATATAGGGGGTTTCGAGGGCGATAAATCGATCTAGCTAGGAATCATTTTCATAAAATGTCATTTAATGTGTGTTTTTTGAATTTTTTGAATACCGAGCAAAGCTCGGTCATATAGCTAGTAAAGTAATTAAACGTAAAACTCAACTTTTCAATAAGTTTGAAAACATTCAAATTAACGAGACACGACGAGAGAAGACAAAGAGCTGTATGAAATTTCATTTTTCCACTTTAAAAAACTGAACCCGTTACGAGAAAAATTTAATTAAAATAAATGAACACAGCTAATTAGCTTATTAATAAAACAAAGGGCCGCTTAGACTGGTAGCAATTCATAAAAACGTTCTCCTTGGGAAAATTTTATTTCATTTATAAACGAAACGTAACCCGCACTTTCAACACAAACACTTACAGTTCGGATGAAATATAGAGAATTTTTAGGGTTTCGTATGTGAAAACGGAAGCCAGGCCAGGCCACAAAACTGCGTTGCGGCATCGCATCGCAAAAACAAGCATAGAAAAGCAATGTAGTAATAGTCTGGGCCCTGGTCCTATGGGTATATTATATGCATTACGTCCATGTCCATGCCAAATGTACGTAGTCCGTTTTGATGAAAGCTAGTCGTAGTATGTTTGTATTTCATTGCGATGCACGTAGGCTTCACCGTCTACCTAACCATCTGTCACCAGGCTGTACCTCAAGAATTGCAATAGCTAGACAGAGCCACGCCACACGATGCAGTGCGGGGCCTGACCGGAGCCGCTCCGGTTTCCTACATTTTTTTATTATTAAATAAGGGGGCAAACGAGCAAACGGGTCACCTCATGGTAAGCAATTACCGTCGCCCATGGACACTCGCAACATCAGAAGAGCTGCAGGTGCGTTGCCGGCCTTTTAAGAGGGAATACGCTCTTTTCTTGAAGATTTGCAGGTCGTATAGGTCCGGAAATACTGCTGGTGACAGTTCGTTCCAGAGATTTACAGTGCGCGGCAGAAAGTTACGCGAAAAACGCACTGTGGAAGACTACCACTCATCAAGGTGATGAGGATGGTATGTTTTTCGCGTGGGACGATGGCGAAAAGTTGCAGGTGGTATGATTCCGAACAATTCTTTAGAGCACTCCCCGTGATACAACCGATAGAGGATGCAGAGTGAAGCTACATCTCGGCGTAATTGCAAGGGGTCCAAGCTGTTTGAAACACTATAACAGTCAACAATTCGAGCGGCCCTTCGTTGGATACGATCCAGAGGGAGCAGCTACATATAAAAAATGTATGGTATGGCACACGGCGCCGTCCGGTACGTTGCGGCGCTATAGAGGTGGAGCCGTGAAGCTCGAATCCGTCGCTGCTACGGTACTGCAAAGCGTTGCGGCGCCGCACTCACCGTGTGGTCGGTAGTCCGATGAGATGACCTGCGGTGCAGCACCGCGTCGTAGCTTTAACACTTGTCATAAATAATGTTATTTCTGATGACACTGTATAATATGTGTTTGAAAACATGTTGCAAACAAATGTGTTTTTCCCCTTTTTGCTCGATATCAATAGCCGCAGCTAGTCAATGCTACGGAACTTCTTGCGCGAATCCGACTTGCACTTGCCCGGTTTTTATATTAAATTTTTTGCATTAACTTTGCAAAAGGTTATTCGTTAATATAGGCTCCATTGTATGTTTCACGTAAAGAACTGATACATCAGCCCTCTACGTGTGGGATAAAAATATCCTTCGTACCTACATCCAACAAAAAATTAGACGAAAATTTATATTTTTAGCTCGAGTAAAAATAAATTGAGAATTTTTGTACGTAGAATAAATTACAATACTGATGGAAACTTGTTAAGTCAAGAAAATAAATTCGATGTTTACATTTTTGTAAGATATTTTACTTATAAACCTATCCTAACCCATCGAGCCCCATGAGGACACCGGTGACCGCGATAACAATAGGTAGACAATAGATTTCCAAGAATCCGTGATCGAAGGATTAATTAATAGACAATAGCAAAACACTAGATGTATTAGTAAATCGCCTGTTGAGGATAACACAAATAGGGAAAGTATTCAATATCATTTTAATAATAAGGAATAGGTACCCAGTTTTTATCTCTTTAATAAATGTATAGCTTACGTTCAATTTAAATATCCTTAAATAGTTTTTCAGTTTCAGTACAAGCTCTCGTTTCATTTAAATGAAACGAGAGCTTGTAAATACATGGCAAGTTATTCTAGTTCCTTCTGTTGTGAGTTCTGGCTAGCTCGTCGTAAATCAAGTTATTATACCGCCTTCTAATGGTTTAATAAACAGCCTTTTAAAAGCGCATGAAAATAGTTTTTTTTTAATCTATTTATTAAAGGGGTTCTGTCGGTGACCGACTATGCCACCCCTATGAAACAAAATATAAAATTACAACATAAGATACTTAAATACTACTTACAATGAAATCAAAATATGTGTCTAGTAGAATTCCTGCCTCTCTTGAATTAGGTGAGGGTAGAAAACTATTACAAACTCCATGTTTCCTAAAATATCACAACCGAGGCTACTACGTCGAGATTCGCCCCGACCACACTCCATCAATACAAGTTGTACAGGTTAAGGTGTTCCACATAATGCACAATTTGGCGAATCAACCTTACACATCATAAATTTGATGGAATGTGACCGGAGCGCAATCTTAACATTGCTACTACATCTTTTCTCGGCATAGATAGTCTGTCAAACCAAGGGTAACGAGGAGGATCCCACTGTATTATTTTGTACCATATTTCCTTACTCAGCGACCGCTCATCGAAATATTCCTGCCATAGTTGTCGACAATGTACCTTAACCTTACCTAGCAATTCGCTGTAAAAATAGTTTGAAGATATTGTGAAAATAGTTTGAAGTGTTTACTTTGCACAGGTAATTATTATAGATGATAGACGAGCAATGAAACTGATGAAAATATAATATCTGATAGAGATTAAGAACTTGATTAGAGATCAACTACGATAACTTGGCGCGCCCCTCCAAAATTTAAAACGTTTGAAGTGCGTTGTCAAAACGACTTCAAGTGCGTTGTCTTGCGCGATAGGTTAGTTATTAATTGTTGACCATCAAATATTGGTAATAAGTGACATTAACTGAAATATTACGTGTACTGTGTGATTGGTTGAATACTTACTACATACAAACTCTTTCATAAGGATGTGACTATAGTCCGTGCAATCCACGAAGACGCGCCTCACCACTTTTTAACCGACTTCCAAAAAACGAGGAGGTTATATGTTCGGCTGTGGATATTTTTTTTTTTTTTTTTTTTTTTTTTTTTTTTTTTTTTTTTTTTTTTTTTTTTGTATGTTCAACGATTACTCCGCCGTTTGTGAACCGATTTTCGAAATTTTTGTTTTGTTGTATTAGGTTTCACTCCAATTTGGTACCATGTTCACAAAAGTGGTGACCTGATGATGGGATCCATGAGTAATCGAGGGAACTCCTCGAAATTTATATGGAAACATATGGTGATTTTGGTTTTATGTGAAGTGTACTAAGAATATGCTACCAAAAAGTCAAATATTGGGTCAAAGTATACCATGGTTTCGAAGATGCTGAGAGAACTCCTAACTCCTTATAGATACACGTTCGGGAGTTTCGGCGTTGTTTTAAGAACAGAAAGCATATGCTACTATGCAAATCATATTCATCATCATAATCATCATCATCATCATCATCGTCATCATCATCATTAAGGTCACCAATGTCTCATGGCACAGAATTAATAATAGTACAAGGCATAGGTATGGATATACTAATAATAATAATTATGTACTGTATAAAAACACCTGTTTGTTTGATACATGGCGGTCGGCGCCGCAGAGGCGACGGCGTCGCCGCGCCGCCGCGCCGCGTGGCGCGTGGCGGCAGACAACAGATCGAATACTTTACTAATTACTTTATAAAATTTAAATAGACAAATAGAATTAAAATAAAGTTATTTTAAAAAGAGCATTTACACAAAACAAAGTCATTAAGTGTCTTTTTAATCAGTTATACTTATTAATCGATAGATGGCGCACTAAGTATCGATTTGAATTCTTGATTAAGCTCTTATTCCACTTATCCTAGCTAGGAAGTCCTAGCTAGGGTCCTAAAAAATTTAGTTAAGTGGAATAACATTTAGAAGCTAGGATCCTAGCTAGGATCCTAAATCGGAAAAAATTTAGTCAAGTGGAATGACATTTAGAAAGCTAGGATCCTAGCTAGGACTTCCTAGCTAGGATAAGTGGAATAAGCGCTTTACAAGAACAGAGCTGTCAATAATTATGATAATATTAAATATTATGAGTAGCTACGCTACATCCTATGCAAGCTTATACAATTTTTTATCTGATAGATCCTTCGATCGTGGAAAAACGAGACACAATAGCCTTTCTATTGTTATCTCAATCGCCGGTGACCGCTTGGGGCTTGAAGCATTAAAATTGTTAAATTACTTAGCACAATATGTTCACTTCACTGATAATATATGATTTTGTGAGTGTGAGTTGTGACTCTTGACAAATTGTAATAAGATACGTAAAATATACGCGAAGGTTTACCTACTAGTGTAACTAAAAAGAGTGAAATTATTATTATTTTTAACAAAAAATTAAAACCGACTTCCAAGGTAAAAACAATAATAACATTAATATGAACTAAAAAGTATTAAATAATTTTTACTATCTAATGGTGCCTTTTTCCGAATTCGGCTAAAACTCAACTATTTCTGTATTCAATCTTCATAATTTTGAAGTCGGTGCCAGTTCCAAAAGTTTCAAATATTCTGTCAGAGGACTGAAGATTCAGCTATCTGGTACCGACTTCAAAATAATGAAGATTGAATACAGAAATAGTTGAGTTTTAGCCGAATTCGGAAAAAGGCACCATTAGATAGTAAAAATTATTTAATACTTTTTAGTTCATATTAATGTTATTATTGTTTTTACCTTGGAAGTCGGTTTTAATTTTTTGTTAAAAATAATAATAATTGAGTGAGCATCTTTCCCTTTGACCGTAACGCTTTTTCTTAATAATTAGTATATTTATTGTAGTGTGCGCGTGCACTCATAGGCAGTTAGTGTGTACCGATAACACTCAAACATTAGCGAAAGCTTGCACAGTGCACACATAATACTATAAACGATTAGGAGGAATAGTGGAGCGCGTCTTCGTGGATTGCACGGACTATACACATATTGAAACAGTCATTTGGAAGGGCGCACCATGTTATCGTAGTTGATCTCTACCGTCTGCTGTATTTATCACTTTTAGAATAAATAAACTAATTGGATTAAATTTAGCTCCTGCAAAGGCCCGGAGACCCAGAGCTTCGCAGACCACACATTCAGAATAGCTGTTCCATAGAATGCTATCCAAATTGATGTTTCGTGGAAATAAGGCAAACAAAATCCATATTTTTAAATTACATTACACTTTTAATACAAATTAACACATATAGTAATTTCGCGTGTGTGCCGCGATTTATAAGAAGTTATGTATAAACTTAACAGGGAAAGTATAAATGAAGATCTATCTAGTGATGTTTTTATTAGAGACTTCGAGACTAAACATGACATTTTGTGCCCGCACTTTCTGTATGTAAAGCTACAAGATTTAGGACAATTAACAATTTGACCCTCAGATCTACAAGGATCTAAAAGACATGCCAGACACGGCATTAATCTGGCACAATGGCACGAGACACGAGACAGACTGACGAGAAGAAATTACCGCGAAGGCTTCAGGGCTGCCAAAAAAGATTAGTACATTACGTACCTGGGGCAGGAAAATAAGAAATGTCTCAGATCACATGTAAATGTGATCTGAAGGTTTTTTTATTTACTGCCCGTGATGCGTATACTATTTTTCTCATCCACGGAGGCGCAAAACGGCAACATCGGTAAGCGCAGCGGGATGAAAGTTGACGCTTTCCGCCCGGAGGTGAGAAAAATATATTATTGTCAATTTAAAAACATAAAAGTAGCTCCTGCAACTTGCTACATAGCTCTTATGATGGTATTAAGGCTTAAGGTATTTAAAAAAATACGAAAAACTACAAATGATAATCATTTATTAGTCTCAACATGAATAACCACAGTTTAGACTAATAACCACACAGAAACAAAAATACTTTTATAATACCTAATTTTAAGTTTAGTTTAACTCTTAGTTTGGAATTAAAACTACTACAATTTAATTAAGGCATCTGTTTCAAAAACCTTTAATACTGAATTCAAATCTTGAACAGAAGAATACAAAACCGAAAAAGGCTTATTCTTACTATCGTATCGAAATCGACTTAGTATTTCTAAAACACAATACTACTAGCAAAATAAGAAATATTTATCCTCATAACGTGTGGCCACATAATACATATGTATGATCTATATATATTGTACACAAGTATAGACTACCTGGTAACCCTACGACCCTCGTCATCAATTTGAGACATTTGTCTTGTCCACGATGAATCAGCACTATGTTGGTACTTATACAATATGTATACATTTTTATATCACTCGCCCGATTCATCAACGTCATATGAAGGGTTATTATTAAGTGTGACGTGGCAAACAATGTGAAAGTTTTGTAAGCGGGCCCCTAGATGAGCAATTTTATTGCGCAATATCACGTATTGCGTAATATTATTGACCGTCTAGGGTTGATATGGAACATCGCGCGCCTACAATCTAATTGTCAAATAAACTGTTCAATAACATTGAAGCGTCATATTGCAATACAATTGATCGTTTTTAAGGGGCCGGCTAAGTGTACGTCGTATATTGAATTTATCGTACATATTGACCGAAAATCCGTGCACGCGAATTTCCCGTGAACCGCATATGTTGCAGCAGTAAAAAGTGACTTGTCTAGTTTCTCGTAGACTTCTCTACGTCTGTGTAAAATTTCATCAAAATCGGTTATGTAGTTCCAGTGCATTTTTAATATGGAAATGATCGAAAGCCACTAGATTCTAAACTCAGAATAAAATGTGGGTATATATCACGATGTATATTTTTATTGTCTCAATATTATACTAGGAAAAGTTACATCATCTACGTCTACCTGAATTGTAAATGGCCCCAAACAACTCCGGAATGAGGCCAATATATTTTGACCACTGTTTAGCCTTAACATACCAATATGTCGACAAACCAAAGCAATCTTCAATTACTCAACTACGTAAAGAAAAATACAATTTGCCGGTTCAATAAAAGGTCAGTTATATAAAATGAAAACTACTTAAGTCTTGCCGAGCGAGTACATTACAAAATATGCAGTTATATACAGTAGAGCAACTTAGATGTGTTCTTGGAATCAAGCTCGTACAGCACAGGGACAAGTTTTAGTATTTAGACATACGTCTTGTCTACAATGTACTGAGGTCTCAAATAGCTAGTTAGTGTTTAGTATTGTTTGATAATGTATTTCATTTTAGATTTTGTAAAAAGGGCTAATGCTACTGAGGAACTATGAAACATCAATTTCAGTAGCTTTCTATTATAGAATGATATTATTCCACTGAATTATCAAGAAGGTAAATTATTAGAAGTTACCGTGGGGGAATTTTTTTCAAGACATTGTATGAATTTGTATGATTCACTGAATGTCACTATTTTAAACTGGCCGGTCTATTTTTTAAACAGATATCACCTTTTTGACAAATCAATTTCGTATTTCTTATGTGTTCTATAGAAAACTCATAATAATTTTAGTAATGTTTAATTTGACATGTAGTTTTTTTACATCTAAAATGAAGAAATCCATGAAAGATAACGTAAAACACTCGGAGTGGCTATTTTAGACCTGCAGCCCTCTAATGTTTTCTGATATCACGCTGATGCGTCCATGTGCTCGACTTTAATTATATAATATTATGGTTTAATCTACTGTATGTTTTTACACTGTGTTACACGTGAGTGCGATTTTCTCAAATTAAATTGCTCCTTGCCTCACCTAACGGCCTGAGCTGAGTGAATTCCTGATGAATTGGACTTTTAAAAGATTTCAACTTAAGTAACAGCCTTTAGAACAAAAGTGTACTTAGTTCTTACCTTGTTGTACTTTTAAATCTACTGTAGTCATAGTTTAATGTAACTGATAATACTGATTGAGTTTATGTTGTAGATGTGCCTCTGAAATAAATAAAAATTAACAATAATTAAGGGTTAACCATACTGTTACATTATAAATAAATAATATTATAAATGTGAAAGTGTGTCTGTCTGCCTGTCTGTTACCTGTTCACGCCCAAACCGCTAAACCGATTTTGCTGAAATTTGGCATGGAGATACTTTGAGTCCCGGGAAAGGACATAGGATACTTTTTGTTCCGAAAAAATGTACGATCTCCGCGCGATAAACGAGCTTTGGCGCAACGGAGTTGCGGGCATCATCTAGTACACAATAATTAGACGATTACCTCAAATCTATAAGAATTCTTAGCTTCGACCGGAAAGTTAGAAACATAAAATACGTGTGGCACTTGGAAACTGCCGCGGTAAAGCTATTGCATGGCATTTTTTATCAACTTATGCAATTACAATTCGCATACGTCTAGTCCCACACACACAAACACCGTGCCGGAAGTCGCCGAACTGAAACGACGTTATATGGAGCACGGCACGCCGCTGTGCCACGGCGTGGGGGTGTTAGGTTTATTTTCGTTACGGAATTTTTGATTTGGTCGCCGCACGCAAAGCCCGCAATAAAAGTTATGCGATAGCTTAAAAGGTTATGGGATTTGAAATTAGGCAACACAAGCTCCAAATCTTGTAGTGTCGGATTTTTGACTTCGCTGTAAAAACCGAAATAATTATGCAATTTTGATAAACGATATTTTCATAAACGAGGTAAGTACTTACTTCAAAATACAAGTTTGTAGAGTTAAACTACGATAACATGGCGCGCCCCTCCAAAATTCAAAACGTTTGAAGTGCGTTGTCAAAACGTTTGAAGTGCGTTGGCTTGCGCGGTCGGCTAGTTATGATTAGTTGACCAACAAATCTTGGTAATAAGTGACATTAACAGAAATATTACGTGTACTGTGATTGGTTGAATAATTACTACATACAAACTCTTTCATAAGGATGTAACTACACACATTCAAACAGTCATTTGGTGGGGCGCGCCATGTTATCGTAGTTGATCTCTACTTACTCCAAAATACAAGTTTGTAACCGCGATTGATAATGAAGTGTCAAATGTTGTCAATCGCGGCTTTGTATAGAAAATGACAAGTTTTTGACAGAGAGTCAAAAACTTGTCATTTTCCGCCAAGCCAAGTTACCGCCAAGTTTCGTCGAATACAGTATAGGCAACCTTAAGTTCCATTTTTTGTTACAGATTTTCGTATGCGACGAACTCAATTAGCACCGACGTATGTTTTTACTCACACAAATATAACTTTTATCTTTCGCTGTCATATTTACAATATAAGTGGGATTTTCGCCATTTTGTTTTACCTTTTTCAGTCACTTAAGGGCTTACATCAATTGATTGAACACGTAATAAGGAAAGTCGTACGAAAACCGAATGATATAAGTTTTTGTAGAATGTATTTTTCCGTAATGTGTTTGGCTCCATGAGTAGGATCTTGATTAGCAGTTTATTACTTCTATCAACAAAAAAAAATTGTAAAGAAAATAACGTTTTTCATATTAACTAGTGGGAAATTAGCTACGTTCAATTCTTACTTTTCTTTTTCATTGATTCCTAAAGATTTAATAGCTTAGCTCAACTATTCTAGTCAGGGAGCCCTAGTACATTTTTTTTTATTACTATCAAGCTAATTTTTTGTGAGTAGCTTCATTTTGATAAGACAAACAACTTAAATTACATAACTATTAACCTACCAATATACAAAAAATCAGCTCGTTATGATTCCGTTTTAGGGTTCTGTATTATTAACAAAACTTGGTTTACTACGGTACCCTAAAACGGAACCCTAACCAGCTGATTTTTTGTATATTGGTAGGCTAATAGTTGTATAATTTAAGAGTAACCTTGTCCTACAAACAGAACAATCCATATTTTAGGACCATCAAATCGAAGTATGAAAACCTTTCTATCTCTGTTAGCTACCACTTAATACTTTGAAGATTTTTCGCAGATAATAGTTGTTTGTCTTATCAAAATGAAGCTACTCACAAAAAATTAGCTTGGTAGTTATTAAAAAAAATGTTCTAGGGCTCCCTGACTATTCCCGATGATGTATTATAAAAATCTGACCAGTAATTTCGGTCTTGAAGGGCCTGTTTCACCACTTTCTGATAAAGTGCCGAATAGGCTATTCACAGCTTTTTTTACAGATTCTCCATACTTTATTTGTCGAGTTAAGTGGTGGATAGTCTATTCGGCACTTATCAGGAAGGAGTGAAACAGGCCCTTAGTGTCTTAATAATAATCATTTAAATTCTGTTCACTTTACATATTTATTAAACCATACATAATAATATTATTATACTCAATAACGTAGTTAAGTTACCGATCGCGGTTAGGCAAACCAACGCGAGTTATTTGGTCGAGTTATGTCAAGTCAGTTTATAAATCGTCATCTTGGATGGGCTTGACAGAACCCGACTAAATTATATAGATCCGCCATCTGCTTATATGAATCAACTTCTCTGATAGAACATTATTTAGGGTGAAGCCAAACGAACGTAATTTGTGAGTTGTGAGTCGCAGAATTTCGGTCGCGTAAATATATTTTCATACAAATCATGACTCACAAAATTACGCTCGTGTAAATCAAACAGAACTTTTGTATGAAACTGAATGCAGCGGAATTTCTCGCAGCCGAAATTCTGCGACTCACAACTCACAAATTACGCTCGTTTGGCTTCACCCTGGCTCAACTTATATGCCTTAAATATATAATTAACTGTTAAGCAGTAACAGTCTACGCTACTAAGTTTCTAACTACAGAATGTATAGAACTGCCAGACTTGATTAAGTACTAACTAGTCTAACTGTTCCTTAGTGGTTCAATTCTGAGAATTCGATGATTAGTCTTTGGAATACCCAATGGTGTAAAAGTTGTGTAAAACAAGGGGTTCGATTGAGCAATATTTTTGGCTAATAGCTTATTACAAGGAAGGGTATTGATTCTGAAATATTGTATCTGTTACGCTCAAAGATCAAAAACGCTCAATGAGCGGAAAAATAGCTCACAACGCGTCGTGGTCATAATGAAACATCAACAACGCGAGTATTATGGCTTTAACGAAAACGCACACGACGCGTTGTGGTAATCACAGAAAGACGAAATAGCGAAATTCGTAAAATTAAACCGCGTAAATAGAGAATAAAAATTACTAAATTAAGACTTTAGAGGTAATTAAATGAAACTAATCAAGTTATTTACTGTAAATTAATTAATAAATTCCCAGATTCCCAGTAACAAGATGTCTTGAGTCTATTTTAGTGTTCTTAATTAAGGAAGGTATTCTTTCTGTTTGTAATTATTTTAAACTACATGACGCCCGCAACTCCGTTGCGCCAAAATTCGTTTATCGCGCGGGAACCGTACATTTTTTCTGGATAAAAAGTATCCTATGTCCTTTCCCGGGACTCAAACTATCTCCATACCAAATTTCAGCAAAATCGGTTCAGCTGTTTGGGCGTGAAGAGGTAACAGACGGACAGACAGACATACTCACTTTCGCATTTATAATATTAAGTATGGATAGATTGGAAGCTCGACATATAAAACATTTTTAAATAAATTAAAAGTATTGATGAGCGTATAATTTTAACATACACGTGTCTAAGACATAAAAGATCAAAAACGTATTGAAGCAAAACACGCAACTAATAACAAACATTTTTTCGTAAACTTTTCAGATATTGCAGTATGTGAATTATAATAAAATATATACTTAATATTATAAAGCGGAAGAGTTTGTTTGTTTGAACGCGCTAATCTCAGGAACTACTGGTCCGATTTGAAAAATTATTTCAGTGTTAGATAGTGTCCATTTATCAATAAAGGCTATAGGCTATAAATTATCACTCTGAGACCAATAGAAGCGAAGAAACAAAGGAAAATGTGAAAAAAACCGGCAAAATTATTTGAAGCCGCTTAGTTCGCGAACTACTGGATGAATTTCTAAGTTATTTGGCACAGATGTAGAGTAGACCAAGTGAAGGGACATAAGCTATTTTTTGCGGCAAATATACGGTTTCCGTAAAATTCCTAATTTAAGCGGGCGAAGCCGCATGGAACGTCTAGTATATAATAAACTGTCCCGGCGTCGCACGGGTATAAAATATATAGCCACTGAAAAAATGATTAAAATCGATAGCCTATGATCCTTCACGTGGTCTACCTCTTACGAGCCCCGTGCGAGTTTCTTACGCCGGTTCTTCTCGCCGGGTGAGTTCCCGAACCGATGGTAGGCCTCATTTGTAGATGCGTTCTAAAAGTGTTAACTTTGTTAACCTACTTAAAAATAAATATTTTTCATTTCATTTCATTTCATTTCATTACTTAATTCATCTGTGCCAAATAACATAAAAATTTATCCAGTAGTTCGCGAGATAAGTCCTTTCAAATAATTTCCCCCGTTTTTTCCACATTCCCCTAGCGTTAGCTCCTAGCCTTAGCGTGATAAAATAAAAGCCTTCCTCAATAAACGGGCTATCTAACACTGAAAGAATTTTTCAAATCGGACCAGTAGTTCCTGAGATAAGCGCGTTCAAGTTAGCCCTTTCAAATAATTTTCCCCGTTTTTTCCACATTTTCCTCTATTTCTTCTCTCCTTTAGTCTTAGCGTGATTAGATAAAATATAGCCTTCCTCGATAAATGGGCTATCTAACACTAAATGAATCATCAAAATCCGTTGCGTAGTTTTAAAGATTAAAGGGAACAAAGGGACATGAGGGAAAAAAACGACTGTTTTATATTATGCATAGATATCAAGGGAATTTCCCAAAGTTCATACGCTAAGAGGAAAATGCCGCGGAAACCGTACATACCTTAGTATGCCAGGAATCAGAACACAAAGTTTTGAATTGATCATAATATCACTGAAAGTCGCTTACAACCTTTCACGAATTAGGTCAGCCCAAACTTTTCAGCACTGAGCGGGCTGATGATGTTGAAATATTGCTAAGAATTAAGAACACTCTCGATCACGTTGGCTTTCAAATGAAAAAAAAAACAGGATCAAAATCGGTCCACCCATTTATATGCTACGATAGCACACATAGACGAACAGATATTCCCACACCGGTTTCGGTGACGGTGGCCGATTTCATTGAAACCAAGGCCAGTTACGCAGGAGTAATTTTATAGTGCCCAAGTGTGTGCGCAGTACACAAGAGCACTCTCTATTCCTTTTACTCTCATAACCCAGTGGGACGGACGACCGACATGACTGGCGAGAGACCAGGCGCAGGGCCGACTTGTTACATGCCCATCCAACGCATGGATCATCTTACTTGTCAGACAATCAGGTGAGCAGCCTGCATTGTCCTAACCAAACTTATTTTAACATGTTTCCAACGCGGGATTCAAACCCACGACCTCCGAGTCAAGAGCCGAGCTCTGAACCACTGGACCACGGAGGCGTGGAGGACAGATACGTAAAACTAATAACACCCCTCTTTTCTTAGGGGGTTAAAAAGAAGTAAAGTATAAAAGTCTTAGGGGCCGTCCCTATTCCAATTAATCTTATAAAGCGGGTAGTTCTGTTTGTATTTATATTTTATTTAGCCTAGAGACAATATTGTTATCGGGACAAGAATAAATAGTTATTTTATTTACTTACTTTAACCTGTGGGTACACTAACGTTCGAAATGTACTTGAAAAAATTATGTACGAATTTATATTGCTACTAGATTGACAACCGCAAATTCGTTGCGCCAAAATTCATTTGTAGCGCGGTAACCTACATTTTCCCTATAACAAATTTCATCAAAATCAGTTCAATATTAATTTATACGTGAAAAGGTTACAGACAGGCAGACATACTTTCGCATTATAATATTAGTATGGATACGAATTTATGTTGAAGAAACGAGATGCATAAGCCACATTTTTTCTCATATTTGTCCACAAGTCTTTGAAATCGATATTAAATAAGCTTTAGTGTGACCACATGAGAATATGAGAATAGGCAATTTTAGCAAAAATGTTGACTTTGCGATATTAATATATTATTCGATGATACGATATTAAATAAATAGAGCCTACATTCGTTTTCTTATTCTTAATATCTCGTATAAGGTATTACTAAGCTCAATATAGTAGGGGAGCCGAAGAAGGGATTTCACGAAATGCTCGAGCGTGTCTTGATTAAGCTTGTATACACTTCCGACATGTGTCTAGTTATCATGGCATAGAAATCAGATTTCTCACGTGGTGGGTTAAAAAAAAGTTATTTTCAACTATTGAAATATCATCTGTCAAATTAAGATATTGTTAAGCATACTCCAAAGAAACATCCACATAAAGCACTAACGATTTAAAGGTAAGGTAAGCCTGTAAAGACATTTGAAAATATAAAAAATAAAGCTTCATATTTTCCTAACTAAGCTTTGAATATATTTTATGTTGCATTCAACCAAATGATTTAGTCCTTGTTGTCTAAAAACATTATTATTTACCTAAATAAGCAATTTTCTGAATAAATTTTCTTTTTCAAAACTTTAAAATGGCTGCAGTTTCTGACCTCAGCGCTAAATATAAAAAAAACCTACTAGGTCTCCATGACACGAATAGCAATGTAGGCTCCCCTACTAATATGAACGTTGCACTTGAAATACCCTTGGGATATTAATATGCGATAAGCTAATATTAATACTTGCTACATCACCTTGATAAGTGGCAGTCTTCCACAGTGCGTTTTTCGCGTAACTTTCTGCCGCGCACTGTAAAACTCTGGAACGAACCGTCACCAGCAGTTTTTCTGGACCTATACGACCTGCAAACCTTCAAGAAGAGTGCGTATTCCCTCTTAAAAGGCCGGCAACGCACCTGCAGCTCTTCTGATGTTGTGAGTGTCCATGGGCGACGGTAGTTGCTTACCATCATCATCATCATCATCATCATCAGGTGTCCCCTTTGCTCGTTTGCCCCCTTTATTTAATAAAAAAAAATACTTGTATTTGTTTCGTATGTCAACATTTCTACACGGGTCACTAGTTTCATATAGAATGAAGAAACAAAGTTGTGTCTTTTAATTACTAAATGACGTCCGCAACTCTGTTGCACCAAAACTCATTTACCGCGCGGAAACCGTACATTTCTCTGGAATAAAAAGGATAACATACCAAATTTCAGCAAAATCGGTTTAGCGGTAAAAGACGTTAGACGTTGCACGGGAACGCCGCATGGCTGTGTCGTTCGGGTGTTAGGTTTATTTTCGTTACGGAATTTCTTAATTCGGTCGCCGCACTCAAAGCCTGCGATAAAACCTATGCAAAAGCTTAAATTTATTGTTTTCGAACTAAAAAATATATAATTTATGTACGAAGTTACGAGCATAAGCTAGTAGTAAATAATTAAGTCATCTCATAAGTAATCAATCCCTATGGAACATAAAAGTGTAGGGAAGTGAACCAATAACACTTCCAGATATCTACTACCAGCGCTTGCTTAGCGAGGAGCACTAGGGACTTGTTATGTGTGCCTTTAGACGGTACGACTTGTCGAATGTTGGTACGACTTGAATCTCACATCCTTACTTTACTATTACTTAATATTATATATGCGAAAGTGTCTGTCTGTCTGTTACCTCTTCACGCCCAAACGGCTGAACCGATTTTTCTGAAATTTGGTATGGAGTTACTTTGAGTCCCGGGAATGGACATAAGATACTTTCTATCCCGGAAAAATGTACGGTTCCCGAGGATAAACGGATTACGTTGCAACGGAGTTGCGGGCATCATCTACTCGGATATAACAGTATGTTCTAAAGGTGACAAACTTTTATAGTTATATTTTATTGTGGAATCGATATTATTATGAAGAAGTTTGATATTTTTTAGCATTAAAACTAGAAAAAATAAGTGCATGTCCCTTGTGTTTGTCTATAAGTTTGTCTTACTTAAAGCATCTGTATAAAATTATTTTTATACAGATACTTTAAGTTCCTGGAAAGTGCAAAAGTTTTCATGTACTACAAAGTTTCTCGTACGATATATCGTACGTTCTAAAGTTGATATTTTGTTCTTTTAACCATCCAACGTAGACGATTGCTGCTAAGTTACCGCGACCCGGAGGTACCGAAAGCGTTTTATCTTATGTTGAGGCTTACAAACTTTATGTGTTCCATTTATAAGAGTCCAGCACTTGCAACTGTCAGGGGTAAAATCATGTTACTAAAGTTTGAGTGGAAAACTTACAAATCCAACTCTAAAACTATTAATACAGAATCTAGTGGGAGAGCAGGATTATAATTTATAAGATTATAATATACTTTTATTAAGCATTTGTGTACTAACCCACAAATATCTTTTTTATTGAATTATGAATGCAGTCTTTTTCTAAATGATCTAAAGAACATGACTGCATTCATAACTCAATACGTTTTTTTTTTGTGGGATGATACACAAAAATGGTACCGCGTCCAAATTATACGAGTATAACATTATTATGTAATAGGTGAAGTATAATAATATGTATAGGTCAAATATAAACTTGAATTCTCCCAGCGAACCCGACTCCTTTCGAGTAACTTCGACGACAAAGCTAAATCTATAGATTAAGTATTATACTCCTACTGCCACCCTCACAGACGAATATTAATTACATACTTAACTGTAATTAAATGAAAATTTTGATATGCCCCATACATTAACTGTCAAACTCTTTATGAAATTAAAACTGAGTGTCGCACTCAACTCATGAGACAAGAGAGTGTCAATAACACACACATCCAAAAACATTACTTTCTTACGCAAAATAAAAATGTAAAAATCACTTTCCGCGAAAAAAGGCAAAATTGCCCATCGCAAGGTATTAAATTTTTGAGCAAACTTTAATTTGCCGAGTACACAGTACCTGTGAGAACTGTTTACCCCAGTTAATACAAATTAAGTGGCCGGTTTGCCAGCTCAAAAAATTACATTTTCCTTCGCCGGGAAAAGCTTTCTTGTTGAGTTAATTAATTGGATGAGTGCTACAGATCGTGTTACGTATTGCCACAGTGTAAATGATATACAGTAGACTATAAAAGGGAAAAAGTAGTAAAGAGGTGGTGTGGAGGTAGACAAATTAAATCATAATATAAGTTCATTTTTAATGGTAGGAGGAGTGCCTAGAAGTAGACTAGGGATATAATTATATAAGACAACTTTTCTGCCGCTCTTACTAAGAGTGCAATAAGTAGGTTTTGACTACTTACGAGATAAATTTAAACAATGTCAATATACCTCATTACTATGAAGGTGCTATAGAAAGGCAGAAAAACTGGCCAAGTGCATGTCGAGCCACGCGTAATATAAGGTTCCGTAGTACCGCTAGTTTTTTAAATTTTGTGTATGGTCAATGAATGTACATTTATAACGTGTTTTACAGTTATAAATGTACAATCTCAGTTGCTTTCAAAGGAATTTGAACGAAAAATTCCTTTATACTTCGCCGAAAACATTTTTTTTTAGTTGATCGACTATTACTCAATAACTTATGAAGTCTTCTTAGCTGTGATAGTTTTCCTTTTAAATTCAGCATATCACCTACTCTCATGAATTTTTTCACATTTCCAGAAGCTGTCGTTTAGCTGGTAGAAGGGGGGACACAGGACTCTAACGATTTTTTCCACTTTAAAACTTAATATTTCACAAACGGATCCCTAAATCGGAAAATGATCTATGAATATTTTGAAAAAATCTATCCAACGACACCCCACACGATGGGGCGGACGCGAAAAAAAAATTCATCCCCGCTTGATGTGTAGGGAAGGTACCATAAAAATATATTTTTTTAAGATTTCATGTACCATTTTGTCGGCATCATTGATATGTGCATTTATGCCAAATTACAGCTTTGTAGGTCCTATAGTCTCTGAGCAAAACCGCGGACAGACAGACAGACAGACGGACGGACAGACCGAAACTATAAGGGTTCCTTGTTGACTCGGAACCCTAAAAATGATACGAAGGCTTCAATGACAAGGCCTTTGAATAAAAGAAGAAGATCATATTCACTGTACCGTTCGAATCATGCGCACTCACACATTAGCGTGATTTCAGATAACTTGAAGTCGCAAAATAATGCAGTGTCATGCGTATGTAATACTTTTCAAAGTAATTTTAGTAGTAAGCTAGAATTATTTCAAATACCTTCTGAGTGGCTCTACTGTGTAATCTTTATGCTGTGGAACTTTGTTTTTTGAAGCCTGTATGTTCAGTAATAATATGATAAGTGTGTGATAAATTATGTCTCTCGAGTCTTGACATCATTCTTCTTTTTAAAATACGTCTTCTTTTCATAAATTCGATATTTCAGAATATGTGTATTTAATGAAATGAGAATTAGTCTACCTTTCGTTGTTGTGTTTTACACACTTCGACAGTAAAAATTTGACTTTTACTGATAGAAGTTCCATAATGGGTAATGTATAGCCTTCGACCGCGGATTCTTGGAAATCTATTGTTATTCTATTGTTGTCACGATCACCGGTGATCTTATGGGGCTTGATGGATCGAAGTTACATACATTCTTCTGACCTTGTCTGTCAAGCGACTTTTGTTAAATGTATAGCAACATTGTGAATATAATATACTTTTCTATGAAATTGAAAAAAATACCTCTTCATTTATACCAATTTAATACTACTTATCAAACTCAATGATTAATATCTCAACTACACCTACGCAGAAACGTTTATCATGTTATACGCTTGAATTACACCTTTTCGTACATATTACTATTACATTCCCCCTTCCCCCCCATCACACTAATAGTACCTGTCTGTTATGTAATCTTACTTAGGCCACTGAATGGATAGAAATTTTGGTTCAGAAATAGATTGTAATATGAAGAGAAGATATTAATCGGAAGGTATTAAAAATTCCATGAGCTATAGAACCAATTATTATGACTACCAAAAAAACGTTTCTGATTCTGGATGATTTTGCTGACTTGGCATTGCTCGTGTGCCCCATATTTTATTAAAAAAAAAAACTTTTATTCGAAATAGGTATCATGAATACACTTTTTGAACGTCGTAGACAGAATGCAGAAACTAAGATGCCTACCACCGGTTCGGGTACTTACCCGGCGAGAAGAACCGGCGTAAGAAACTCGCTAAAACTTAAAAAAATATTTACGAGAACCAAGATCTCATTTTATAGTATCTATAAAAAGAATGGAATATAGAATATCCTAATATTGTAGCTATATAAATGTCCATAAATTTCATTCCATAATAAAATATATTATCGCTAGTAGTTTCCCGCAACTCCGTTGCGCAAAAATTCATTTATCGTCATTCGCATTTTATAATATTAATCTGCGGACCATAAATGTTCACATTTTGCAATCCCTTTCAAATCAATTCAGAAAATGAATTGTCAATACTGTCAAACTGACGAATGCCAAATTAGTCACTGACCTCCATTATACATTGTATAATGGAGATCAGTGCAAATTAGTACGAATTACTTGTACTAGTCATGAATTGCAAGCAGAGTGACCATTTTGCGATTTTTAAAAAATGAATCATATTATGATTCATAATATGAATCTCCAGGCGACCATTTTAGTCCCGCTGGATGTAAGAATATTTTTGTTCTTCACACTTTAACCACTGATTCTATGTGTAAATGTATGAATTATTACATTTAGAAATTAATAAAAAAATATCCCATGTTTATTCTACTGAGTTTACATCACTGTCAAATATACGGTTCTAAAAACAAATTTTATCGCGAATAAAGTTATTTGCAACTTCCCAATATACCTCTATTTATAGGTTATATTGGGGCTTACAAATCGATTTGTGGCCAGTGAAATATAATATCGTTAAAAAGACATTGTGCGCGGCGTAATTTGGCCGTCCGTTTGACGAAGGTGAGGCTTGATAAGGGCGCTGTTTTCTACGGACTCATCCCCTAAATACTTGCCCTCTTTAATGCTAGCTTATACTATATTGACATAAGTATAGGTTGTAACCCGTTTTTCGGCAAAGATTTTTCGTTAAAATGACAGCGACGACGAAAAAAGCTGTTTTTTTAGGCGTATTTAAATCTTTAAGGGCCACATAAGTGATAGGTATTTTAGGGACATTAATGTAAACGATTAAGCGTTTAAAATTTTGATTTTGACGTTAGGACATTTATGCGAAAAGTCTTAGAAAGTTCTTTAATATAAATACCTATATACTTGTTTAAAACTTTGATGGCATAAGATTTATGCCAGCTGTTTCGCGTTTTCGATGTTTGTTTGGTATGGACATAAGTCTCGAAGATTGACGTCAAGTAGATCGTTACAAAATGTACAGTTTCGCACAATAAACGAATTACATAATCTAGTCCTGTTACTAACGTGATATTGAACAAAGTGCGAATACTGCAATTCGAAATTCTATTTTCCGTAATTTTATTTTGGACTAGTGATAATAGCATCAAATAGACTCTAAAATTGCTACGAAATTGAATAAAAATGCTGCAGTATCGCCCGGGAAATGGCGTTTAGAGCTTTTATGTTACTATTTGTTTTTAATATTATGTTTATTCTAGCATAGAAAAAATGGATAGATAGATACAGTACTATTACAGTAATTAAAAAGATGAACTCTTCACGCCCAAACCACTCCGAATTTGCTTTTTACGATTTTGCCTGAACCGATTCTTTGCCGAGACAAAAAGGACATGGGATACGTCTTTTCATCCCGGAAAAATGTAAGCTTCCAAATTAACGCGGGTAAACAAATTTTGGCGCAATGGTGCACCGTTGGGCCAAAATTTGTTTATCGTGTTACAACTAGCAACAATATAGCAACACTCTAAAAAAACCTTTTTGAAATACCAAAATAACTTTTCTCGAAACAAAATTAGCATCGTTCGCAAGATATTATGTTTTCCAGTAAAAATAAATTATGCACATCCAATTCCCGGGTAAATAAAGAAAAAACAACGGAGTTTCAAGTTAAGAACAAAATATATGAGAAATTACGCAAATTCGGTAACAATACTCAGAATAACGACATATTATAGTACAAAGACTCATATATAATATTGGAAGCTTGAAAATAAAATAACCTCTCGTCTCACATGACTATCTTATAAAGGTAGCCTCCAGAGTCCAGACTAAACGTGAACATGACCATGGTCATTTAATAGACACTAAATTATGTCCGCAACTCCGTTGCGCCAAAATCAGTTTATCACGTGGGGACCGGACATTTTATTCAGGATTAAAAGTATCCTATATCTTTTCCCGGGACTCAAAGTATCTCTATACCAAATTTCAGCGAAATCGGTTCAGCGGTTTTATCAAGTAGTATTACCATATTATAACACTTCATATAGAACTTAACTGCACAGTTACTTCGAGTCAATAAAATTCAACTTGTCATACAAACAAAATTACCAAAATCAAGAAAAACAAAAGAATACATCAAAGAAATTCGTAGCGGGCTCATAAACCAGAACAAACATTAGGCGGAGCAAAGTATGAATTTATTTCGACCTTTCTGATTTATTCATGAATTATGAAATATTGTAGGGTTACTTGCTGTAGGTTGTGACTTTGTCTCGGCCTAGACACAGACGTTATTAATTTAAGAATGTCAAATCTAGGTCAGAAATGAGTTCTCCAATTCTAAAAATGAAGAGCAACACGAATGTGGCTTTATCCCTACAGTATAGTACGTTTTCTATTATTATAAAACTGCTAAATGATATCCTTGTAATATGTTACCATCCGTTGCGTCAAAACTCGTTTATCGCGCGGGATCCGTACATTTTTTTCGGGATGAAAAGTATTATATGTCCTTTCCCGGGTCCCAAAGTATCTCCGTGCCAAATTTCAGCAAAATCCGTTCAGCGGTTTGGGCGTGAAGAGATAACAGACAGACAGACAGACGGACAGACAGCAGACAGACAGACACACTTTCGCATTTATAATATTATTAGTATCGATATGGATTAGTACAATAACGAGCCATTTTTAACTTAAAAACGTTTTTCTAACAATTACAACAAAGCAAATATTTTTGAACAAATATAATCCGTTTTAATTTACCAAAGTGCCCTATAAAGTTAAATAAGTAGTAATAAAGTTTAATTTACTTAAAACTTAAACTGAAATTGCTAAATATAAATCTACTTCTAAGAGAAGTCTGCGCTTTTATTTAAGTTAAGTGATTTCTGTTTAAACGGAAAATATTATATCGCTGTAAAGGGAATTGAAAAGCTATTTGGTATCGATATCAGCTGAGCCCTTAGCCAACAAGTTTCCTTTATCGCTTCTTTATGGAATCGCCTTTACATAAGCGTTCGATGATAATAATAATAATAATAATAATAATAATAATAATAATAATAATAATAATAATAATAATATGAAGTCGACATTCGACTCATGTCATGTCAATTCCATACATTTTGGTTGGTGAATCTATGAAGAAACGATAAAAAAAGGCTAGGTATCTGCTGTGGTATCAAACATCATCATCATCAAACTACTGATTACCAAACGATATCTAAGGCAAAAGAGCAAAAAACCGAACTGCGGGGCTAAAATGGTAACGTTTTGCAATTCCTCCATAAAGTGAATTACCAAAACTGTCAAACTGACAAATGTCAAATCAGTACAAATTGTGCAAATTACTAGACATAATATGAATTGCAAGCAAAGTGATTTTTAAAAAATAAATAATATTATGATTCGTTTTTTAAAAAATCACTCTGCTTGCAATTCATATGTCTAGTAATTTGACATTTGTCAGTTTGACAGTTTTGACAATTCATTTTCTGGAGGAATTGCAAAACGTTACCATTTTAGCCCCGCTGAACATACTAAACAAGAACATTGCCACTTCAAATTTTGATTGGGTTATATTAAAATGCATCGCATATCCTCGTTGTAATATGAACTGACCCTGAGCAAAGCTTGATTGCACTGTTGCGTAGACTTGCAACGTCGCTGCGTCGTTTTAGATAATTCATACTAATATTTTTAAGAGGACGACTAACCCAAAAAATCAAATATCGTCCTTCTCTCTTCACACTCACGCCCGTCTTTCATATGCCAGGTGAAAAAGGACGACGCGGATTCATCGCCAAATTAGTTTTTTCTCAATAACTCGATAAATATACAAATTACAACATTTTAAAAATCCGCTAGGTCAATTTCTCAATGATAGAATTTTATACAATGTGTTAAAATATTAACATAGTTCATGGTTATGGCAATAAATAAAAAATTCGTGAAAGTTAGATGCATCTTTGTGTTTTTTTTTCTATCGAGAAAATTTTTAGATATCGTGTTTTTGCTCAGATCGAATTCTTGGAATGTAAATATAATGTAGTATCTAATTTTAGAAAATGAAACAATTCGAGGCTTATTTTCAAGTATAAAAATGAATTATAAAATTGAAAATTTTGGGTTAGTCGCCCCCTTGATTCGAATGTGCGTCCGTCTGTCTGTCTGCTACCCAAGAATATTGTTTATTTTTAGCGCTTAATAGCAGAACGCGATGCTTTGATTATGTATCTTGAAATAAAACTCGAAACGTGAGATGCGTAGCGAGATTGTAATCAATAAAGTTTATTATCAATCTCCAGAATGGATAAAGAGATTCAGAAGCTCGAGTGTCTTCCGATTTCAGGAACGTTTTTTATTGAATTTCATTAAGACATCTGTTAGTAAGGTTTTACTAAAAAAAAGGCGGTCAAAATTGGTGTTTGAAATTTAAAACTATTACAGATGTAATATTTTTACAAAACATTTTTGGAGCGAAGTTTCTTATCGAGCATTGCGAAAGGGGGGTTAGACAGAAAAAAATAAGACGAAAAGTTGTAACGACACGACACAAAGCAAAAATGCTATAGTTGTAAGCCGTGCGATACCTAGCGCGTGTTTCTCTCTCTGTCTCTCTCTTTTTTTTTTTTTAGTGTATACAGGATTTTTGTAAGTACATAAGAAATAATAAACTGGAACTTCGTTCCATCCGGGTGTCCCTTGACATTGAAAATTATTAATTGGTTGTTTAATTTTACAGGTATCACAAACTTTTGCAAAATAAAATGAGCCATGAAATTCTACCACAAAAACGACTACGAGACTACACCAAGCATCGTTTTCCAACCATCCGCAAAAAACTCTACAAAGCAAAATATTCTTTACAATCGAAATTGATTTTTCAAGCCATCGAGAGCAGATATTTCCTTACATTATGCGGTTAAAGCGAAATATCAAAGACGTGATAGATCAAAGGGAAAGGAACGCATGCTGGGAATTTTTCTTAAAACAAAAATGGCGGATCGCTAAACCTCTTTCCCAGTTTCCGTCACAATCAACTGTTCCGAGAAATCTTTATAAGTACTTAATAAAATTTTTAATATATTAACTAGCTACAAATATCGAAATAACCACCACGATTAATTTATCGTTTGACGGCAATCCCGTCTTCATTCAATATGCAGACACAAAAAACGCAGAAACCAGTCATTTATTTATGTAAAATAATTATATTATGATATCGCAATATTTAGTTTGTTGCCGTATTTAACTTTAGGCCGTAGTGTTAAAGTATGCAGAAAACTATTTCAAAATTCATCCACTACAAACATAAACTACCCAAAATAAGCAGCGACAGTAACACAAATACAATTACACATAATATGACCCACAAAAGAGGACTTTAAAGACACTTTTGTTTGGGATATTTTGCCGAAATAACAATAGCAAAAACGGTACGGAGTGATCAAAGACATCTAGGGCGTCCTAATATGTCAGGGGCTCATCGCACAAAAATGTTTCGTACATCTGCCGCGGGGTTCGAATGACATTTTATATATTTTAGAAATTGGAACGCAGTTTTTTTTTAATGCGGATAATACGTTAATGTTAATCTTATATCTTTAAACGAGCAATTCTTGTGTATATATATACATATATATATAGCTATATGACCGAGCTTCATCGTTGGAGCCGATTCCGAGATTCCAATTATACATATATATATATATATATATATATATATATATATATATATCCGAATCCGGTTCGGATATATATATATATCCGAACCGATATATCCGAACCGGCTCCAACGATGAAGCTCGGTCATATAGCTAGTAAGTGTTTAAATGTTAAACAATGCATCAAGTATGAGCCGTTTAAATGATAAACAAAGCATTAAGTATGAGCATTTAAATATTTAAAACATAAAAAAATATGTTTTGATTCGATAGATACTTTTATGATTTTCTTGTTTACATATTTTCTTAATGAACGCTAAATGTACTTTAAAAACTCTTAAGCAAAATGTAGTTTGTTTATTTGTAAAATGAAAAATAATGACATATTTTTTGGTTTTTACATTTAGTCGCTCTACTTTTACTCCAAAGCTAAATATAAATCGAAAAAAAAACAAATCGACTCACTGAGGTCGGGTTCAAAAATGGAACAATGTCAATTCCACTGAAGCGGGTAAACTCCTTATAAGGAGGTCAACGAATTTGCGCGGGAACAGCAATAAAGTTACAAAATGGGACTGTACTAATAACTCCATCAAGTTTATTGTCACCATAAAAATTATTGTTAATTAGGTCTCCGTGTATGTGGACAAAAAGATAATGAATAGAACATAACAGTGATGTAGTAAACTTTTTCGTTTTGGATATAAAACAGTGAATGTTACGACACAATCTTTTAAAATAATTATTATTAATAATATTTAGTTATGTTAATATCTGTATTATGTTTGTTGTAGTAATCACTTGCGGATCTGTCGCATTCGAAATCTAGATATTATATTTTTACCAATGATATTCTACTTATACAGATCTGTTACGTCCATACTATTTTCCGGCTTAAATCTCTTCCGAACAATTTTAAATTCAAAATTGCAAACATTGACAAATTTGACAGATAAGTGAAACAAAAGATACGAAAAACCATTTACATAAAAGAGACAGTTCTATTTTTAAACGTCGAATCGTATCGCTGTCTCTTTCTTCGCCTGAGCTATGACGAAAATTCGATTTTTTCCAGATTATTCGAAAAAATAATTGAAAATGTAAATAATCGAGGTATTTACTGCAATCAAGACATGTGGTAAGAGATTCCATGTGTTTCGAAACACACACGACGGCATTTCCAATTTATTTCGGTACTTGACAAGATGCGGTACGTTCGTGAAGTGCATTCGATGGTTCGATGCAGACTAAATAAAGGACGGGCCAATTGGGCCTTATTTGAAGCTTCACAACGCGCGCGGTAGTAACATAATATCTGATTTGAGTTTTTTATATAATATATCATTGATTTTTACATTCGAAATAATTAATAGCCTATGTGTAAATTCACTATTCAGAGACTAACTATATGGTAGTTTTTCTTATATTATAATATGTTGTAAGTAATTGATATTAAATATATTTAGGCTTTTAACCAAAACTTCGGTAACAAAAAAATTGGTACTTTTTGCGTAAGAAACAAACACACGTTTGCCTCAATAAATTAATATAGGCGCAATGCAGCTCAAACTAATAGTTAAAACCGACCCGACCAAAATCGGGCAAACTCAATTTAAAATGGATTTCCCAATTAAAACAATAATTTCACCGTGTAGTGGGAAACCTCATTAAGAGAATTGTCACAATGAAGTTATTTTACTATTGTTACCATTCAGAACGCACAATAGTTTGAGAACGGACTCAATTTTCCCAAATAATTATCTTTCATCTCGACTTTTAATCTGCACCGTCATAAAGTACTCCGTACACGGTAATTCAGCATGACCATTCATTTACGTGAATTACATGCTGCATGATGAACGCTCATTTTTCATCGTGGTCATGATCACTCATTTTACATCAGTCGAGTCTATGTAATACGGTGAGAACGTCGTCTTCGTCGCTATGGATCATAGTCAAGACAATAATTAAATTCAAATAATATGTATGGAAAATTTGGCAAAATTAAAGTATAACTTTTATCTATCAGGATATATAGTAAAGTTATATTTTATCTAAACCCCCCCCCCTCCGGGGTGTGCGTCATCCCCCCGCGCCTTCGTATACTTGTATCTTCCACTAATAAGAAGCCGTACTCCATACATAAAAAGTATGTATGAACGAAATAAACCTTGATAAATTTACTATAAGTCTCTCATATAAACAAAAGCGACATCACTTATAGTTTCAGCGCGATCAGTCACCAAAAACGAATGTTTTTAATAATTTAATTTTTTTTTTTTGCTAATCGTTTAGTTTTTTCAATAATTTCTCAATTTATTTATTATTTTATTTATTTTATAGAATTACATGAAAACGGAATCATGTTAGAGATCGACTACGATAACTTGGCGCGCCCCTCCAACATTCAAAACTTTTGAAGTGCGTTGTCAAAACGTTTGAAGTGCGTTGTCTTGCGCGGTAGGGTAGTTATGATTAGTCGACCAACAAATCTTGGTAATAAGTGACATTAACTAAAATATTACGTGTACTGTGATTGGTTGAATAATTACTACATACAAACTCTTTCATAAGGATGTGACTGCACACATTGAAACAGTCATTTGGAGGGGCGCGCCATATTATCGTAGTTGATCTCTACAGCAAAACCACTGATCTTAGAGACTTGAAAGGGGGAACTTTTCTTCGTATGACTACTTGTACCTACCTACAGTGTATTGTATTCTGTGGTATGACGCAGGCGTGTAATAAGGGATTTTTTTTAAATTCGTCTCCTAAGGCGGTGAAAAGGGGGGTTAAAGTTAGTATGGGACAACACGATTCATTTGCCCAATCTATTTCAACACTTGTATTTATTTGATATATTTTATGGAAGATTTAATTAATAGTTATTGTGGGACCGATATAAAAAATTAAATACTCTTTACCGCTTAAGAAATAAGCCCCCATCTATATAAAACTGAATCGGGCTGAAATTTGGCATGCAGGTAGATGTTATGACGTAGGCATCCGCTAAGAAAGAATTTTGATAAATTCCAACCCCAAGGGGTTAAAATAGGGGTTGAAAGTTTGTATGTAATAATACTTCTTAACGCGAGCGAAGCCGCGGGCAAAAGCTCGTTCACAATAAAGCGATTGTTACATTATGTGTAAATAGATGATCTAGATTTGTACTATCAGAGAAGTTGATTCCTATTTCCTAGGCAGATGGGGGACCTATGTAGTTTGGTCGCGTTACTTCAAACCCAGCCGACAGATCAAGAATTACATTGAATTGACACAATTCGTCCAAATGACGCTGGTCTGTCAACTGCATAGGAATCAATTTCCTCGATGGTACATTAAGATGAAGTTATTGGAACGAAGTTCCTTATCACGCGCTCGGCGATCTGAACGCTAGACAGAACTATATGTAACCTTGATTTGACCTCGACACTTTTTTATTAGTACCTGCATGTTAGGGGCAGATGGTGTTGATAGTAAGTATTACTGTGCGTCAACTAGATGGCGTTTTTTAGGGTTCCGTAGTCAACAAGGACCCTTATAGATTCGATCTGTCCGTCCGTCTGTCTGTCTGTCTGTCCGCAGTTTTGCTCAGAGAGTGTCCCTGGGAAAAGACATGCTTCGGAACGAATGAGCCGGCTCGACCGGAGAAATACCACAGCCTCACAGAATACCGGCGTGAAACAACGCTTGCACTGTGCTTCGCCAAGTGAGTGAGTTTACCGGAGGCCCATATCCCCTACTCTATTCCCTTCCCTACCCGCCCCTATTCCCTTCCCTTCCCATCTCTACCCTCCCCTAACACTATATTCCCTCTTAAAGGCCGGCAACGCACCTGCAGCTCTTCTGATGCTGCGAGTGTCCATGGGCGACGGAAGTTGCTTTCCATCAGGTGACCCGTTTGCTCGTTTGCCCCCTTATTTCATTTAAAAAAAGACTATGGGACCTACAAAGCTGTAATTTGGCATGAATGCACATATTAATACTGCCGACAAAATGGTACATGAAATCTTAAAAAAAATATTTTTTTTTTATAGTACCTCCGCTACACATCAAGCGGGGATGACATTTTTTTTTTCGCGTCCACCCCATCGTGTGGGGTTTCGTTAGATAGGTTTTTTAAAAATATTATGAGTAGTTTTAGATCATTTTCCGATTTAGGGATCCGTTTGTGAAATATTAAGTTTTAAAGTAGAAAAAATCGTTAGAGTCCAACGTCCCTCTACCAGCTAAATCGTTGTTTCAGGAAATATGAAATTCACGGGAGTAGGATTTATGCTTAATTTAAAAGGAAAACTATCACGGCTAAGAAGACTTCATAAGTTATTGAGTAATAGTCGATCAACCCAAAAAAATGTATTCGGCGAAGTATAAAGGAACTTTTCGTTCAAATTCCTTTGAAAGTAACTGTGATAATGTTGTTAGTAGTGTAAAACACGTTACAATTAATGTACATTCATTGGCCATATGAAATTTAAAAAAGCTATCGGTACTACGGAGTAAGGAGCCCTACATTGCGCGTGGCCGGGCACGCACTTGCCCGGTTTTACTTACTTATTTAATATTACAAAGTTATTTAATACTAACTGTTGCCCGCGACTTCGTCCGCGTGGACTTCAGTTTATGGTGCGCGGTGTTAACAAAATTGGTGTCAAATTTAAAAGCTTTTTAAAACACTGGTACCCCTTAAATCAAAATACCCAAAAACAGCAGCTGTGCAGTGTGCACATAATATTTCATTTTTAATTTTAAAATTTATACCAAATTTAAAGCTTATTTAGCCCCCCATAACACAACTTTAGCTTTACCCATAAACTATAGTTTATCATTGGTATGTTTAAGGTTACGTCACTACATAGATAAAGTACTGAGTAGTGAGTTATTTAATAACGTGTATAACAATCGAAAAAATCGGAAAAGCGTAATTTAACAATGGTATTATAACTTATAGAAAGATTTATGAGCAAGCGATAGCGCGATATAGGCGACTCAAAGCGCCATCTGTTATGAATTTTTGGAACTAACTTATTTTTAACAAATTCATTTTAATGCATTTTCACCCCCTTAGAACCCCTTTTTCCAGCAAAAAAGCCTATGTCCTTTCTCAGGTTTTAGACTATCTGTGTACAAAATTTCATTACAATCGGTTTAGTAGTTTTGGCGTGAAAGCGAGACAGACAGACAGACAGAGATACTTTCGCATTTATAATATTAGTATAGATTTTGCACACCCTGGAACTGAGTTGTCCCGATGACGAATTGTACCATCGAGGAAATTGATTCCTATGCAGTTGATAGCCCAACGTTATTTGGTCGAATATGTCAATTCAATGTTAATTGTGATCTGTCGGCTGGGTTTGACGTAACGCAACTAAACTACGTAGGTCCCCGACCTGCATAGGAATCAACTTCTCTGATAGTACATGTGTACAGCGTACACGATGCACATAATATTGCATGACGAAAAATTAAACAACTTGTAAATCAATGTACAGCACGTAGTTTGCATGTAATTCGCATCATTCAACACAATAAACCATCATGCGTGAATTACAGAACGTAACTCATATCATGCTAAAAATTTAAAAAGGTGTCATTCAATGTACAGCACGTTGTACAGCATGTAGTTAGCATGTAATTCGCACCATTCAATACGATAAACGATAATTCGTGCATCACAGCACGTAATGCATGTAATGCAGAATTACCGTTTACCGAGCGCTTTAGGTTTGAAAGACTTAAGTAACTTGTAGATGCTGGCGAAAAAAAAATATCAAAATCAATAATTTTGATTCAAAGCTGGTATAAACGTACACTACGCGTTTTGAACATCGAAACTATGGTGCCCACTTCCGGTTTGAGAACTAACCCGGCAAAAAAAACAGCCAAATGCGAGTCAAACTTGCGTATAAAGTTTTCCGTACTATTTTAGAGCAAAAATAGATTTCGTGGTTCTTGAGACACAACCTTGTAAGACGGACGGAGAAACAGCGAAGTCTTAGTAATAAGGTGCTGATTTTCGCTTTGCGAACCGAATCCTAAGTCGCCGGTTACACGGTCAAATTTTCATCAATCTGATCCATTAATCCGGTAAAGATTGACGAAAATTTGATCATCTAACCCACGGATTGATGGATTGATCGTATTTTTAAAATGAACTTTTTAAAGCCATCAATAGTCCGTCAATCAGATTGATGGATCAGATTGATAAAAATTTGACCGTGTAACCTGTGACTAATAACTGAGTCCTACTAACTTCAAAATTATCATTAAATTGGGCATAGACAGTCCGTTTACTGCGGAAGCTGTTATGTTGGTGAGTTTTAAAAATAAAATGACAATTTTCCTTTAAGCCTGGCTACATACACGCGTTTTTCGTATTCGATTTCCGAATTGTTTTTCGTAATCAGAAATCCGAATGCATGAATCAGTAGAAAATACATTAACTGTCGCACACGTTCGTTTTCTCCGTACGGAACGAAATCCGCACGAACGTTTTGAGTGCAAGCGGTCGCGTTTGCCGTGAGAAAAACGAACGTTTGCGCTAGTCTCACAGAATGCCGAAGACGGAAAATGAATTCGGAAATCGAATACGTGTGTATGCGGCCAGCCTAATGCTGGATTTATATGCGGTGGCGCAAACGCGCGGTTTAGCCGCTACATCGAGAGATCACAAGCAAATGTATTTGACGATTTATTTAAATAGCGGCGCCGCGGTCGCGCTGTCATTTACTTACTTAATATATTTTGCTTGTCATCTCGCGGTGTAGCGGCTAAGCCGCGCGTTCGCGACACCACATAATATAAATCCAGATTTAGAGGATTTTTGAAGTGAAAACTTCTTTAGCGGCGTTGAGCACTTTTGTGGGATGGGTAAAAACTGTGAAACTCGCGTCAGATTCTCGTGCTGTTCGAAAAACCTTGGAAAAACCGTAAGACGGTTGGAGAGTAGTGTTTTGTGTCGAACTCGAACTCGAACTCGAACTCGATTTGAAATTTGATCGAAAATTGATCGAAACTTGATCGAATATTGATCGAAATAAAAAATGGGTTAAAAAAATGCACAACGTTAATAATCAAGTTTTCACTTCTGCCGACACTCGCGGAGTGCAACCCGTCTTTTTTTTTTTTAAACTCACTAACATAACAGCTTCCTCAATAAATAGCTTGTCTATTCCTAATTTATTGTTTTAAATATCCAAATTTGCAGAACTCTGTTATTAGGATTCCATTCGCAAAAAAAACGGCACCTTATTACTAAGACTTTATTACGAAAAAGTTTTTTTAAGAAAAAAACCGCACGTTTTGGTCGATGCATGTAGTTAAATGCAGCTTAAGCCAAGTCTTACAAACTCATAGTTCTATATTTTTTAACGATTTCGACGTAAAACAGAAACGGGGTTGCAATACGTGTGTCCGGAACATTTCAATGTCAGTCAAAATGTTCCGATAAATTGTGACGACAAATGACAACTATTTTTTAGTTAGGCAACACGAAGTTTCACGAAAGTTTACTGCGTAGTAATCAAAAATGTTGCTTATGTCCTCAAGGTCAAAGTATCTGTGGATCTGATTTTAACCCTTTAGAGATAAAACTTCAAAAATCATAACAACAATTATTGCTAGTTTTTTATTACTTTAATAAAAAAAAAACGTTTCTTTTTTTTAAGATTCAAGGTCAACTTGGGTAAGACCGGCATACTTTATTTGAAGTTGGCTTTGAGCTGCCTCTATTTCTTTTGTAATGACTCTAGATAGATGGTGTTCACAGTAGATGACACAGTAATCTTTTATGAACCTAATACAGACGTTAGATGTCCCCACGCATTAATTATGTGGCAAATACAGTCAATATTTCAAACAAGCATCTTGTAGACGGTATTTCCTAGTATTTGGGGCAAGTCCGTCTAAAGGCGATTTTTCGACATCGTATGTACACTAAACATACTAAAAACCAGATAGTGACATCTGTAAGTAGGAGGTAGTGAAAAAGAAACTATACAGTTATAATTTCAAAGCCTCATTTAGTTTTTATTGAGTAAAAAAGAAAATTGGGGCAAGTTCGGCATGTGTTTGGGTTCAGGGCTATCAAACATTTTTTTCACATGGGTAATCATTATCATTATATAGTATAAAACAATGGATATCCCACAATTTTAGACACAGTTTACTCTTCCTTAGTCTTGATTAGTCGTAGTGTTGGTGACTAAATATATAATTTATATACATGAATCATTTGTAAATTAAGCGAAGCCAGCAAGTAAGTATTAATATAAAAAATGTTATTAACTCCTGCCTTGAGGCAAGACCGGCATACTGCCGGAGTTGCCCCAGTGAACTAGATGGACTTCCCCACTCTTAACTTTTTAGGTTAGAAAAGATTAAGATAGTATAATTCAATAATTATAGCAGTTTTTGAGAAATCAGTGCAGCCAATTACTTCTGTAGACATTTTAAAAGATACTCACCATGATGCCAATCCAAAATAATGAGTGAATCACACCACAATATATTATTTTCCTATGCACGTGCTCGTCGTAATGAAAGTTCGAAGCAACACTAAATTTACGAGTCAGTTTTAGCCGCCATACATCGAATAGCGCCGTCTGTCGTAGCTTATCTAAATCAAAATTTGACGACTGCTTTACCGACAGATTCAAGAATCCCGTGGAGTTGCTATAGAAAGAGAAAAACCTTCTATTTAGCCTTGCCCCCTAGACGGTCTTACCCAAGTTGACCTCATACATAACTTCTGGCTCTCTATTAGATGTGGCCATTCTTGCGATATTAACAATTGGTTCCGCGTCGCATTAACACATCCTCAGTGATAATCGCTGGCAAACGTCCCGAAGAACCGTCCAAGTATAAAGTGATAAGTAAATGTGCCAGTTTTAAAACGAAATCATTGGATTCCAATTGTTAAATTGCGGTATTCTCTGTATTTCCGATAACTAATATTCTTTCAGAAGATATTAAAGTAATAAAGTGAGGCATAATGCATTTTACCGGCCTCGGCATAGCAAGATGGATGTTTCATCTGAGATAGTTTAAAGTAGGGTTATGCTCAATTCTCACATTGAATAATGAATTTTGAATTGAAACATTTTTACTTGCTTTCTTTAACTTGATTTTTTCTTAAATATAAAATGTAATATGTTAGGTTTTTGTTTGTCCTTTCGGAGAAAAAGACATTCTCCGAATTTTCACCAGCAATAACAAGCATAAACATCAGCCGTTTCGGTAAAGTTTGAAAACAAACACCGCGACAAGCTAATCTTCTTATATATAAAATTCTCGTGTCACAATGTTAGTCCACGAACTCCTCCGAACTGGCTTTACTGATTTTTACCAAATTTTATATGCATATTCAGTAGTTCTGAGAATCGGCTACTGGGTACTCTATATATTGATAAGTGCATTCGTTGAAAAAATAATAGTAAATTATTACAACTTGAAACTGACGGCGACCATTGTTTGTGCGACGGGATAGCGATCGACGTTGCCATGGCGACATACTTATTTAGTCACTTCAATAAAATAATATGGGCGAAATACTTTATATTTATGGCAAAACAACGTTTGCCGGGACAGCTAGTCTTATATATAAAATTCTCGTGTCACAATGTTAGTCCACGAACTCCTCCGAAACGGCTTTACTGATTTTTACGAAATTTTATATGCATATTCAGTAGGTCTGAGAAACGGCTACTCGGTAGTTTATATATTGATAAGTGCATTTGTTGAATAAATAATAGTAAATTATTACAACTCGAGACTGACAGCGGCCATTGTTTGTGCGACGGGACGGGACGTTACCATGGTAACATACTTATTTAGTCACTTCAATAAAATAATAATATGCTCGAAATACTTTATATTGTTATGGCAAGGCAACGTTTGCCGGGACAGCTAGTTGTATATAAGGTATATAAATGTCTTACTCTTCTTTCCACTTCAAGGCACGAACATCTTTACATTTTTCTTCGCAAATCCTCCCAAATTAAAAAGACCGGAGGCATCTAATTTCTTCTCGAATCTTCCTCAAATTAAATACTCATGGATTCCTTGACACCCGAAACGAAAAATTACAAAGACAATACTGTTCAGGTAAACGATTGTGATTTCTTTTGATGATTGTTCAAAAGAAAAGAGACTCTGTAACATCGTCATAGAGTCTTCCTTTGAATAGCACAAAATATTTCAGTTCTCAATTATCTGAATGCCCGATTGAAACGTATTTTAATAAATCTTCGTTACGACTTTATTTTTCATCATTATCATCGTCAGGAAAAGCCAATTTTCTTTCGTAAAGAAAGTAAATTATTGCTTTTTATTGGCTTATACTTTCTACAGAAGATAAATTCGTACCGTAGTAAAGTATACGTAAAATTAAACAGTAATCAGCATTGTCCTTCGAAAAAGTAAATATCTCGGTAGACAAATAAGCGCTCTGATATTTTATGTATGTCGATACATGTGGTTTAGGATGTATAATATGATCTAGCGTATAAAACTATACTGCATTTTCTTTTCTCTGAAAACAAAAAAAAAACTTAAGTATATCCTTTTAACTTTCCAAAGACCGTACATAAAGAACCTCAATATATCGGCGATATTATCAAGATTTTCCATACAGGTACAAAATAGTTTTCTTGACAGTTTCCTATCTAGGCCAAACTAATCTAAGCTGATGCATAACCACCGTTTAAGGCTAAACTGCAGTTAAAGTTGAACGCACGGTTAAGTTAACTGACGTATCATACGAGCTCGACAGACCGCACGTGTGTGGTAGACAAGTTATGTAGGGTATTTTTGCTATCAAGTATTCAACAAAGTTTCTTCCCATTCGTCCCGATAATTATATGCTTATTTTACCGATTATAATTTAATTATTGGATCTTAAAAACTAAGCAACGGATTTTTATGCGGTTTAGTTTAAGGGGGCGACTAACCCAAAATTGTCGATGGAAATTCTGGTTTCATAATTCATTTTTATACTTGAAAATAAGCTCCGAATTGCTTTATTTTTTAAACATGGATACTACATTATATTTCCGAGGATTCGACCTATCAGAAACACGATATCTTAAAGTTTTCTCGATTGAAAGAAAAAAGTAACTTGGTGATGATTCCACGTCGTCTTTTTTACCTGGCATATGAAAGACGGGCGTTAGTGTGAAGAGAGAAGGACGATGTTTGATTTTTTGCGTTAGTCGCCCTCTTAACAGATAGAGTGATCGAAGAGGTAAGTTAATTTGTTTGTTGCACGGCTAGTAAGCAAAAAATATTCTATGTCCTCGTGCTTTCATCAGGGTGGTACGCGTGAAGAAGTAACTTACAGACTAACTTTATGATTTAAAATATTAGCTTACAAAAATAACACCAGCCTCGACCCTCACCTGTAGTTTACCGTATTACTCATATAAATATATTGCTACATTTGAAACCTTTCTCAAGCATAGCGCTGGGGCACTTCTCTGGCACTCGGGGCATTGTTTACCAGAACATGGCCCCAATTTATGGCGTCCGCTTCCACTTTTAAAAATCCCGCGGGACGGCCATTGTTTTTTGGGTAAAATATTATGCTAGGTTTAATCCTTTTAGCTTACAAAACCTAGGGACAGAAACACGAATTCACGGTTTGCTGTAATGTAACAATTGTTATGAGATATCTGTATATTTTACAGTGGCAGATTAACTCCACCCATTTAACGTATCTAAACTTTCATTTCAATAATTAAAGTTAACATTAATCCCTCAAGCCCCATACGAGCACCGGTGATCGCGACTATAATAGAATAAGTATAATAGCATTTCCAAAAACCCCGATCGAAGAATTAAAATATGCGGTTGTAAGTTTTCTTCACATTGCAACGTGAAGCGTCGATGCAATGCTATTTAAGACTTAGGCTGGTATAAACAGTCAGTACTTAAGATGCGGCCCGGTCTCAAGACGCGGTTCGGTTCTGTGATTGGTCCAAATTTTGACGGTCAACCAATCACAGTGCCTGAACCGTGTCTTGAGACCGAGATGCATCTTGAGTACTGATATGACTATTTATACCGGCCTTAGGGTAAAGCCACAACACTACGTTGCGATGTCGTATCGGATAAACGCACATTGCATAGCAATTAACCATCGCAAAATGATTCATAGGCAAATAACGGACCAACATCATTTGGTCGGGTTATATCAATTCCATGTTAGGAGCGATCTGCTAGAGCTGGGTTTGTCATAAACAGATGAAATCATTTTGGTCTGCCGTCTTTTTTTTATTAAATAAGGGGGCAAACGAGCAAACGGGTCACCTGATGGTAAGCAACTACCGTCACCCATGGACACTCGCAACATCATAAGAGCTGCAGGTGCGTTGCCGGCCTTTTAAGAGGGAATACGCTCTTTTCTTGAAGGTTTGCAGGTCGTATAGGTCCGGAAATACTGCTGGTGACAGTTCGTTCTAGAGTTTTACAGTGCGCGGCAGAAAGTTACGCGAAAAACGCACTGTGTGTATCTGCCTTTGAATCAACTTCTTTGATAGTATATCGACACTGGAAATATCACTTAACGTAAGGGACATTTTGGCGACAATGAGTTATATATATATATCATTGGATTCAGAATTTCGAGCTCTATCGTTTGGCATACTTGTAATTCTTCTATCGTTAAAAAAATGTCCCTTACAGTACACATTTTTTAAAGTCAAGACAGGTTTTTTCCTAAAAAAATTGATTTAAGGGACGTAAATATTTTTATGTGTTAAAAAAAATAACGTAAATGCTTTTGAAATAAAATTCAGTCCCTTACGTTAACCTTTAGCTTAGTACAATTCTCTTAACATGTCCTTTACGTTAAGAATTGATACATAATAACTGTCATAGCTTCACCAAAATTTGTCCCTTACCTTAATCTTAAATATCATTTTTCAAGTAAGAAGATAATTTTTGGCACCTACTCAAAAAGTATTATCCGTAAAAGTTTAAGGTTTTCTATAAAGTTTTAGTGTTTTAGCTAAACCTTTAGCCTTTAAGTACACACATGCAATGCGGTCAATTGTATATAGCTAGCATTAAGGATGATAATACTCTCCTGGCTGCAAATGAAATCGAGATGCAAGAACTGTTTTAGAGAATAAAGCAAATGATCAATTACTTGGGCCTCTCAATTAATAAAGGGGAAACCAAAAACATGGTCATAGACAGAACAGCGTCTGTCTTTAAGGATCCGAGACATGGACTCTGAAGTCTGCAGACCGCAGACGTATCGACGCCGTCAAGGGTGCTGGAGGAAAATGCTCTGAATTCCATAAGCTCCTTTCAGAACCAACTCATCCATGCTGGCTAAACTAAACATAAAAACAAGGTTCTCTACCATCTGTCTAATAACGCATCTTAGAATATTTCAGACACATTACCAGAAAAAAGGAGGAAACCTTGATACCATGGTATGGAAAACTCATGACAATTGGCAAGATTGAGGGGGGAAAAGACCGTGGAGCCGCTGTCTCATGCGTTGGTCTGATCAAATCCGTACCACACTTGAGTCGACTGTCTGCGACACTCTTCGAGTGGCCGATAATAGAAATAGCTGGCGTAACGCCATAAAAAGGAAGATCATAGAAGGGGAAGGTCATGACTGGGCACTGGCGAAGCAGCTCTGACAGCTGCGATAAAAGAGAGCAGTAGCTCCTGATAAGGTGAAATGAGGAGCTTAATGCCAGGTCAAGAACGAACATTTAGACTTGTGGTGTGCGATCGCTAGTTCAAGTTCACAGAAAGAGGCCGCAGAGCGGAATAGGGAAGAAGATCCACCTTCCATTCGGCTCAGGAAAGAGATTTCGGTAAGACAACAGAGCAGAGACGTGATTTTGCAAAGTTCCACCTTGTCTAAAGAGGCTCTGGGTGTAGATGGGAACAGTCCAGATGCCAAGGGAAATGTTTCAGTCTGCCGAAGTTCCTTATTTTGCTGGAAATCCTATCCATTATGTGGTAGACCAGCCAGTCGTAGTGGGCTTATTGTGTTAGATTTTAATATATTACATCAAACTTCCTCCAAAGCATAGTTTTTTATGTCCTTTACAGTAGATTTGTGTCGCAGTTTTATATTAAACTTGGTGCTTACTTTAATATGGCATAGTTGACATTGAAAAATTCTGTGATGTAAGGGACAAATAAGCAAATTTTTTTAATGTAAGGGCCATGCTATTTTCTAAACGCGTAAATTTACGAAAATATTTTTTTATAGTTATATAGCCAACAAAATTCTAAGAAACTTTGCCATAAACACCTTTAAGATCGGACTAAATGATAAAAAGTTACAGACGAATTTGTAAAAAAAAGTTGTTTTTTCGCTCTCCTGAAAAGTCGTGTTTTGTCCCTTACATTAAGTGATATTTCCGGTGTCGATATTTTAGGGTGCGTTGCTGCAACGCAGTTTTGAAGCTTGTTCCTTTTTCAAAACGTAACTTTATTTACTACACAAAAACATACACATCTATTAGTGATGATTAAATTGACGTCGATAAGGACACTATCTTTCGATCAAATAGTAGAGCACACAATAGGATGTTGTGTCATAAACAAAAATTCTCTTAATCCTATTGTGTACTTCAAAGGCTCTAAGTCCCTTTGACGATTGAAAACTACCGCACATTGTTATGTTATCTCCCAGTCCTTAAATATCCAATTTCACAGTATTGGAGTGCCGAACAACGAATAATAAATATTATAGAAGAGCAACTGAGTAAAAAAGTGGTGCCACAATACCTATATGAGTATATGTGCATTTTTGGACTTAAAATCTTTAAGTTGCAGTTTATAGCTAGTATTAAAAAATACGTTTATTTCAGGCCATTTTAACCCATATTTTGTTAGTAAACAAAGGATCTATAAAACTATGTTAGTATGAATATACTAGTATTGTAACCTTACGGCCAACAAATAAGTAACACTGTAGAAAACGTAGTGACACAAAAAACGATTGTTAAAAAACTTAGGTGTGCATTTTCTGTAACTTTAGCACCTACAGTTGGTTGTCAAACTCGGATTGGTCCAAGGTATGAGAGTTATTGTTCTATTCTGTTATATTTCGATGGTTACAACGTTTTCGCTGTATCTGAAATTTTGACATTCTTATATTGTCCTTACTACTATGTATACAACGATCTGTTGTGTTTTAGTGTTTAAAAGTTGTAAAAAGGAAGATCTTCCGACCGAGCGAGGTGGTATGCTCGGTCAGGCCGAAGCCCACGTGATACATTTCAGCTGTCGTATATATACCGACGCGCTTAGAAAACTTCGATAGCGCGATGCAGGAATGTTAGGCGAATTGTGGGTACCGCCACATCACTCCCCCCTGAAGACCGGAGGTCGAATCTTGAAGACTTGTTCGCTTGAGTCGCCAGTGCCAGTGAGTTCCAGTGAGTCGGAACCGTTGCAGTGAGTCCCAGTGAGTCGGAACTATAAGCTGCTGCACGGGATCCAGTGAGTCGGATAAGCTGCCGTGCGGGGCTGATGCTACGTGCTGACCAGGAGAGATGTGCTCTACTTGCTGACCGGTCGGTGTAGTGAGAAAGCCCGATGATGCCTATGCGGAGTCGCCCAGGCCGCGGTACATTGCGGCTAGTGGACGAGGTACCCGATGAGGAGATGCTGGCAGGCGCGGTGCGGAGGGGCGGGGAGTGATGATGATGAAGGAGGCATGTTCTGTCGAGGGTCACCAATGTGGGAATAATGCGTAGAGGCCAAAGGAAGATCTTCCGACCGAGCGAGGTGGTATGCTCGGTCAGGCCGAAGCCCACGTGATACATTTCAGCTGTCGTATATATACCGACGCGCTTAGAAAACTTCGATAGCGCGATGCAGGAATGTTAGGCGAATTGTGGGTACCGCCACAAATTTATCTGTAGTTTTCAAAAATAAATTACTTAAAAGAAATATTGTGCTGAAGGAAATTTTACACAGTTTTAAGCAGTTGTAAATAGTAAAGTAGAGTTGCAGTTTTTTTTTAATTTCTAAAAATTATTTTTTTACGGTAATAGTATATTTTCAATGAAGATAATATGTTTTTTTAACCGCCCGCTTTATTTTTTGTACTTTTGTTATCTTTACATTTCAATACTTACTTGGTTTTACTCAATACTTAGCCACCAATTTAGTTAACAAATTAGTACGAAACAAACTCAAATTATTCCTAAAATAGCAAAAACTTACTTTAAACAAGCTATCATGAATATAATATTAACGAAAGAAATCTTTTCAAATCACTCGCAATGTTTTTATAATAAGGACTTTCCTTGATATAACAAACTTTGAACGAAGTTTAACGCCACGTGTAAAATCTCTTAACTTTCTCACTTAGGCCACACACGTCTATAATAGAAATGGCTGTTGAGGCAAAAATGCGTAGCGGAGGTCAATTTCTTCCATTGGAGCGAACGAATGGATACTTGGAGGTTTTAAAGTCTTTCGATAGTTTAGCTTTGAAATTTTCTGTCAAACATACGTGGCGACCTGTAATTGATTTTAAAATCATTGAAATCTTTGAGATACGATTTTACCCAAGGTGCTTACCTGAAATAATTATAGTAGGGGAGGTAGTGCTAGCGTTTACTAAGTGATTTCATACCGACCAAAATTTTGTCCAGCGGTAGCTTAATATTTATCAATCAATATAATCAGCGTCAGTCGCCGCACCCGTGGTGGAATGTTAACTGAGAGTATTTCAAAGTTGTAAAAAAAATTGTTGCGAAAAGTGATTTTATACCGAATGAAACTTTGATGGGTGTTTATTGAGGTCATGTTTAACCAAAAAATCACCGTCAGCCGTATTACAGACGGGGGATTCAACGTCAGTCGCGTTACTGAACATGTAAAAAAATTTTGAATATAAAGTCATTTTATACCGTACAAAATTTATACAGGTGAATGTTTCTACTTTGTAAATAATAAAGAAAACCGTCAGTCGCTAATACGACGGTGGAAAAACCGTCAGCCAGCGATATAAGTTATGACCAATATAGCCCTACTTCGCGCTCAATGTATCCTAGGGCGTCGCGTAGACGACATTTCCACCTGCAAATATTCAGCTGACGGCGATTTTCGTTTGAATTAACCATAAAATTGTCTCACATAGCAATTTTAGGTTATTAATTCGATAGTCAATATTTGTGAAGAAGAATGATATAAATTTTTCTTTAAAAGCGCCATCTGTTGTTATATACTAAAACTGTAGGCTACCAGGTTTAAATAAAAGATAAGTAGACATTGAGTGGACTGTATTAAAGTTAGGAAAGTTACAATATTATAAGTATGTACTGGTCGCCTACGAAGACAATAATGGAATGAATAGTTGTCAAAAACTCAAAACTACATATTATACGTATAACTAATATAGCTGTGTAGTGTGCGCTCGCGCATAAGGCGTATGCGCCGGCGCAGCTAGGAGAACGCCGCCCGCGCGCCCCGCGCGCCTTGTTGCGGTGCAGCCGCAACAAAAACTAAAACGACACCTACCGAACCTAAACGTGTATAATCTAGATATGAACCTTTATTGGGTGCGAATTGGGATCTTTTAAATGTCAATTCAATACGATTCCAAACAACAACTTTGAGATACTCTAAATTTTTATTCCACCCATTATGAAATGGCTGACGATCAAAGCTGTTATGTATTAGTGGAATACTGTTATTGTAACGATTTTCGCTCGGTATGAAATGACTTTTTAAACTGAGCGCGACCTCCCCTACTATTAGTTACGAATGTAGCATTACATCAGACAAGAAAAAAATAAGCGTGTAAGGGCTCGTTTTGTATAATACTAAACAAAATATATAATAATACGCTGTCAAGGCAAATGCTGCTTTGCCATAGTATAAAGTACCTATTTCGCCTATATTATTGAAGTGAAAACTTCTTTAGCGGCGTTGAGCACTTTTGTGGGATGGGTAAAAACTGTGAAACTCGCGCCAGATTTTCGTGTTGATCGAAAAACCATACAAAACGCGTAAGACGGTTGGAGAGTTAAGTGTTTTGTGTCGAACTCGAACTCGAACGAAATGTACAGTCGGGGAAATTAGATGTTTAGCAGAAATGTACAGTCGGGGAAATGAGTTGTTTAGCAGAAATGTACAGTCGGGGAAATGAGTTGTTTAGCAGAAATATACAGTCGGGGAAATGAGTTGCTTAGCAGAAATGTACAGTCGGGGAAATGAGTTGTTTAGCAGAAATGTACAGTCGGGGAAAATTGTGCTAAGCAGAAATGTACAGTCGGGGAAATGAGTTGCTTAGCAGAAATGTACAGTCGGGGAAATGAGTTGTTTAGCAGAAATGTACAGTCGGGGAAATGAGTTGTTTAGCAGAAATGTACAGTCGGTGAAATTAGTTGTTTAGCAGAAATGTATAGTCGGGGAAATGAGTTGTTTAGCAGAAATGTACAGTCGGGGAAATTAGTTGTTTAGCAGAAATGTACAGTCAGGGAAATGAGTTGTTTAGCAGAAATGTACAGTCGGGGAAATGAGTTGTTTAGCAGAAATGTAATTAATGTGTACCTATAAAAGTTTTATGATGAACCGCTTATTACTTTAGTCTTTATGTGTGAAGGGTGAAGGCGTAACCAGCAAAGTCACTTTCACATTTACTAGCTAAAAGCCGAGCTTTGTGAGGGCTTGCGTCATCACACCTTCACTGACTGATGGTAACACATTTACATGTAAATACTATGTTAAAGCACAAATCAATAGGCGTAATAATTTGTCTGTAAAGTGTACCACAAAATGTACAAGTTGTGTGAAGTACTAGGACTCACTTCGCTCGCCCTGATAATATTATTGTACTAGCTTTTACCCGCGCCTTCGTTCCCGTGTATGTAGTTTTCGTTATTAGAAATGCGTTTCATCAAATAGTTCCTTTGCCATCATGTTGGCATTCTCTGTTAATAACGTAAGCACGGTAGACACGCTCTGCATGTATTCATAAGTTTTACTGTGTTTAAGGGTGATTAAACTGACGCTGGTAACCCTATTTCACTAAGCCGTAATGGCGGCAACCCGAGTTCAATGGAATTATTGGGGCCTAGCTACGTTTTTCACGTTCACAAAACTCTTTCACTCTTAGCACTATTATTCTTTCACCACTCTTTAATGTTTTCGACATGATTTTCTCACGAAATCACAGTAAAATTAAGAAAACTCGCAAAGCACGTCAACTTTGTTTACATTATTGACAGATAGGAATGCCAACATGACGGCAAAGGAACTATTCGATGAAACGCACTATAAGGGTTTCAATTAATTAATTAAAACGATCGTTTTTTTATTATTTTTTTTTAAATCGATTTTCATATATAATGGGTTGAAAAAATAATGCACAACGTTAATAATCAAGTTTTCACTTCTGCCAGCAATCCCGGAGTGCAACATGAGTGCAACCCATCTTTTTTTTTTAAGTGACTATATAAGTATGTTACCATAGCAACGGCTATCGCTATCCCGTCGCAAAAACAATGGTCGCCCTCAGTCTCAAGTTGTAATAATTTACTATTATTTATTCAACAAATGCACTTATCAATATACAAAGTACCCAGTAGCCGATTCTCAGACCTACTGAATATGCATATAAAATTTGGTAAAAATCAGTAAAGCCGTTTCGGAGGAGTTCGTGGACTAACATTGTGACACGAGAATTTTATATACAAGATAATATGGTCATTATTGATCATTTACATCTACAGTGTAGCACACTAAATCGTAGTACATAATATTCTATAAAGAAGCACGTCAGAAGCACAGGTAATCGTAAATCATCTACAGCGTACTCGTAGCACAGTAATTCGTAGCACATCTACAGCGTAGCACAATAATTTGTAGCACATCTACAGCGTAGCACAGTAATTCGTAGCACATCTATAGCGCAGCACAGTAATAATTCGTGGCACATCTACAACGTAGCACAGTAATTCGTGGTACATCTACAGCGTAGGACGGTAAATCGTAACTCGTTACAATTTTTCCAAAATTTTTACAATTTCACATGATTTTTTTGCGTGAAATTGTTTGGTATTTTTTTGTTATTCAAAGATACACGATGAATACACAATTCGTGTAACAGTGCCTATTTGCAAATTTTCCAGCACATAAAGTTCGACAAACGGTGTAAAAACAAACGCCGTAACAATAAACAGTCTTTTATAGGCACTCGTGTTGCTTAGCAATGATATTTTGGATTGGATACCTCTCATTAAAAATATGTGTTTATAATATGTTATAGGATATATTGCCAAATTATGTTAACTTATGTCCGAGGATCACCTATCGCCATGCCTTTATCGGAATCGGTTTAGTAGTTTTCACCACTTTCTGATAAAGTGCCGAATAGGCTATTCACAGCTTTTTTGACAGATTATCCATACTTCATCTGTCAAGTTAAGTTGTGGATAGCCTATTCGGCACTTATCAGGAAGCGGTGAAACAGGCCCTAAGTGTGCTAATATTTTTATTAGTTTTGCTTTACTTTGTATTTACCCGACGAAAATATTAGTAAAATATTAGTTACTCTTTTCACCTACTATAGTCTTCAAATATGATTTTTGATTATATTAATGTAAGTAAAGGCTACAATAATATTATGTCATATTACTAGATGATGCCCGCAACTCCGTTGCTTGGCGCGACTTTTCAACAATTTTGTTCATCGCGACGGAACCGTACATTTTTTCGGAAAGTATTCTATGTTCTTTTCCAAGATTCGAAGTATCTCCATACCAAATTTCAGCAAAATCGATTCACCAGTTCAGGCGTGCGTAGCGGTTTTTAAAATATTAGAATGGAAATGGATTTGCGCTAGTAATATAACCAAATGTTTAAAAATCAAGCAATAACGTCGTACTAATGAAAAGTGATTAAATACAGCAAGTTGCAAGTCTACTTGAAACACAAGCTAGAAAGTAGAAACTGCTTAGCTAAACTCCGATCTCCTCACAAAATCTGTGCTTTGTAAAATATGCTAAAATTGTGGAAAGAAAATAAACTTTATTATACTTACTCCACTCGAGCTAGCTTGTCGCTACCGGTCATTGACTTGCTGTCAAAAACTTGTCATTTTCCATATAAAACCACGATTGACAATATCTGACACTTCATTGTCAATCGCGGTTTATATGGAAAATGAGAAGTTCTTGGCAGGGAGTCAATGACCGCTAGCGACACGCTAGCCCGAGTGGAGTATAGTATCTGTATATAAACACGTGTGCGGAATTTTAAGCTCTCATAAACAGCTCGAAATTGTGTACCAGTGTTCCTCTTAAGGAGTAGGCGTCGACTGGGAAAGGATTAAAATTCCGCCCCAAAGTGGTGATTTACTACGGGCAACGCCGCGAGAAAAAACTAGTTCCTATGATAAAGTGCTTTAATATATATTTACCATCTATTATATATTATTTACCATTAAAGAAATTGATAGGCAGATGGCGGTCCTACGTAAATTGGTCGCGTTTTGTCAACCCAACCCAGCTAACTGATCATGCGAATAACATTGAATTGATATGATCCGACCAAATGACGTAGGTCATCCGCCTATATATAGGTATCCGCATCTGCCTATGGATCTCTGATAGTACTATCAGGAAAGTTGATTCCTATGCAGATGGCGGACCTAAGTCATGTGGTCGGCTTATGTCAATTCAATGTTAGCTGTAATCGGTCGGCTGGGTCTGACGTAACGCGACCAAATTACTTAGGTCCGCCATCTGCATAGGAATCAACTTCTCTGATAGTACATTACACATTACAGCGCGTGAAAATAATTACAGTGTCAAATATATATTATAATAGCTACCGTTGTGTGGATCATGACGCTTTTTATGGAAAGATGTAATGAAATTGGGCTATATTCATCTTTATATCATAGCTGCAACGGTAGTTAAAGTGCTGAAAACCAGATCTAAAAAAGGACGCCATACTAACATACTTATTACTCAGTACACCCAACAATATGGTGGTTTTTGTATTGATGATGAAGTTTTACGGTATTGCATACAGCTGCGAAAATGCGTGAATATCTCTTTGAATTGCTCGTAATATCCACATAGTTTTTTACTATTTCTGTTAACAAAATACACAACATGTGATTAAAATGTTAATATAAGTAGAGGAAAAATGATAGAAAATCGAGTAATTTTCAATATATAAGCTTTCGCAAAAAAAAACACAATTCGAACATATTTTTCTCATTTCAATCACAATTTAAATTCATAACGTATGTGTTAAATGAAATCTAATGTAAAAATTTCATACAGCATTCTTTATCACGAGAAGTGAAATGAAGTGTAAAGAATATTCGAATACAAAATAATTTTGTATATTCTCAAAACATCTTTTGTTACGGAGAATTATTTTGAATGTTCAACTTCCGTAGATTACAGGCTTGCACACGAAACTATCAATCTGCACGAAATTCGAAACAGCGTTGCGATTTTGTACGACAAGAGTTTCTTTTCGAAATAAATATAATTTTGTTTTATTTACTACCATTGTTATTTAAATTTACAAAAAGATCTTTTAACTTTTTTAAAAATATATAAAAGCCGACAGTAACTTTGCAAAAGTGTTTAGTCCTAGAAGATGGCCTTACCAAGTAAGCTCTGCACGTAACATTGTCTTTCAAGCTCTGCGTTCTGCCTAAGAATATATTGAATAGCCGAAATATCGAATAGCAATCGAAAAGTCACCAATAAAATCCTACAGAGTAATTACAACCCTCAGCAATAAGCTATACAACGCAGAGAGGATAAAATTAATCATACTCGTAAAAGTTTTAAAAACCGCAGTCTTGCGTTGCGTAATCGCAGTTTAGTGTACAAGCCCAAGCTTGTGTTCTGCAAACCGGCGACTACATAATATCGACTTTTCATAAAAAGTAATCTTTGATAAAGAATAGGTGATATAAAAATTTAATAAACGCTTTATTATTTTTAATCAAACGCTTCAATCTTTAGTTATAATATATTTAGTTATAATATATTATAACTAAAGATCCGATTCATCTAGAGGGTAAGGCCAAATTAGCCTCGAAGAAGCTTGGTGTTCTTAACAGAGCGAGACAGTACTTCAGTCCGGACCAACGCCTACAACTCTACAAGGCGCAGGTTCGGCCTCATATGGAATATTGTTCTCATCTCTGGGCAGGGGCGCCAAAATACCAACTGCTCCCTCTGGATCGTATCCAACGAAGGGCCGCTCGAATTGTTGACTGCCATAGTGTTTCAAACAGCTTGGACCCCTTGGAATTACGCCGAGATGTAGCTTCACTCTGCATCCTCTATCGGTTGTATCACGGGGAGTGCTCTGAGGAATTGTTCGGAATCATACCACCTGCAACTTTTCGCCATCGTCCCACGCGGAAAACATACCATCCTCATCACCTTTATGAGTGGCAGTCTTCCACAGTGCGTTTTTCGCGTAACTTTCTGCCGCGCACTGTAAAACTCTGGAATGAACTGTCACCAGCAGTTTTTCCGGACCTATACGACCTGTAAACCTTCAAGAAAAGAGCGTATTCCCTCTTAAAAGGCCGGCAACGCACCTGCAGCTCTTCTGATGTTTCGAGTGTCTATGAGCGACGGTAGTTGCTTACCATCAGGTAACCCGTTTGCTCGTTTGCCCCCTTATTAAAAAAAATAAAATAAGTGTAAAACCTTTCTAAAAATTCGTTCTTAGATTTTTTCCATTTATGAGCGCCGTGAATTATTCACCGCGAATTTTCCGCGAGTTCACCGTGATCTAAATGTATCGGCGAGGCGATTCGCGTCCGCAAACCGCCAGTGTGATAAGGCTCTAAAACAAAAGCCCGTCCACACTACAATAACACCCTCTTCCCATACAATACACTCGGACAAAGATGCTCGAACTATTCACGCATCACGCAAGGAACGTCCATTGCGTAACGGATTACAGCTCACATATTGAGAATCACTGAACATTGTTATTTTAACCAACTTTCAAAAGAAGCGGAAGTTATACATTCGGCTGTTGATATTAATTTACGAGTATCTACACGTAGAAAATAGCCTCGGGTCTTCCTGTGTAGATTGGAAAAGAAATAACAAAGAGGGTGTTTGATATTCTATTTGTTACCAGTAGCCCTAGCACGGCGACCAGTGGAAATGCGAAAGTATAGATAAACTTGATCACCTCCGTGGCGCAGTGGTGAGCGCGTCGGTAGCTCAAGCCGGAGGTCGCGGGTTCGAGTCCCGCCGACGGAACGAAAAGCTTATAAAGTTCCTGGATCATGGATGTGTATTAAATATGTGAATCATATAATAAAAATCTTAAATATATGTATAGTATAAAAGTATTAAATATATTTCCGTTGTCTGGTACCTGTAACACAAGTCCTTCAGGTACTTAGCACGGGGCCAGACTGACGTGGTGTGAAGCGTCGATAGATATTATTATTATTATGAAAAAAACTGTGGAGATAAACTTAAGGTGCCGTTCTGATCTTTTTTCGTTCCGAAAAATTCAATAAAAATGCCAATTTATGTCAGACTATAGTCACAAACTGTGGAGATAAGCTTAAGGTGCCGTTCCGATCTTTTTTCGTTCCGAAAGATTCAATTTAAATGCCACTTTATGACAGTATAGTCCTAAAAATTCAAATAATATCCTACTTTATGACATATAATTCTCTAGTCTGTCATAAAGTGGCATTTTTAATGAATTTTTGTCGGTCGCGATTAGTTGCGGCAAAGATCGGAACGGCACCTTAAGTTTATGTCCACAGTTTGTCTGTACTTTCACATTTCTACTGGTCGCCGTGCTAGGGCTACTGGTAACAAATAGAATATCACACACCCTCATTGATGAATCTTGGGATATTTTTAATATCTTCAGTAAAGCCTGTCACTTCAGTGATCAATCTCTGATCACGGGCGCTGCTAATCAGCCGAAAAGACGAGGATAAGAAAAGTACTCCGAAAGTACTTTAGCACATCTTCGAGCCCTTGGATTTTGGTGATATTTATGTAAAGATACATTGTGTCCCGAAACAGGACATTGCGAAGTTACGAGCAACATACATAGTACTTAATAGTGTGAATGTATGCAATTTGCGCTTCACGTTTCATTAACTCAAGAACTTACACTGTTTTAGACAAATGCTCCGCGTACAATTCTATAAAGTATATTTGAGAACTTCTAGAACAAACGGTGCTTGCAGAACAAATTCTACTATTTAATCTAACGTTAATACAGTTTCAATATAGTCTCGATGTTTTTTAAATATAATAGAACAACAAAATGCTTTTTCCATAAAAACAACGTGAAATTCACCAGAATAACTATAAAACAGTTTTTATTCGAGATATTTTTACGTTTAAGATATTTCCTTTCTTTATATTATCAGCACTAGGTCTAAACGATATTTATATTGGATTAAATAGAATAATCCAGTTACAAAACATCTTCCTTAGAAAAAACAAGCAATATGTAAAGATTTTATTTTTGTCCTTTCAGAACCCTAGGGGATAAATAACAAAAGTGCTTTCTTAGCTTGCCTTTGTTATAACAGGAAGTTACGCGAAACTTGTGTCTCTCCCAGGGGAAAATTCATCTAGACTCAGACTTAACTGAGCGGTGTAAGTTTATTAACTCAGTTTACAAAATATAACATAAAAATCAAAACAAGTGTAAGTATAAATGAAAGAAGTGAAAACTTATTATTGGTTCTTAATTTTATAGTTATTTATAGTTATATTAGGTTCTTAGTATTATAGTTATTTGGCGCATTCAATAATTGAATGCGTCAGCGAACGCAACGCCAACATTGTCATTAAAGAACAAAGCGAAAGTTTTGGATACGGTCAGAGTGCCTTTTTTGTTCATCAAGGGCATGCGTTATAGCGCAGTCAACAGCAAACGTGAGGCATGCCTGCGACACATGCCCTCTGACCGTATCCAAAAAACAAAAATGCCAATGTTGGCGTTGCGTTCGTTGACGCATTCAATTATTGAATGCGCCAAAACGCAGGTTAAGGCGCTATATCGAAGGTAATTTTACCGCAAGGGCAATTTTATACTTAATTTGTATGACTATAAAGTCGTGAATACGCTGCGGCCTTTATCGGCTATCGGCTCGCTCGAAAAACATGCGAAAAAACGTAATTATAATAATTTAAAAAATAACTAGGAGCATTTAATCAAAATGCTTCTATACGATTTTGAGTTGCAAAGGTGTCTATCAATTAGACTAATTTCCTACAATACATCTATTTTCGTTTAAAAATAATCTTCAAATTTCGTATTTTTAAGAGGTCATTTCGAAAAATAAATGTATCGAGGCAAAATACATTAATCGTGTTTCTAGTTCTTCTCAAACCTAGATAAGGCTATGAAGATATACAATATCCAATTACCAGATTTGTAACATTTCTGAGGGTCCTATAGTATTACGTCAAAAAGGACAGCTTTTTTAATATAGCGCAGTAAATGAAAGATGACGAAAATTGAAGACGAAAGCGCATAGTGTGGACATAGCTAAACACATCCTACTTAGAAACATCAACGCCCGAACATACATGAAATGTATGTTTGTAGGAATTTGTATGAATGCATGATGTATGTGGCGTGATACGCTATCTGTTCACAGCTGACTGGGGACGGTCGTTAGCGTAATTACCTGCATCATTTGCCCCTACCCTCATATTACCATAAGCACCATCATCATCACCTCCAACAATTTTATTTCTAGAATTTTTGGAACGAAGTTCCTTATCGCGCGTTCGGCGTAAAGGGGGCTAGACAGAACAATATTTGACCTCGACACTTTTTTATTAATACCTGCATGGTCATCTCTCAAGTTTTCTTCACTTCCCTACAGAGGGTAGAACGAGTCCCGCTGTCCGATATGCTAAGATCTTTAAAGGTGACTTTGCGATCTGTGTCGCAAACGACCGCGGCCGACAAAAATTCAAACGAAACACTATGTCCTAGGTCCTAAGCTATAGATTTCATTTCCAACCGACATTGGTCTAGAGACCCATACCGCCGCTTCTTCGTAGTAGCAAAATGAAACCTACAACCTAGGTCATAAAGTTTAATTTTATGTGAATTCTTGTCGGTCGCGGTCGCTTGCGGCCAAGATTAGAAAGTCACCTTCTTGCATTTTAATTGATGGAATGATGGATGTGGTATGTTTTTGTGTGTTTGTATAAGTGTACATTTCTATGGCACAGGTCCGAACGGCTGGTTAATTTAGCATGAAACATTTAACATACTCAAAAATAACCTCCCTTGGACAGGCACACACACAAAGAAAAACATATATTTTTTCGTAAAGCAACTATTCGTTTGCATAATATATTTATGCTCAGTACAAAGGGAAGTAAGTGGGATTACCTGAGCGCATTATGATTTAATAATGTACGGTTTTGAGCACGACTAACTTAATCTTACTGGACATAATGTTATTTTATACAAAGTTATTTTACCTTTGACATGATCTTTATGCCAATGACATAAGGATTATTCTCCAGAGGCAGCAGTCACTGGAGCAGATGAGAACGTAGCTCTTGTTATGTAATTACGGTTAAACTACAGGTAGAGTGGACAATAATTGTTCAAACTGTTGAAAACTAAGAGATGAGACACAATAGATCCATAATATGAATAGTACCTAATTCTTATAAATCGCATGTAACTATGGTACCAGGTATGGTAACAGGTTCTCTTGCACGTAAGACAGCACGTAATCTCGCAAGAGAGATAGCTTGAAATTACATTCGAGGTATAAAAATCGAGCCCAAGATCTAAATATGACCTCTCCTCGGATTAAAACAATCTTAGAGGATTTGGGGGAAGTTCAATATTTAATATCTCGAATGAATCTCAAAATACTTCCTAAAATGTGAGTGCTAGTACTTTTTAGGACGCTCTTAACTGTGAAAAGCAATCTAAAATTAAGTTTACTTTTTTACTTTATTTACAGGAATGACACTTTACAGTCGTAATTACAAAAATCTAATTTTAGTCACCCTAAAATGTTGCGAGCCACTTTCTTTCATTACGATGTACATAAAAGAACCTCCCTGTCAAAAACGTCCCTCAAATATTTACGAGAGAATAATGTAAATTTAAGGGTAGCACTCCGATGTTAGTGAACGTGACCGCGATTGCGACCGCGGGCGGGACTTGCGAGACTCAGAAGACGTATGAACTTGAAAGGATCTTATGTCCTTTTCTGAACTAAGTATCTCTATACCGAATTTCAGCCAAATGCTCAGCTCAGCCGTTTGGGCGTGAAGAGGTGTTACAGACACACAGACACTTTTTCGTCTATTTATATTATTAGTATTGATATTATGGTTACAAATCCACAACAACACAAATTTTATTTCAAAGGACTGCGTAGTCCAATGGCCCAGAGCTTGGCTTTTAAGATTCGATTGAAGTATCAGATGGTTAGAATAATGCAGATTTTGATAAACTAGATTGTGCTAAGCCTTCTGAAAATCAGGTGATCCTGATTTATTATTATCAGACAGACAAATCTCTGTTCAGGTTATGAGCGTAAAAAACATAGAGCATTTTATAGTTCTATGGTGTAAGGATGCGTTTTATTTATACAATTACTATGCTATGTGTAAGTGTTCGCAATACTTGCGCTCTTTACTGCGCGTTTAGATTATTAGCTAGTCTTCATAATTCGTTGCTGAGAACAAAATCTTTGTAGGAGCTAAAAGCTATTTCATATATCAACTCCCTCGTCGCTTGCGGTCGCGGTCGCGATTAAATCGCTCAACTTGACAACATACCTTGAAATATATAACGTATAATCCTAGTTTTAATGAAGTAGTAATTAATTTAATTTGCGGAAACGGAAGCTTCAGCAATGTTAGACGTAAGTGTTTCCCGTCTTTTAGAGGCTTCTGTTATTTTTCATTCACTAAAAAGGTTTTCTTTTCATTATTTTTGTAAAAAAAGATAATATTCTCTAAGGACATCATATATCCCAACGTCCATACAATTTTGAGCTATTTTTAAAAGTGCCGGCCAACGCAAATAAACCTATTATTTTATTACAATATAATTTATGGAATGTTTTTAGTATTACAACAAAATTTTAAATCAAGTCTCCGAGTGACTATTGAACGTCAAAATAGTTTTATTTTAACCGACTTCGGCTGTGGATATTTTTTTATTGTATGTTCAACGATTACTCCGCCGTTTGTGAACCGATTTTCGAAATTTTTGTTTTGTTGTATTAGGTTTCACTCCAATTTAGTACCATGTTCACAAAAGTGGTGACTTGATGATGGGATCCAGGAGTAATCTAGGGGACTCCTCGAAATTTATATGAAAACATATGGTGATTTTGGTTTTATGTGAAGTGTACTAAGAATATGCTACCAAAAAGTCAAATATTGGGTCAAGGTATACCATGGTTTCGAAGATGCTGAGAGAACTCCTGACTCTTTATAGATACACGTTTGGGAGTTTCGGCGTTGTTTTAAGAACAGAAAGCATATGCTACCATGCAATTCAAATTCATCATCATCATCATCATCATCATCATCATTACCACGTCGTGTTAAGGTCACCAATGTCTCATGGGCCATGGTACAAAATAGATAATAGTACAAGGCATAGGTATGGATACAATAATAATAATTATATGCATAACAACACCAATTATAGGCTGTTTAATATACACGGCGGTCGACGCCGCAGAGGCAACGGCGTCGCCGCGCGCCGCGCGGCGCTAGCGTAAACATCGTATTCAAGTTCTAACCGGAATGTCAGGGCATGCGGCATGCCGCGCTGCGAGCATTTTTCAGCACGTGTTCACTTAGATTTTTTAAAATGTATTGTAACTAATATATATTCTGTGGTATTGTTTAAATGTATCCATGTACCTGATATTTGGGCCTTGGGGTATGCCGTATGACTCTTAACAGTCTTAGCAAATTGTAATAAGATACGTAGAATATACGCAGTACCACCGACGACCACTTATAAATTCGCGGACTATGACGGAGGTCAACTTAATAACAATTAAACGAGATCAATTACCACTCAATATTGTGATTTATGTTGTCAATTCAATGCTCACTGCTCACACCAAGCGGCAAGCTCACTGTTGAGTTGTAGGTTGCTTACAAACTTTCAACAACACGACAGAAATTTGTTATAAGTTACAACTACCTATATAAAACTTCTACGTACAAGCGATAGCGCGACACAGGAGCGCCTCAGTGACATCTAGTGAAGACAATATGAAACTATTTTTTATACAATTTGAATTGGCACTAACAGTTTACCTACTAGGTAACTAAAAAGAGTGAAATTATTATTTTTAACAAAAAATTAAAACCGACTTCCAAGGTAAAAACAATATTAATAGCATCCTTATAATATGAACTAAAAAGTATTAAATAATTTTTCCTATCTAATACGTAGTGCCTTTTCCCGAATTCGGCTAAGCCTCAACTATTTCTGTACTCAATCTTCATAATTTTGAAGTTGGTGCCAGAAACCTGTCAAAGAAATAAAGATTCAGCTATATCTGGTACCGACTTCAAAATGATGAAGATTGAATACAGAAATAGTTGAGGTTTAGCCTAATTCGGGAAAAGGCACTACATATTAGATAGGAAAAATTATTTAATACTTTTTAGTTTATATTATAAGGATGCTATTAATATTGTTTTTACCTTGCGGTAAGTTTTAATTTTTTGTTAAAAATAATAATTACTAATTGCCGATACACTATGTAGCAAACGAGAACCAACCTCATAACTATGAAATATGCATGATAGGATCATTATCATCACTAGAAGTTTTTTTACGTTACGTATAGTAACGTAAAAAAACTTCTAGTGAAAAGTCAGCGTTATTCACTAAGATTACTCCGAAAAGTGTCTAATAAGTTTTAAAGGATTTTATGGGAGAATAACGGAAAAAGGTATTGATCAAGAAAAGGTTCTATGGCGAGATAAAAAAGGTGTTGTAGGTCCAAGGGCCGGACTCTAGAGCCGAAAAGCCTCCGATAAGTTTGATGAAGTACTCTATTGTAACTGTTGTAGCGTAACTAACATACGTTGAGTTGAAAGCGGGTATTTTGAACCTTATGGACATGGTTGTAAGGTCAATTTATAGGTTAACGAGCAACTTACAGTGATAGTATAAAATTATTTTGAATCTAATAATATACTATATTCTTATGTCGCAGTATTACTTATCAAAATCCTCAGAGAATAAAATTAAAAAGATTAATAAGGTAGATTTCTACAACCTGTGTAAAATTACAAACGTTAGAATTAAAGAAATATCAAACGATAAAGCTACAAAGCACAATCCGTTCTGATTTATTTTACGAGTTCTTCGATTTTTAAGATTTCTCGTATCACAATAACTATGGCTCACTACAAACTTAGGGTCAATTCAGACCGCAATGCGACGCATAAATGTATTTTTAAATTTGTACTGAATTGACAGATTTTGTGAGCGTGAGACGACATTGCAAATCTGTCAAGTAGGTCAAATCCATACAAAGCGTTGCGTTGCGGTCTGCATTGACCCTTAACGCTCTGAAATTCTTTGTGAGCCGGAAAGAATAATTCTGTCAGTATTCTCGATCGCCTCTCGTCTGTCAAATTTCACGGGTTCGCAGGTTTCGATAAAAACGAAATAAGAAGCCTGGGTTATAAATGGATATCAGACAAATTAATGTATAGGAATATAGAAATTGACTAGATAACGCCCGTGAATCCGTTGCGCCAAAATTCGTTCGCGGGAACCATACTGTTTTTCCGGGGTAAAAAGGATCGTATGTCCTTTTCCGGGACTCAAAGTATCTCCATACCAAATTTCAGCAAATTCGGTTCAGCGGTTTGGGCGAGAAGAGGTAACAGATAGTCGCCGGTTTCACGGTCAAATTTTCATCAATCTGATCCATCAACCCGGTAAAGATTGACGAAAAGAGCGTGTAACCCGCGGATTGATGGATTGATCGTATTTTTAATACGAACTTTTTATAAGCATCAATATTCCGTCAATCAGATTGATGGATCAGATTGATGAAAATTTGACCGCGTAACCCGTGACATAGACAGACTATTTTTCGCATTTATAATATGAAAAACTATATTGACAAGACCAGCCTAGTCGATCACGATCACGACCAAATGCCAAATTTGCCTGATACAGCTGGCAAACCCGCATTACTGATTACTGATTAGTGATTACGTATCTTTAGACAAGTAAGCAACGGACGTTTGACAGCATTACGCAATGTCTGCTGTCTATTACTTGTCGCAAGTTACGAAATCACCGTATTATTAAATTGCTGATTGCACCAAGCTTCACAAATAATAGGATATATGTATATATGGGTATATACATATATCTTTATATATTAAATGCTGCGTCACCTACTAAGGTACATGCATCAGCTCTTGTCAACTGTTCATGATTATGTCTATAAGTTTTTAATGTATGTACTGTTTGGTGTCCTTACAAAAAATAAATAAAATAAATGGATGTCTGCGATACCCGATGCGATATTATGCTCGCAACATTGTATCCTAAAACAAAAAAATGTGGCCAGTTTTATTGATAATTCAATACAAAAATACACTTTTTTAATATTAACCGTATAAAATGCGCATACAGGTATTAAAATAATACTCCAGTATAAAGTTATTCGGCACTGCAGTATGCAAAACATTAAAACAGTGTTGAATACTGTAAAGTTAGTGAGCGCTTCAGAAATTCCTTCTTCATTTGTATCACTTATTTTAATTCACAAAGTGGAAACTAAAATTTGCATTTAGTTTATTTTAATTACTATGTAATTTGCTAGGTATTCTTCCAACTAGCAAAATGGCCTTAGGAATAGCAGCTTATAATGCAAGAAGTCCGTCAAAAGCCACAGAATAGTTTTGATTGATGTATGTTGGCTTAATATTATTGCACTTTGAAATGCTAATCTAAGCAAAGTCCTAAAGTAGCACGATATGAGACTCTAGCTCTGTGTCAAGTACATAAGTATTAATAAAATCATAACCAAGACTAACACATCTCTACAAAAATGCGTCGTGAGGATGCGTACAAGCCTTGTAGTCTTGGGTACGCTACTTATCGTACAAGCGATGCTAGAATTACTGAAGTAGCAAGTATCGTGGCTGTTACAGCATTAAAAACATTGAATTGGTCCCATTCTCTGATAAATGATAATTAATCCTGATAAAGTCTTGTATGTTGCGTTTTTCAAATCTTGAATAAACGCATTATGGATTTTTAAAAAAATGGACACAACTAAAGCGATGCGGTGGATTCACAAAAAAAGTTACGGCTAAATATAAAAATTTGCACAAAACGACAAGTACAAACATTATAAACCAAGAAAAGTGCAGTGAACAATCTAGTGGTTCCGTACATTTTCTAGAACAGATACCTAGGTACCCAACTAACAAAAATTGGTCTTGTAGTGGCTTGTATAGCCAAAAATAATATTCTCATAAGAGTCGTATTATCGCTAATAAGGGTGCACTTTTGCGCACTAATTTTAAGTTTGAAATATTATTAAAAATACGTGATTATCAAATTAATTGTTTTATTTTTTACTTTTCTTCTGTAACCATTGCTCCTTTTCAACTTCTTCCAGTTTTGAATCCCTTTTTAGGGTTCCGTACCCAAAGGGTAAAACGGGACCCTATTACTAAGACTTCGTTATCTGTCCGCCTGTCTGTCTATCTGTCTCTCTCCAGGCTGTATTTCAAGAACCGCAATAGCTACAATTTCGAAATTTGTCGGCATTCTATGCATTTATTGCCACTATAACAACAAATACATAAAACAAAATAAAATTAATACATATTATGATATCTAAGGGGGCTCCTATACAGCAAACATGTTTTTTTCGCTTTTATTGCTTGTCAATAATGGTAACAGGTAGGCACCTGAAATTTGCGCAAAGGCCTAAAAACTAAAAAAAATGGCCTTTTTTTGTTCTATGAAAGTACGGAACCCTTCGTGCACAGGTCCGACTCGCACTTGGCCGATCATTCCACTCCGCAAGAAATTCACACAATCTGTTGTACGTTTAAAATGGCGAATTTAGTTATGTAAAGCATTTTAATGTAACCTTAAAGAGAATAATATCTTTATAATCACTGTTTAAGGGAATGTGGATTGCTTTCATCCTTGTTAAGGTCATATAAAATGTTAGCATTCGTTTGTTGGATAGATGTCTTATTAAATTCCCCTATAAGTTAAAAGCATTATAAGTTACCTTGTGCATTACTTTTATAAGAATAATTGACCATATTAAAAGCTTTTATATGTCTTTGAATATTATAAGGCTAAAAAGCAATGTAAGATAGCCACTATAAGATGAACATATTTCGAAAACTTATAGTTGCCGTATAAATTAGAGTTATTAACGTTTACCCAACCAAATTATAAGAATAAAGGTAATATTAGCCAAATCTCCTAATAGTGTGCCATTATAAGTAACATTGGCATAATGAATGCTCTTTTATAACAAGTATAAGAGTTTAGACCTTATTGAGTTAATTTTATAAGGTTAGTTTGTTTGTTGGGTATGTCTCTCATACTGTTAATGAATATTTTTAAAACTGTAGATAGAAGTAATGCTGCAATGTTACTTAAGGTTTATTAATAAAATATTAATAAAATATTTATTGTATATTATTTTTATAGTTTTATTTATAATATGGCAACAACAATAATTTTAAGCATAAGTAGTGTTCGCAAGGTCTTCATTGTCTATCTGAAACAAATAATCCATTAAAATTATGAACTTATGACAAAGTCAGACTAGTAACCTAAGCTAATATTTATTTTAATCTTAAACGGTTTTTTGATAACATTTGCAAGGAACCCCAATTTAACATGGTTTCAAACTGTCACACTCTAAATCGGAGCATAAGTCCTACAATAGCATAATGTCGGACTTTACATCTTATAATAGTTTTGTATCAGTTTGTATATATAAAAAATATATTTAATGAAAATTAAAAGTAAAAATAGATTGGCAAGGGGGCATTGAAAATACACCATATAAACACATATATGTATATCAACGAAAAACTTACCTTCGCACTTAAAGCTGGGCGCATGAGGTCGCAGTCAGGCCAAATCACTATTATTTTAATGGCGTTATATATTGCATATAATATAATTTGTTATAAATTGACCAAACACGCGTGACGCACACACGGAGTTTTGTGCAAATCTATTAGTCTCATAACGATTCTAGTTTAGCAGTACTGAAGATATGTAGCACGATATAGTGCGTTTTGAAGATCAAATTAAGAGTAATTAGCATTTTTCCTGATCTGTACAAAACAAATTCAAAACCAAAGATCCTGAATTTGTGCCCAAACGCGGTTTTAAGGTAGTCTATGTGACTGTTCTAAGTCTACTTCATAAAGCTTCAAGTCTTCACGAAAACGCAAATCTGACTTAATCAGAACCAAATTTTGCTAGTTGGGCTGTCATTTATAGTTTACTAGTTGTTGCCCGAACTAGATGATGCCCGCAACTCCGTTGCGCCAAAACTCGTTTATCGCGCGAGGACCGTACATTTTTTTGGAACAAAAAGTATCCTATGTCCTTTCCCGAGACTCAAAGTATCTCCATGCCAAATTTCAGCAAAATCGGTTCAGCGGTTTGGGCGTAAAGAGGTAACAGACAGACAGACACACTTTCGCATTTATAATATTAGTATGGATTTTGGAGCTTTATTAAGGGACAAAAGCTTTTCTTAGAGTTTATTAAACTCAAAGTATTTTCATACTAAATTCCATCACAATCAGTGTAGAGTTTTAAGTGTAAGAGGTAAGACAGATAGACACACTTGCGTAATCACATTATTAGTAGAGATCAACTACGATAACTTGGCGCGCCCCTCCAAATGACTGTTTCAATGTGTGTAGTCACATCCTTATGAAAGAGTTTGTATGTAGTAAGTATTCAACCAATCACAGTACACGTAATATTTCACTTAATGTCACTTGTTATCAAGATTTGTTGGTCAACTAATCATAACTAGCCTACCGCGCAGGACAACGCACTTCAAATGTTTTGACAACGCTTTTCAAACGTTTTGAATTTTGGAGGGGCGCGCCACACTGACCTCCAATATACAAGTACTTGTATAATGGAGGTCAGTGGCGCGCCATGTTATCGTAGTTGATCTCTATGGTATGTCTGTTCGGTAAAAATCATCACAATATGTACGATTCTTGTTGTTAAAACGCGTCGATAAGAAGGAACATAGGCACAGATTACTAAATAGTTACTATAGGTCTACCAGAATCTGATGGCAATTTTTGACAGCAGATTTTCAAAAAATATCCTTGATCACACGGACTTAAAAAAATACGGACGTAACCTTGTCTAATCCCGACTGAAGCATAGTAATGGCCGCCCGTGTAGGATGTGTGCGTGTCATTGGCGCCGTCACTCTATGTACAATGACAGCGGGTTGTAGTACCTAGTTGCGTGTGTGAGTGTCGGTCACGTGTACAATAAACGAAATTGTGACGAAATTGTCGTACCTTGCATGCTTCACCTCTTTTTAGTGTAATGCTCCATCAGTATTTTTTTACATCCGTGCTTGATCATTGGATAAATTTTTATATTTGCATGTTTAACACACAGAATCAGCCGCTATAAGAAGAAAAAAGGTTCAATTTTTTTTATTCCTACCTACCTTGGTATTGCTAGACTCAATTCATTTTCTCACTTTTTGCCATCAGATTCTGGTAGACCTATACGTAAACACAGGACAGTTTTATCTCAGAGAAAAAATACCTTATTAATTGTAATATAAACAAAATTCTTCGCAATGAAGTCGCAAGACACATCAATGTATAAAGAAAATAATATTCATGATAAGCTCATATTATCTCAGGAATGGCAATATTCCGAAATTATCGTGTCCTATTAAACGTTACTCGTGGAGGAGTAATATTCATTAGTATGATCTCTATTATGCATACGCTACTCAAATCCGACGTTAAATTAATAGACGTCACGTTAATCTGCTACGTACAGTCACCCATAAGTGCTTATTTTATGTGGGCCCCTAGACGATCAATTTTACTGTCCAATATCACGTATTGTGCAATATTATAGACTGACTGGCTAGAGTCTAGAGTCTAGACGGTCAATAACATTGCACAATACGTTATTGTAGGTCTAGGGGCCCGCTTAATAGGGATGATAACAAGGTCAAAGATTAGCGAATTTTGTTAATAAAATAAATACATCACAGTAAAAAATAAGTGTTCCCAAAATTTCAGCTCGATAGCATTTGTATTATTTTTATTATGCGGCTTCAAAGTTCAAGTTCTTTGATTCAAGTCGATTTTTTTTCAATTAAATTTCTTATTATTTGTATGTACCATCCGTTAACTTATGCGATGAAAAGCAACTTTTGTTATGAAACCACTTTCATAAACGCAATATTTAATATACCTATCGAACAAAGTTCTCTCCCGATCCGTACAAACTACGAAAGAGTGACGTCAGTCTTACGTAGCACTTTGTATGGAGCATTTCGGGCAGATCTCTTTTATGAGATGTTTAAATTGTCATAATATCTTGGTGAATTTTTAAGCTATCAGAGTCATTCTTACTATTTTTAAGGGTCTTTCAATTACCTATAAGAAAAAAAAATTAGTCATCAAGCCTATTGTTGAAGCGAAATAAGATAAAATAATTATCCATTGAAAATTATAATAAAGAGATAGAAACTTACATTTTCAAGTGGTGAATGGTCGAAAAAACGGGTTCGGAAACTATGCGGAAACTGTCCCGGCAAAAAGAACTGGCGTAAGAAAGTAGCTTAAAACATTCACGCATAATTATTTTACTTAGTAAAATAATTATGAGTATTCTTGTATGACTCTATCTAATACTAACAGATAACAAGGATTCAAAATCAGTTCTTCATTTTCAAAAATCATGTCAGTAAAAATTTATACTTCCATTTTAACCTTACGTGCTTAATCCCTTCAGGTGAAAGTCTTAAATATAACCTAAAAGATAGATTAAAGATATGAGAGACTGTTTTACATGTACTTATAGATACTCTATTACAAAGGCACGTAGTATAGTATGCCTTAATATACTTCACCTTAAGGACGACATAAGAAGGCTTGAGAGGATGTGACAAAGGGCCTGATAAGCTAGCTCCCTTTTTAAGTTTTTTTGGCCTAGACAAGAGAGTTCAGTGGAGTTAAGTTTGCTGTAAGTCATCACACAAAAACTATAATGCCAATCATAAGAGTTTTACTAGACTTACTTCAGTTGGTTAATGTGAACGTGGCCCAAATGATTGGTGTATTCTTACCCTATTTTTAGGTTATTTTGGTCAAGCCTGTCTTTAGAATCATCATAATCAAGTCATACACAAGTAACGCCACCCGGAACCTGACAGTTAGTTTTAAAAAGGATATTATTCCGAACAGTAAAATATATGATAGTAAAATATATGAGGACCACCCAGACACAATAATGACACCTTGGACGGTAAACCGAGAGCTGCTATTGAACAATAAGTCAGTATAAACCATAAGCAGCAACAAAGGACCATTGTGGACAGAAAGAAAACATGGATTCACGGAAATCATCGCTACCACGCCACCTGGTATATAAAGGCCAACAAGTGGCATAAGAATTAGATTCACACTGTAGCTTCACTAGTTAAGAACTTAAGATATTAATATTGTTAATTTCTGTATTAAATTTGTAATCTTTTAAATAAAGTTTTTTTTAATAAAGTATTAGTTTCAAGTATTTTGACTGGCGCCCAACGTGGGGCCCAGCAACGTTTAAATACGGAGTCTATTAAGACATTGTGCTGAGTACCACAAAATAAATTTGTCAAAATCGAGAAGAAATGAAGATTGCGAGGCTGCTGTGCTTGTGAGTTGCCAAATGTATTATATCCTTCGCTACTAAATTCCAAAACTTTACTAACATCCTTTAATAGTGTAAACTAGATTAAGAAATATAGTGTGAACTCACTCTCCTCCTAGAAGTGTAGAGTATATTTTCAGGTTCGACAAATAGATTTTGTCCGGCTATTTTATAGGTCCCGTTTAGTTATATAAAATGGACCCAAAAACCTTATTAAACTTCGTCCCCGCCTATGACGGCGACGCATCAACGTTGTATATATTCATAAACACAGCCAAAAAATGGATTGACCATGTAGGCGACAAACCGGAGAATGTGATGTTACTCCTAGGTAAAATACAGGGTAGAGCATCCCTTATATTATCAATGGTAGACCATTCGTTTAATTGGACGAATATAGAGAGAACGTTAAAAAATGAATGTGGAGATAATAGGGAGTTTAACACATTGTTAATTGAGTTAACTAATTTAAAACGTAAGGGAAATTTTAAAGATTTTATTTTTGAGATAAAACAAAAATTCAAATAAAATATATAATTATCCTAATTTAAGCCTTCGTAGTAAATCAAATTAAAAATTAATACTCTATCCTCTAACAATATAAGGTGCCTATAAAATATATTACTAAAATATAAAACAGGGGGAGAATAATAAAAAAAGAAAGACTATATATAAAAAACTAAATCTAAGTCGGAGGCTGCGGGCAATGTACCCAAGAGGCTGGCAGCATTACCTCGCTGTATCGCAAGACTGATACGTTGGCCGAGGTAAGCGCCAGCTCTGGGATCATTAGTTTTCTCAACCAGTCTTTGGGATAACTCCTTGGATAGTAGTTTGGCACCAGGGCCCCACGGGCCCAGGGTCTCAACCCCGAAAGGTACAAAAAAGTAATCACTTCCCAGTGATTCATACTTTCTTCTTTTGTTTGTCTCCGCTTGTGCCGCCGCAGCTCCCGCCTCTCTCGTTGTGGCCGTCACGTGCGACGCCGCTAGCGTATCCACGCAGGTGGCGTCCCATACGAGAGGCCTCCCACGGCTCCACGGAACGAGCGTCATTCCGTCGGGCCTTTTGCCGTCGTCACGTGCGATACCGTTCGGCTCAAGAGTGGCCGGCACGTTGACGGAGACAAGGGCCCTGCGGATCACGTCGTTCAAGGAAGCATGGCGGGACTGGCGGCCGGCACTGCGTCGACAAGACAGGCCGTGATGACCCTGGCGGTCTACTGCGGCGCCGCAGTGGCAGCGATGGGGTTCGCTGATATTGGCTCCTAGTCGCAAACTGAGTGATAGATTGAATGTATGATTATCTAATAGTGTTCCGGTATTGGATGATGGGTTTGCCTGAAGCCAGTAGCCTGATTCCGGCTCGGCGGACGCTAGGAGACGCGCGCGATCTGTGGTGGACGAGGAATTTAGTATGTCTGTTTGTGCCAAATTAATTAGGGGTTCATCCCAATTCTTTTGGATGTTGGGGTTAGCTGGAACGTCACTGGGACAAACACGCTTCCAAGCGTTGATCGCCTCAGCTAGTGACTGAATGCCTATGTTTCCAAAAGAATTGGTGATGATTTTGATGAAAAGAGGATGAATGCTGTGAGCTGAAGAAAGGAAGGCGGGAAGAGACACGCTGGACACACTACTGAGACCCAAGCCGCCGAAACGAATGGGAAGAGTGGCTTGGGCCCAGGAGGTGTCAGAGATTTGACAGTTAAAAATATTAATTACTGTGTCTTTTAAAATAGAGTCTAAATGGGAAAGAAGGTTGGGACACTCCCATAGAGGGCAGCACCTCAAGACATATGTAAATTGGGGCACAAACAAACAAAAACGAATTATTTGGTAAGCCATATGGGATTTTATTGCGACAAGTTTGCCAGAAGATTCTACGAATTTTTGTTTTTGTTCCGAAACGTAAGGCTCAAAACCATCATTTAATATGGGGGCACCTAAAAGGCGGAGGGATTCTTTACTGAGAATTTTGATACTAGGGGCCAAATTGTTAAATTCCGATATAATTACGTCGTGCGGCTGTGTGATTGGGCTATTCAAAAAAAGCTCACATTTGGAGAAATTTAAATCCAAATCTATTGCTTTAAATTTCTCTATTAATACCTAAAATTATTTTTTATTAAAAGTAAGTTAGGAGATCATTATGATAATGAAGTAGTAATCGAAGCTATAATGCAGCCATATATCAATGTGGCCCAAAATGTTTTACGTAATAGTTTACCGTATCATGATCAAATTTATGTGTCAAATTGTGGTTTTAACGAAACAATAACAAAAATATTACAGTTGGAAGCAGAAGGAAGGTTCGATAATATTAAACAAAAATTTTCAAACATTTTGCCTACACCTAAAATAATTAACCCTATCAGGCCAACCTATACACCTAATTACCCGCAGCACTCAAAACACACATATCCACCTACGCCTAGGTCATTAAACCAGCAGTTACCGAGACCACAGAATCAATATCACAGTCATCGCCCTTGGCAGGCTAACCCAAACAATGTTTTTTCCAAACCACAACATGAGTATTTTAGGAATAACAACCAGAGTTTCAATAGGAATGTGCAAAGACGTAATATGAATACAACAGAGGATGTGTCGATGCGCACCTCAAACAATATTCGTCCCGGACAAATACCACTAGGTAGAAATATGATAGCGGAAGAGGTATTCCACCATCAGGAAGATACTGAATCTAATCAGGATCCGTACTTTGAATATCCCCATGAATATGATGAGTACTGTAACAATGAATTCTTAAATACCGAGGAAAATGCTCAAAATTTTCAGAATCCCCAAGACCCAGAAAAAGAATCATAGAGTTTAATTTTGTAAAGTCGTATCTACCGTACTTTGAAATAGATTGCCCTAAATTAAAAATTTTAATTGACACAGATAGCCAAAGATCATTTATAACACAAAAAGCATCGCAACACTTTCAGGAATATTTTAGCCCCGAGAAATTTTCAGTAAGAACATCACATGGTATTACGCATCACGATGGTTTAATAGAAACGCCTTATTGGACCAAATATTTTGGACAGGGTACAGATACAATGAAATTTTATATATTTAACTTTAGTAATAAATATGATATATTAATGGGAACGGATATGATTGAACAAATTAGTGCAAAAATAGATTTAAAAGAAAGAAAATTAATTTTGCCTGATCAGGAAATATTAATTTATCACATGACTAACGATGACGAAGCTTCATTAAATGTAAAAGACCTTTGCGAAACGTATCAGGACCTCTTTACAGAAGATGTCACTAATAGCGCTACTACCACCATTAAACATAAAATAAATTTAATTAATGATGAGCCCATTTACCAAAGACCCTTCAGGTTGCCTCAAATTCAACAAGAGGAAGTAAATAAACAAATAGATAAACTATTAAAAGAAAAAATAATTAGACCTTCGGAATCCCCATGGTCTTCTCCTGTTCATATAGTACCAAAAAAAATGGATCAGTCAGGAATCAAAAAATATAGGATGGTAATTGATTATAGACGTTTAAATGAAATTACGAAATCTGATAAATTCCCACTACCAAACATTGAGGAGTTATTTTCAAAATTACAAGGTAATGAATTTTTTACTACGTTAGACTTAACATCTGGGTAACACCAAATTCTTATGGGTGATGACTCCATAGAAAAAACTGCATTTAGCACCCCTAACGGTCATTATGAATTTCTTAGAATGCCGTTCGGTTTAAAGAACGCACCCGCTACATTCCAACGCATGATGAATAACATACTTAAAACCGAGATAGCGCGTGGTATATGCCTAGTATATTTAGATGATATAATTATATATGCAAAAACGAAACAGGAACACATAAATCGTATACAACAAGTTTTTGAAGCCTTGCGTAGAGCTAACTTAAAATTAAATAAAAATAAATGCGTTTTTATGACGAAAGAAATCGAATTTTTAGGACATATATTAAATAGAGATGGTTTGAAACCTAACCAAACTAAATTAGAGGCCATAAAGAAATTCCCTATTCCAAAAACATTAAAAGAAGTAAGAGGATTTTTAGGACTAATTGGTTACCATAGAAAATTCGTCCCCAACCTAAGTAAAATTGTGAAACCGTTAACAGAAGCTACAAAGAAAGACGCAACGATAGATATAAATAATAAAAAATATATTGAATCATTCGAATCATGTAAACATTTATTAATGAATGCCCCAATATTAGCTTTCCCAGATTTTAATAAAACATTTGTAATTACCACCGATGCTTCCGATGTTGCATTAGGTGCTGTTTTAAGTCAAGACAATCACCCAATAGCTTATGCCTCGAGAACTCTAAGTAATACAGAGCAAAAATATAATACAACGGAAAAAGAACTATTAGGAATATTATATGCGGTAACACAATTTCGACCTTATATATATGGAAGAAAGTTCATTTTAAGAACAGATCACAAAGCATTAATTTGTTTGTCTAAATTAAAAGAGCCGAATCAGCGTCTCACAAGGTGGAAACTAAAACTTCAAGATTATGACTATAGTATAGAGCACGTAAAAGGTAAGGAAAATCATGTAGCCGATGCACTTAGTAGAATCAAACTATTCCACACATCAGACAATGAATCCATTAAAGCCCAATGTAGTACACATCTTTCTTCAAACAATACCCCTTTAAACTCAAACATAAATTCTTGGATGTCCGATAGCGAGTTAGCAAACAGAGACAATGCGTCATTAGTAAATCAAGACAACGAGTCTTCAATAAACACAGTTCACTCATGTCAGGACGGAAACGATTCCGGCATACCGTCTATTCATAGTTATCCATCCAAACGATTAAGACGTGTAGTGTTTGAATTAGCCCCGTATAGCGAAGCAAAAAGGGAAAATGGTATGTTATATTTGTATATATCACCAGATAATATGTACGATAAGATAAAGGAATATATGTTAGAATATTTATCCACCGGTAATTATGCATTTATCATCCCTAACGATGAATTATATTATAAAGTATCAGAAGTTTATAGAAAAGAGTTTGACCATACAAAGTTTAAACCAGTTAGGTATACTAAAACATTAATAGAAATAGATAGTAAGGAACAACAGTTAAAATTAATAAAAGAACATCATTTAGTGGATAATAGACACACAGGTATAGAAAGTATGTATAAACAAATGAGAGAAAAATATTATTTTGAGAAAATGAGAAAATTAATTAAAAAATATGTGAATAATTGCGAACTTTGCAAAACGGAAAAATATAATAGACATCCTAACGTAACTTTATCATTAGAAACGGAAACCCCTAATGAGCCTATGGAAATTTGGCACATCGACTTCATGTCATTAGAAAGAAATTGGTATTTAACTGTAATTGATAAATTTTCGAAATATGCTATTATTAAACCTGTAGAAAAGAGTAGAGTTTACGATACTTTAGCGGAAATTTTTGCAATAATAGGTGCACCCAAGAAAATTGTTCACGATGGAGAACAATCCTTTTGTAGTGAGATAATTAAAGAATTATTTTCAACTTATAATATACATGATCATACTACATCACCACAACACCATAAATCAAATTCGGATGTAGAAAGACTTCATAGTACTATTCAGGAATTATTTAGATTACAAAAAGATTCCGATTTGGATAATACCCAAAAAATTAATTAAATTACACATGCCTACAATAATACTACACATAGTGCAATAAATATGTCCCCATTTGAAGTGCATTTTGGTAGAAAGCCTAGATTGCGAAGTTTTGAAAACATGAAAGTAGTTATACAAAGGTACACTGCCCAGCAGAAAGAATTTTGTAAAAATTTAAATAAAAATGTTAAAGAATTATTAATTAAACAAAAAGAAAATAGAAACAATAGAATAAATAAAGATATAAGAAACGCTAAAACTTATAAAATAGGAGACGTAGCATATTTAAAGAATAGTATGGCGGATCGACATAAGACAAAGTCGAGATTTTTGGGTCCATATACAATTGTAAGCATTGAACCTAATAACAAATATACTTTAAATAATGGTAGGACATATCATTTGGAAGAACTTGAAATTGTTTCAGAGTCATCGTCGTCACTGGCTACAAATTCAGAAAATTAACGCCAGACGAAAATGTAATTTTGGTAGATTCAAAATCATCCCGTATAATAGAAGGCCAGTGGACAATTATCCATAAGTTAGAAATAAAGCCTATAAAGTATAGTTTAGAGAGTATTCGTAGTTCTGTAACTTATGCTGTAACAAGATCTAAAATTGAAGATTATAAACATATTTATCAACGCATTGATATAATATTAGAACATGTAGAAGAAATTTGTAAACATTTAAATATACAAAGTAGAGTTAAAAGAGGATTAATTAATGGATTAGGAACTGTTATTAAGGCCATCACTGGGAACTTAGACCAGGATGACTTAGATAAAATTCAAAAGGATTTAGAAACTTTAAGAGTTGCATATAATAAGCAAATATCTGTAACAGATGACACTTTAGAAGAGTATAATAAACAAATCAGTAATATTACTAAAATCCAGGTTGAAATAAATGAGCAGTTTAGAGCCGTTTTAAATAGTAAAAATCAACAGAAGGTAGCTCTATCATTATTACTGCAGGCGCAAACGTTGCAAGACATAGCAGAAAGACTATCTACTGCAATTACTTTTGCTGAACATAATATGTTTCATTATGAAATATTACAATCACACATTTTAGAGGAAACTTTAAATAATATTCCCAAAGAATTAATGATCTCTAAAAATTTAAATGATATAGAGACCTTCATAAAAGTAGCATGTAGGATCATAGATCAGACAGTATATTTTATAATTAGGATACCTCTAGTTAAGTCAAAATATTATAGTACTCGAAAAATTGTACCTATAATCCAAACCAACCCTTCCTGTACCTATCCCATAATACGAAAAGTAACATTGGCATACGACAGTGAAGAAATATATGAAACCGAAGATTGCATCGAATTAGACAACTTCATATGTAAAGGAAAATTAGTACAGGCGGAGTCGTGCGAAACGGAAATAATTTACAGAAAGGAAAGCGATAAATGTAAAACTGTTCATGTAAGGTGTCCCATACAAGAAATCACAGAAATATCACCCAAAAGTATTTATATGTATTTTAACAAAACAACGGAAGTCAGCATTGACTGTAATAATCATAAAGAGATAACATGGTTAAAAGGTTCAAATATACTCTATGGCGAGAATTGTAAATTAAATGTTTCAGGCTTAAAAATGTTGCAAACAAAGGAGTCTAGTGACAAGATTATTATTGCAAACATTGAAATCCCCGTAATCGAAACAGCAACGGAGATTGAACTTACCTACGATCCTAAAAATATTGAAAACAGGCTGAAACAATTGAAGAATCTGGAAGCATTCGACTTCAATAATCAACACCAAATAATCCAGTACAGTTGGATAACAACCTTAACCATAATTATAATACTGATAATTCTGTTTAAATTCCTCAGATCCAGAATTTGGAAATCCCGGACTTCAAATTTAGGGGGGGAGAGTAACGCCACCCGGAACCTGACAGTTAGTTTTAAAAAGGATATTATTCCGAACAGTAAAATATATGATAGTAAAATATATGAGGACCACCCAGACACAATAATGACACTGAAGGCAGCTAGGGACTAGGAGCTACCTAGCTACTTCCGATAATATTAATTTACTAGAAACGTACTATTGACTCTAATTTAATTAAACTTTAGAAAAACTACGAAAACTCAAAATTAGCTAATTTAGATTTAAAAGGAATTAAAAGAAAGATGCCGAAAAACAAACACTCGATTTATTCGCTATTTTACAATTTATCGCGGTACGGACACAAGTTAATTAGCAGACCTAAAAATAGCGAATGTCTAATTACATTTCAAAATTCGTCAATTTATAACACAAAATAATTAATAATAATTACGACTCCCACTTGACCATTTCTATGTCGGAGCGGGGGTGCGCAGGAGCATGGCGGCAACGCGTAGGCCAATAGGCGATTGTTACGCATGCGGCCATATTTACGTGGGCGGAGCTAACGCAATGCGTAGTGCCATCTCCTACAATCAGGTGATCGTGACGTCAGGTGGCGTGATTCTTATGCCTCGTTTACGTGCAAGTTGCAACTTGCCTCGCAACTTGCACGACGACTCGCCACACTACTCCCCCGCTGAGACCGTGACTACGGGCGGAAAAAATCTGGAAACCGGACCGTGCGTCCACTCCTCGTCTTCTTGACCGCCGTCTGGTCTTCGGCTGGTGGACTGTCCAGGGTTGATGAAGGCGTCTCTCTCGCGACGAAGGCAGGTTTCACGCGGTCTATCGTGACCTTCTGTGTCTTCCCTTTAACATCCAAGTCCAACGTCTTCTTGTCTCGCTGGAGCACCTTGTAAGGTCCAAGGTACGGGGCTTCAAGTGGTTTTCGTGCAGGACCCTGACGGAGGAAGACGTGCGATGCCTTGTCCAGGTCTTTTGGCACATAGAACGGACGACTGGAGCTAGTGTGCCAAGACGTGGGTTGAGGTGTCAGCTTCTGCATGTGGGAACGAAGTCTGCTCACCAAGCTGCTCATGTCTACGGGCTCGTTGACAGTGGAAGTGAAGAACTGCCCAGGTAGACGTAGCGGTTCACCGAAGACTAGTTCTGCTGCCGATGCCTGAAGGTCTTCTTTCCAGGCGCTGCGGATGCCAAGGAGCACCCAGGGCAGCACCTCGGTCCAGCTCGTAGTGGCGTGGCAGGTGATGGCGGCCTTGAGCTGGCGATGCAAACGCTCAACCAGGCCGTTGGCAGCGGGATGGTAGGAGGTGGTCAGGTGGTGAGAGGCCCCGACTAGGGCAGCGAGTTCCTTGAAGGTGTGGCACTCGAACTGCCTGCCACGGTCGGTGGTGATGTGCTCGGGGCAGCCGAACCGCGCGATCCACCCAGAGGTTAGGGCGGCTGCGCAGGTCTCGGCAGTGATGTCCTGGAGCGGGTACGCCTCAGGCCAACGGGTGACGCGATCGACGACTGTGAGGCAGTACCTGAAGCCAGAAGATAAAGGTAAGGGACCAATAATATCAAGGTGGATGTGGCGAAAGCGTGCTGATGGAGTCTTAAATGCTGACAAAGGTGCTGTCGTATGCCTCGTCACTTTGCTTCTCTGGCATGCTTGACACTCCTTAGCCCATTGTCGACATTCCCTGCGCATTCCAGGCCAGACGAACCTTTCTGATACAAGGCGAACTGTTCCCTTCACGCCTGGATGGCTCAGGCCATGAAGAGAGTCAAAAACTTGCCTGCGAAAAGATCTCGTTATAAAAGGTCGTGTACCTGCAGCGGTGTCGCAATATACCTCGACACCTGACTCTGGCATCCTCAGCTTCTCCAACTTGAGACTCGAGCCATTCTGGAGCAAATCCTGCAACTCGGAGTCCGTTGCTTGTTCGAGGGCCAGGGAATGGTAATCTAGGGGCAAACAAACTTCATTAATGCGTGACAAGGTATCAGCCACAACGTTGTCCTTACCAGCCACGAATCTAATGTCAGTAGTGAACTGGCTGATGAAGTCCAGATATCGGAACTGACGAGGAGAACAGTTCTCTCTAGGTGAGGCAAAAGCAAATGTTAGTGGCTTGTGGTCAGTAATCACCGAGAAGGTTCTTGCTTCAACCATGTAACGAAAATACCTGATCGCTTCGTAAATAGCCAGGAGCTCTCGATCATAAGGGCTGTACTTCCTCTGAGAAGGTCTGAGCTTCCTGGAGAAGAAAGCGAGCGGCTGCCAGTCTTTATCCTTCCTCTGCTGCAGAACAGCTCCGATCGCTGAGTCAGAAGCATCGGTCTGGATTGCAAGCTCGGCCTGAGGGTCTGGGTGAACCAAGAGTACTGCCTGTGAAAGACTCTGCTTACATTTATTAAAAGCGTCTTGCAGCTCCGGCGTCATGGTGACTGGATGAGAACCTTTGACTTTCGGTCCTGTCAAAAGGTTGTTGAGGGGTGCCTGCAAGGAAGCTGCGGAAGGTAAAAAGCGACGATAGAAATTGATCATTCCCAGGAAACGCCTTAAATCCTTAATTGTCTTGGGTGCTGGGAAGTCCAGGATTGCTTGCACTTTGGTCTCAAGAGGTCGAATACCTGCGGCAGAAACTCTGTAACCCAGAAACTTCACCTCAGACTGACCGAAATTGCATTTGTTGGTGTTGATCAGAACTCCATACTCTGCTAGCCTTCTGAAAAGAGTCTTTAAGTGCTCCTGATGCTCCTCATCATCACGGCTGAAGACCAGAATATCGTCCAAGTACCCGTAGCAAAAATCTAACCCTCGGAGAACCTCATCCATGAAACGCTGGAAGGTTTGCGCAGCGTTACGAAGCCCGAACGTCATATACGGGAATTCGTATAGTCCGAAGGGTGTCGTGATGGCAGTCTTGGGTATATCCTCCTCAGCAACAGGGATCTGATTGTAAGCCTTGATCAAGTCCACGGTGGAAAACATGGTGCTACCTACTAGCTGGTCAGCAAAATCCTGAACGTGCCTGATGGGGTATCTGTCTGGAACTGTGCGAGCGTTCAGCGCTCTGTAGTCCCCACAGGGTCTCCAGCTGTCATCCTTCTTGCGGACTAGGTGAAGAGGCGAAGACCAAGCGCTCTCTGATCTGCGCGCTGTACCACTCAGCAGCATCTCGTCGAATTCCTGTTTTGCGATTTTCATCCGCGCAGGATCGAGACGACGAGGGCGGCTGGACGTTGGAGGACCTGGAGTAGTGCGAATATGATGCACTGTATTGTGCTTGGGAGTACCTGGTCTACCAGCAGGGCGCGTTATTTCAGGGAACTCTCTCAGCAGTCTATCGTAGTCCGTATTCCCCAGGGTTGTGCGAACTGAAGAAATATTCTCAGCAGCCTTGACACGAGGTGCGGCAACTGTAATTGATGTGACACCGTCGATTAAACGTTGGTTGCGACAGTCGACAAGTAGGTTGTAGAAACCTAGAAAATCGACGCCGATGATAGGCTTGGAGACGTCTGCAACTATAAATCGCCAAGTGAATGCGCGACGCAGGCCTAAGTCCAATGTAAGCGGCAAATAACCATAAGTGGCAATAACTGTTCCATTTGCAGCGAACAGCTCGTACTTGGTCTTGATGCGTGGCTCCCGTACAGCGGATCGCGGGAATACACACAGGTCTGAACCCGTATCTACTAAGTATTGTACCTTAGTTTTACGATCCGTGATGAACAGGCGGCTCGAAATAGCTAGGCAGTCGTTCGCCGCCACTAATGGCTGCCCAAGGTGTTTCCCGAACTACCAGGCTTCTTCTTGTAGCTGCAGGGCTGGATACATTTTAGAGCCCGGTCGCCAAACCGGTGGTGGTACCAGCAGAAGGGGCGATCTCTGGACTGGGAACGAGAGCGAGAACGAAAGCGTGACCTCCATGGACCTCTGGATCGGGAGCGATGGCGTTCACGGAGCTCCATGCTCATTGTCTCCAACCTTCTGCTCAAGTCGGCTACTGTCCGGGTCAACATCTCGATGGATTGATGAGTAGAAGTCGAAGCAGGTGAAAAATCGACCATCGGTGGCATCGGGGGTGCACTGGCGCCAGCTACTTGCCCGTTCACTGTCACGATGTCGTTTATTCTGTCCGCCAATTCAGCAACGTTCTCAAGGCTCATGTTCACCTGCGATGCGACTACGGTTTGCAAGTTGGTTGGTAGTCTACTGGACCATATCGTACGTATGAGATCTTCAGGTACGGTGGGACCGGCCAGTTGTTGCAGGTAGCGGAGAAACTGCGAGGGTTTTCTATCCCCCAACTCCTCATGCAAGACGAACTGCTTTAACTTCCGCTCCTGTGATGCTGACAATCTCTTAATCAGCTCGGTCTTCAGCTTCTCGTACTTTCCTGAAGCTGGTGGAGAAACGACCAGGTCCCGAACTGCCATGGTATGCTGGGGGTCCAGTTGAGACAGTACGTAGTAGAATTTGGTGGTATCCGCTGTAATATTTGATAAAACAAACTGACCTTCCAGCTGTGCAAACCATAGCATAGGGTCTTCTGCATTGAAAGTTGGTGTCCGTACTCCAACACGGCATGCTTCTTGCAGCACGTCCTTGGCAGGTGCAGGTTCGGCAGCAGGCGCGGAGACTGGTGCAGCGGCAGGTGCAGCGGCTGGTGCAGCAGTTGGTGCAGCCGGAAGTGTCCTACCTTGGTCCGCCATTTGGTCACCTGTGCTGATGCTGATGCTGATGAACCGAAGGGGCGTGTGTTGACAGGGGTCACCAGTGAAGGCAGCTAGGGACTAGGAGCTACCTAGCTACTTCCGATAATATTAATTTACTAGAAACGTACTATTGACTCTAATTTAATTAAACTTTAGAAAAACTACGAAAACTCAAAATTAGCTAATTTAGATTTAAAAGGAATTAAAAGAAAGATGCCGAAAAACAAACACTCGATTTATTCGCTATTTTACAATTTATCGCGGTACGGACACAAGTTAATTAGCAGACCTAAAAATAGCGAATGTCTAATTACATTTCAAAATTCGTCAATTTATAACACAAAATAATTAATAATAATTACGACTCCCACTTGACCATTTCTATGTCGGAGCGGGGGTGCGCAGGAGCATGGCGGCAACGCGTAGGCCAATAGGCGATTGTTACGCATGCGGCCATATTTACGTGGGCGGAGCTAACGCAATGCGTAGTGCCATCTCCTACAATCAGGTGATCGTGACGTCAGGTGGCGTGATTCTTATGCCTCGTTTACGTGCAAGTTGCAACTTGCCTCGCAACTTGCACGACGACTCGCCACAACACCTTGGACGGTAAACCGAGAGCTGCTATTGAACAATAAGTCAGTATAAACCATAATGCCATTAGGCATTAGGCTGGTAGATAATGCCATTAGGCATTAAGTCCACCTTTGTACTTGTATGTGCATAAAGTTTTTAATAAATAAATAAATAAATAAAATAAGCAGCAACAAAGGACCATTGTGGACAGAAAGAAAACATGGATTCACGGAAATCATCGCTACCACGCCACCTGGTATATAAAGGCCAACAAGTGGCATAAGAATTAGATTCACACTGTAGCTTCACTAGTTAAGAACTTAAGATATTAATATTGTTAATTTCTGTATTAAATTTGTAATCTTTTAAATAAAGTTTTTTTTAATAAAGTATTAGTTTCAAGTATTTTGACTCACATATGCTGCATACATACGATTTCCGTATTAGATTGTTTTTCTAACGTGGAATTTCCATACGGAATTCCGTGAGACTAGCCCAAATGTTCATTTGGCTGGTTGCAACTCGAACCATACTTGCGGAATTCATCCCGTTCGAAAAAAAGCGAACCTGTACGTCAGTTATTGTATTTTCTACTAATTCCATGCATTCGGATTTCCGAAAATGGAAAACGAATTCGAAAATTGAATACGAAAAACGTGTGTATGCTATCGTACTTTTAAATTCAACCCGTCGGAGTGGTGAAAATACAATTTAAATTGCAATCGCAGGTAATTAATATTTAAACGTTTCGTGCATAATGATTACATGATAAATAAATGCCAATAAAAAGGAATGGACTCAGCTCCTGGCGACCTGCCAAGCTCTTATTGAAAACCTTTGTTCGATCCCAAACTTCGCGTAATTAAGGAGGCAAACAAAACGTCTTCTTGGACATAGGATAAACATAATACTTTATCTATAGGATAAACTGAAAGCGAGTAAAGTAGTTTTTTCTATAAATAATTATTGTAAAATGTATTTATTTTCAGTAGGTAATTTATTATTGTTTTTGAAGTTACCATCGAGGAAATTGATTCGTAGGCAGTTGACAGTCCGACGTAATTTGGTCGGATCATGCCAATTCAATGTTAATTGTGATCTGTCGGCTGGGTTTGACGTAACTCGACCAAACAACGTGGGTCCCCCATCTGCCTAGGAATCAACTTCCCTGATAGTACAAAGCGCTGAAGACATTTTACAGTCCTTTATAGTTACTGAATTTCGAAAAATCTGCAATGCAAACAAAACTTAGTATGAAACGTAATAAGTAAGTGCCTCGCGAGTTACGACTTTACGTCTTACGTCCTTTGGATCATAGTGTTTACTGCTAATTTTTAATTTGTACTAAAAATAAATTGATTAATTTGTTTATGGCGAATCCATATAATCGGCGGTTTATATCAAGCCCACGACTAACATTAACTTTGTGGCGGTACCCACAATTCGCCTAACATTCCTGCATCGCGCTATCGAAGTTTTCTAAGCGCGGCGGTATATATAAGACAGCTGAAATGTATCACGTGGGCTCCGGCCTGACCGGGCATACCACCTCGCTCGGTCGGAAGATCTTCCTTTGGCCTCTACACATCATTCCCACATTGGTGACCATCGACAGAACATGCCTCCTTCATCATCATCACTCCCCGCCCCTCCGCACCGCGCCACCCAGCATCGCCTCATCGGGTACATCGTCCACTAGCCGCAACGTACCGCGGCCTGGGCGACTCCGCATCGGCATCATCGGGCTTTCTCACTACACCGACCGGTCAGCAAGCAGAGCACATCTCTCCTGGTCAGCACGTAGCATCGGCCCCGCACGGCAGCAATCCGACTCACTGGATCCCGTGCAAGCAGGCGGCCGGCCTGACCGGGCATACCACCTCGCTCGGTCGGAAGATCTTCCTTTGGCCTCTACGCATATTTCCCACAACTTGATATAACCCGACCAAATAACATAGGTCCTTCTTCCTATTAAATTAATTGCTCACATGGTACCTGTATAAATTCTTGGCCGCTGGCTGCCGCTCGCGTTGGCCAACGCGTTCGCCTATATGTAGTGCCGACATAAGGGACACGTACGCACCCTAAAGTATTATCACTTCTTTATGTTTTACCTCGTACAGTGGAAACTGGAACAGTTTATAAATAATCTAGCTTATAATACGGCCTCTATTGTTTATTATGTATTTTGACTATTGTACTCTCTTTTCTTTTATAATAATTGTTAAGTGCACTATAAAGAACATTCATTCTGTATTGTTTTGAATAGATATGAATAGAATTTAAAAACAGTTTTTTTAATAGATACAGTCTTGTGACTAGTCGCTGCATAGTATGTATGTATTACTTATTTCTATTCAGTGTAAACTGATCCTTAGGACCACTCTCACAGATGGTCGCTGTTAAGTATGTAGTCTAGTTAAGTAAGTATTAATTAACCCATCAAGCCCCATAAGCTCACCGGTGAACGAGACACAATAGAATAGCAATAGATTTCCAAGAATCCACGATAGAAGCATTAAAATCCATAACTTCAGTATGGAAGTATGGATAGTATTGATTGCACTGATATTTAAGTGCTAAAAGTGAATAATCACAAAAATAAAAAAAAATTACAAACAGACGCCATCGAAACCTTGTCTCCGATTAGCAGAAAAAAAGTTAGCAACGGGGCCATTTCAATTAATATTTGAGTTTATTAAATCGTCGTAGAAAGTTTCCCGGACATAATGGAACTCCGCTCGTTAACAAACTCCGGCCTGTGATAATATTTAATCTGTAATTTACTCATTTCCAATGGATTCTGCGATAAACGACATAAATTTTATCAATAATCGTGTAATTCCGCCGAATTACGTGAGTTTCTACTCGAACGATTCCGGACTTATTTTAGTTACTTTTTATTCTGAAAATATAATACTCATAGGATTGATCCGAGAATGATCCTACTGGAGATCAGTGTCCTATTGTTATGATTTACCTATGTAATCTAGAACTTATTTCATTGATTTAAGAATACTAAATTATTATAACTTTATTTTTTTATTATTACTTAATTATTTTATTTTATTCTGGCCACACTGAAAATGTACAATCCCTTTTACGACCGGCGACTGCCCTTGGAGTCGGGGTTGACGGGTAAAAGTTGTGTAAATGTGTATCTACCCCAAGAGCACATGTGGATTCCGACGGAGGAACTATTATAAGAGGAATATATACCCAAAAGTGTACAATTTATAGTATTGTAGAATAAAAAAGTATTTATAAGCCATGAAAAGGTGGTGCGACGAACTAGACGCTATTGATAAAGAGTGCCAAACACAGCAAAGAATAGAGACGCGTGTGCGTGTGGAAGGAAAGAGGGGAGGCCTTTGCCCAGCAGTGAGACACAAACGGCTAATATAAAAAAAAATAAGAATAGAATATAATAGAATAAAGTATGGCCTTATGCTATGACCTTTCTAGCTGGTCCATAATAGACCAATACAAGCGCGGCGGTTACAAAGTACAAAACGTGTAGACGAACCTATTTGTCTATGATTGCCCATGATTATTAACATAGGTAACATGAGCACACATAACTTCGTCATACCAAACCAATCCTGGTTATCAATCTTGGCCTAATATTAAGACAATCTTTACTAGGTAGTACTAGGCAGCTGGCGTAATCATGGTAGCTATTTCCATCTTTACATGTTGTTACGCCTAAAAATCTTTCAACGTATTCAAATTCTTAACATGGTCGTTATAATGATATTTATAAGGATAGAGGGCGTTTATGATAAAAAACAAATGAATAAAATTATATGTCGCGCCGAGGCTGCGTGAAGAATGTGACTTTTCGCATAATTTGTTTATATGTACGACGTCATGAATTTGCAAGTTAACATGAACAACAATTTGGTGCAGGATTTGATAAAATCAATAAGGATATTATTTTTTTTGACAACCTACATTAGGTACCAGTAGTCACACCACAGTCCACACCATCACAGTTGACAGTGGCCGCCACGGCAAGGGCAAAAAAAAATTTAATGTCAGTATCGCTCGGAAATCGTAACACTTGCACCAAATGTTAGACAAATGGCAGTCTGATACGTAGTATCCCTAAGTAGTCTGTGCAACACGGCTTTGAGACGTAAACGAAAATGTGGACTGAGGTTATTTTAAACTTACTGAAATTATTTTAAACTACCCTCAGATTAATTAATAATTATTTTTTCTTTTTTATGCAAGTTAGTGCATAGGATTCGGTAATGAGTCCCTAGCCAAAACTTTTTTTTATCGCTTCTTTATAGAATCGCCGATCAGAATATAACTACACAATATATGAAATTGACATAGGTAATAGAACCAGATCCCAGAAGGATCAGACATGACTTACTTTCTGATAGATGAAACCATAGGTTCTCAGTAGTGCCTCATGTACTTAGAATACCTACCGTGTGTTTGTGGAGCCTCTACGTGTGACACTGGGCAGGTACCAGATAAGAAAGATAACTAAAATCTAATTTGTAGAATATTATTCTGAACTAGTAGTGTACTTTTCAATGACCAAAACTTTTATCATACGCCTTTAAAATAACTTTACTGCTATATTTATAGGGATTTTTAATTTTATAAATTAATATAAAACAATATTGCAAGAATTTATTTTCTAATAGCCTGTTAAACGGGGGGGTCGCCGCGACAAATCGCGCGCCGCACGCGGTTGAAGATTAGAAGTGGCCGAAAAATCGGGTTTTTCCGCGTTTTTTCCACGTAGGTCAACCCGATTTCGACGCGGTTTTCACTACTCAACTCCTCACTTTTTTCCGCGTCGATTGATATATCACACACTTCACTTTGTCACTTTTGGCCGCGTAGACTGATTTAAAATGCGGAGCGCGCGATTTTGCGTGTTGCTCTGGCCACGGTCGGAGCGGAACTGGGTTAGGTTAGGTTAGGTTAGGTTAGGTTAGGTTTTTTTTTTTTTTTTTTTTTTTTTTTTTTTTTTTTTTTTTTTTTTTTTTTTAATTCCATCCCCCTAACATAATCAGGGCTTGTTATATGCTGTATTTTATTTTTTGCTCTTTTCTTTCTTTTTTCTTTTCTTTTTAAAGTGCTCTTATAACTATTAATTATTACAGTTTTTATTTTCTTTTCCGTTCTTTTCTTACAATTTGTTTTCCTTCATATATATCTGTTACATATTCTTATTCGTTACAGAAGTAATTTCGTCATGAAATACAGTATATTGTACTCTAGTACATGTCAAATAAATAGTTATATTTAAATGTGAAATCAGGAAATAATAAGCAGTATAATATTACATAGTCAATAAAATTTTAGCATATCAATTAAAACAATATTTAGCAAATCCAATAAAATACAATAATCAATAATAATTCCAATAATTTATAATTCCAATAAAATTCAATATGTCAAAAGTAAAATGATAAAACTACGGCACAAACATTCAATCTAACCCTAATATCACAGTAACAGTAAGAGCCTACAACTACATCACAATAATTTATCACAGTTTATCTTATTTACGTATTTAACAATATATTTACAAAACCCGAGGAATATCTCCCTCTTTTTTCCCCCCAGGATGGAAGGCAGGTTCTCACCCGTCATCGATGTGCCCAACTTCTGCTCAATATCGTATCTATTGCTAGCAAAAATTGGGCACTCGAATAACAGGTGAGGAACCGTCTCCTCAACTCCGGGCTGACACGAGCACGACGGATCCTCCTTCAACTTGAATCTGTGCAAATAGAAGGCGAATCCGCCGTGGCCAGTCAGTATTTGTGTTGTGTGATGGGTAATGTCTATTTTCTTGACTATTTTGTGTGCAGCAGCAGCGCTTGGGAAAAAGAGCTTCGTAACTCCGGCCGTCCCTCCCACTTCGTATCTCCTGTCCCATTCTCCAACCGTATCCTCTCTTAAGATACGCTTGACGAATGAAACAGGACACAGATCGTAGTCGGGCTTCCTTTTCGAGCCCAGAGCGGCCTCCTTGGCTAACTCGTCTACTCTCTCATTCCCTCTCAACCCCGCGTGCGCCTTGATCCAAAACAAGGAGACCTCCCGCCTCTGCAAAGCAGCTTTTCGGAGGGCCGCCCTTGTTTGCACTGCCAGGGGATGAGGGGAACTAAGAGTGACTGCCTGGAGGGCCGATCTGGAATCGCTGAGGATACCGACCTTTGCCATTCCACTCTTGCAGGCTTCATTTACAGCTCTTTGGAGCGCTAGAAGTTCGGCTTGGTAGACGGTGCAATACGGCGGCAATGCAAGCTTGACGGCCTTCGTCTCGGCTTCACCCTTCCAAAAGGAGAGTGCGGCTCCGACTCGACCCTCAATCTTGCTGCCATCCGTATAGATCCTATGGACGTGGCTATTGACCACGTCAGCATATGAGTCCTCGTCTACCAACCCGAACCTCAGCTCTACCTGCTCTGCCGGATGTGGGTCCTCAATCGCGGGAGCCATTCGCTCCACCTCCCTGTCTCTCAACACCGGGTGTGGTACTCCCTTCTTGGCCTCATAAAGCCTCGATGCTTCGAGTATTCTGAGGTCAAGAGGGAGTATCCCAGCCAACAGCATTGCAGAGTTCAGGGAGACGGTTCGATATGCTCTGCAGATCTTCTGGGCAAAACCCCGTTGAACGGAGTTGAGCCTTTTTTGGACCCCCATCTTTTCCGCGGTGGGTGCCCACGCTGCTGATGCATACAAAATAGTCGGCTCTACTACGGCAATATATATGGTCCTAACTATCTGGGGGTTAAGCCCCCATCCTACTCTAGCAGCTTTTGCTAGCTGCTTATATCTAGCAATTGCCTTTTTACATACATTTGTGATATGGGCGTTGAACGTCAGTGCGCTATCTATAATTAGGCCTAATACTTTTATATTCTCAGAATATTGTATATCAACACCCCCCATAGCAAGTCGCGGCACGTCAAATTTTAATTTCCGCGTGGATAGTAACGCGCATGTCTTATGCGGGGCAAATTTCAATTTGTTCGCCTCTCCCCATTTCCTAATTGCCTCTAATATTCTATTGGCCTTCAGCTCTATCTCCAGGGCCGTTTTCCCTTCAAAGACCAGCACGATGTCGTCCGCAAAGGCTTGGTTGAAAACTTCCATTTCCTCTAGCAAAACTAGCAAGGGGTCCAACAAGAGGTCCCACAGGATCGGTCCACCGATGGACCCCTGTACGCACCCTTTGTCGGTCCCCTTGCTCACTTCCACTCCAGCATACCTCACGTTCACTCTTCTGCCGCTCAAGTAGCTACTGAACACGCGCCTCAGGTTCCCCGGACACCCAATTTCAGCCAACCGAACCTTTATGGCCGGCCACCAAGCACTATCGAAGGCCCCCTCTATGTCCAGTGATACCACAACAGAAATTTTCTTCTCCTCCCTCAACTTTCTGATGTGGTTCACCAACCTATAGAGGGCGTCTTCGGTGCTCCTTTGGGGCATGAAGCCATACTGGTTGGGGCTTATCTTGGGCAACAGGTAGAACCTAAGTCGGGCGACCAGCATCTTCTCAAAGATTTTGCCGAGAACAGGAAGGAGGCCGATCGGTCGATAGGCTTTTGGTACCCGGTATGATTCCTTGCCCGGCTTTCTCAGCACCACCACTGTCGCCTGCTTCCACTTTTCGGGAAAGTAGCCGACAGTGAGGCACTTATTCAGCAGGGCAAGAAACCATTCCGGGTTACAATCTACAGCGCGCTGGCAGATGTCGGACGTGAGACCGTCCGCCCCGGGGGCCTTTTTGGGGTTGAAGGACCTTACGGCTCTCTTCAACTCCTCCATGATGAAAGGAGGGTCGTCCGGGCCCGTCGGCGGTTCGGAGTCCAAGGACTCCGCACGCCGACGCGTTCGTCGATGTTCCTCGCTTTCATCACTTTCCAGGTCCGCGGGGTAGAAGGTCTCCGCCAACAATTCTGCGGAGCTTCGGGCGTCGAGGGTCTCACTGCCCCTTGTTAGGGGCAGATCCTCCTCCCTCCCTCCAACTCTGTTCAGCACTCTGTAGATGCCCTCCCAGACCCCCTCCCTATCCTGTTTTCGGCAAAACTCCTTCCAGCTCGCTACTTGAGCCTCTTTCACTGCATTCTCATACTTCTCTTTCGCTTCCAGGTACAACCCAACTACGCGGTTTCTGCGATCAGGCGCTGCGTTTCGGATCCTGCGTTTCCTCGTGGCAACCTCCTTCTTCATCTGCGCGAGCTCATCATTCCACCACGACAGGGTGAATTTCTGCGTGTGTTTTTTGGTCGGCATAGTGTCTCTGCATGTCTGTGTTATGGCTTGTGTGTAGCTGTCTATTGCGTCATCTATTTGTTGTGTGCTGTGTATTGAGTCTATCGCTTGTACAGTCAATTGTCTGTCTGACATCAACTGGGTCAGTTTCTCACGAAACTGAGTCCAGTTCGCCTTATGAGTGTTAAAGATGCGTGTAGTACGTATTATGTTCGTGCCTGTGGATTTATGTTGTGTGATGCCGAAGGAAATGCCGTTGTGGTCCGAGCTCGTCAGACCCTCCTCCACCTTCCAGTCACCTACTCGGTCCAGCAGATCGTCAGAGCACGCTGTCACATCCACGAAGCTGGTGTACCTTTTACCCCCTCTGACGGTGTCGTACGTAGGTATGTCTCCAGCGTTGAGTATGTGTAAGCTCATTGCTTCCAGTACAGCAGACACTTCCCTTCCTCGCGGGTCTTCCACATCGCCACCCCACCACGGGCTCTTTGCGTTGGCGTCGCCTCCCAAGACCATCTTATCGGATCCCAACTCTCTTCCTATCCGCATAAGATGGTCCAGGTAGGGCTCCACGGGCTTATCGGGCTCGAAGTAGAAGGACACAACAACCATCTCCCAGGCTTTGGTTCGTAGGGTGGCCACAACAATGTTGTTGTTGCTGAGGCGTGTGTGTAGCTCGACATCTAAGGTGTCGTCGAATACTACAACACACGCCTTGACAACACCGCCCCCTTCCCCATCGCTCTGGTAGACCCTCACTCCGTTGTGTGTCCTCATACTCCGGGCCCCACCTATGTAGGGCTCTTGCAGCAACGCCACGCAGGCCTTACGCTTGGTGGCTTCGAGCATTAGCTCTCTTGTGGCGATTTGGCTACGCTGGAGGTTGGCCTGCAGAATTCGGTACTGGAAGTACTCACCGGGGTCAACCTTAGCAGTACGCTACCGCCGATCTGGCCAGAGCATCCCACCTCTTTCTTTCCATACATCCTCTGTCAAAAGCACTGTGCTCCTCGTTGCCTCTTCTTGCCTTCGTGCAATTTATACACTTAGGCTTCTCTCCCCGCAGCCACTTGTCGCAATCAGTCCTCAAATGAGGACCGGCGCAGTGGCTGCATCGCACCTGACTCTCCTCACAGTGCCTCCTCGTGTGCCCATATCCCAGGCAACAGGAGCACTGCACTAGCGGACTATGGTCCTCCACACGCACTCTGCCTAGCCCAATATGGGCATAGCCAGCATCCACGCATCTCTTCCATACCTGTGGGCTGACTCTGGTCACGAGGTGTTTCTGTAGGGGGTTCCTTGCATTCTTCACGTATGCTACCTCAACCTTTCTTTCATCCCCCATCAGGCCCTCAAAGATGTCTGCGTTTTGGTTGCAGAACGCAGTGACGAAGTCATCTACGTCGACCTTCATCACATCTTTGAATGCCAGAAGGGGGTTTTTATTCCTCACTTCCTCAACTATTAATCCTTCATTCTTACCTAGCCTCTCCCTTACCTTATTCCTCTCTTCCTCATTCATACATCCTATGACGACTTTTCTATTCTTTACCTTTCTAACCCGTTCCACCTTAACCCAACCGTCTTTTGGATTAACTGTCTTCCTTATCTTTTCTAACAACTCTTCCCCGTTGTCTTGCCCGTCTCTGGAGGACACCATGACTGAATGCATGGCCCTTGCCTCGGGAGGTTTCTCTACGACACCTCTCGAGACAACGCTCGCATAGCTCGCCGGTTTGGCGACAGTCATGTTGTTCTCCAGCAACGAGCTCAATTTTCCCATTTTTTCTCTATTTTCCTTAATACTTTTACCTACTTCATCCATCTTCCTTATATTTTCTTTTATTAATCTATTATTCTCTTCTAGGTTCCTCACCAGTGCTTCGGTCTCTGCGTTCGCTCCTGCGCCGGCTGACCGGGGGGGATGTATAGGGTCCTTCCCCGGCCCGCCATTGCTCCCGGCTCTGACACTGGTGAGTTCGTTTTCTAGCTCTTTAACTATTTCGAAGAGCCTCTCTATAGCGGCGAAGGCTCCTTCTTTGAGTTCCGTTTTAAAATTTTTGGAACAATTAATATGCCTCTTCGCTCGCTCTAGACAGGCTCTTCCCTCTATTGTTTTGGGTTTGGTAGGTGGAACAGGGCTATAAACTTTTTCTACGATTAGGGGTTTTTTACTTGTTTTTGTCTTAGGTGGGACTGGTTCCTGACTTGGCTTTATTTTACTTGTTGTTGGTGTTTCATTATTTATAATCGTCTCAAAATTATCAATGCTCTTTCGCACGGCGGAGGGCTCTATCGGCTGCGACTGGGCTCTGCCCTCGTCGGCCTTATTTCTTTTTGGAGGCGATATAATGAAGGTGTCGCTGGCTCGCTGTTTCTGGGGGGTGCGTGACATCATATTGTCAGGGGGATTTAGTCAAAATAAGTAAAATAATTAAAATAAATCGAATTTAAATGTCAAATTGTAAAATAGAATAAAAATAAATAAAATTAAAATTGAATTATTAAGAATAAATGTCAAATTGGTAAAATGTCAAAGATTTCTAACCTAACAGTTTCCCCAATAGGGGTTTAACTGACCTATTCTAGCTAAATAAAATAACGTGTTGTGTAAGGGGTTCCCTAAGCACACAATGCAATAAAATACTTAACCTAACAACTACACCAAAAATGGTGTAGTTGGTCCTTATTCAAATTCTTACACACTAAGACAGTAGCTCCAATAGGGGCTACTGGTCACTAAATACTATTAACAATTTTTATACCTTAGATTTAAGCTCTTTTCCAGGTGTTGCAGCTCTCCAGTTCCCGACGCAGCGGCTTCTTCCAGGTAAGTTCAGATTTTTTCTTGTTTCCAGGTGCTGCAGTCGTTCCAGGAGTTCCGGATTTGTAGGAGTGGCGTCTTCTACCTCGTCCAAAGCCGTTTCCCGAAAACCGCAGCTTCCTGCGATGTTCCGAAGCCTGTAGATGAGATTTTTCCCTCTTCCAGGTGTTGACCCCTTTTCCAGGTGTTTAGGGTCAGTGCGTCTGGATAGAGCTATGGCCGCCTGTATCAATGGTGAAAACCACGTCTCTCTACGAGGTATAGGAGCGGAGTAAAAGAGCTTTTAAAATTTCCAATATGGCGGCCAATTTTCAGCCTGGAAATTAGAACTTCCGCTGTTTCCTTATTTTCTGCGATAGCTGGATCGAGTTTGGGCTCGTTTTTCACGGCTTTCCGAGCTCTTCCTGATGGTGTGGGTCGGCCCCCAAAATTCGACCTCGAAAATTCGATGACCCCGATTTGGCTGAAATTCAGGGAGGGGGTAGCCGAAGTAACGCCCTTTATGATGAAGAAAACCCCGTTTCTCTGGGCTAATTAGGAGCGAAGTTATAACCAATTTTGTGAGGTGTTTGACAGTTGCCGAGCTGTCAGTGTCAATGTTTGGGGGCTTATAACTCGGCAACTATTTGTCGTAGGTAGGGTGTTCTTGGGGTCATTCGTCTTGGATTTTTCCCCTCTGTATGATCCTGACCTTTTTATTGCGGAAAATTTTTTGGAAAATTTTTCCGAGTTTTCCGGGTTTTCCGGGACCCGACCCCCCCGAATGTGTAGATGGTGTCTCGTGCTGCTCTGAGTTGGAAACCGCGTCCTTCTATGGCTTCTGGTTACGGAGCTATAGGCTTCCAAACTTTTTCAAAATGGCGGACGAAACGTCAAAGTTGGTCTTTTTTGGCCTATAACTCCGTCAATTTTTATTTGCCCGGTCCGCGGTTTCCTTCTAGGGGGGGTATCCGTACCTGCTCTAGATGGTGGGGGGTGAATTTGGGGGGGTTGCAATTTCCCCTTTTTTCCCCCTTTTTATCAACTCGTCTGAATCTCCTCGTCTAGCCCTTTCTAATGATATGTCGCACGCCTCTGTCCGACTTCTAGGTCGGGAGCAATTTATCTTTAAACTTTTCCAAGATGGCCGTCAAAATGGCGGCCAAAATGTTTTTTGAGTCTTACTCCCTTTTCCGACGTCCTAGAGAGGCGTGCGAGGGCTCGTTTCTTTCGTCCCGATGTCGGCCGTCTGTTCCCGGTGCCTTCTTCTCTCTATTCCCGACCGTTCCTATTTAATCCAGGTTTTTTACCTTTTTAGGTGTATCTGCTCTTCTGGAGGGGGTAGAGGCACGCGGTTTTGGGCGTTGGGTTGGGGGCGCGTACGGGCAGCCTGTGGTGGGACTTTGACGTATGTGACGGGTCTCTGGTCTTTGCTGCAGCCGCTTTTCGGGAAAAGTGGTTTTTCCCAGTTTTCACCGGGTTGTTGTTCAGGACCACCTACCTTTTTGTGGCGGGCTGCTTATTTCCTTATTTATGCGATCCAATGCCACCGCCAGATCCCACGCGTCTCAATAGGCGCCTCCGTTATAGATGTTTAAATTTTCTATTTTCTAATTGCAATTACTCACCCCCTATGTTTGAAAAAATTTTTCTGTAACCGGAATTAAAGTGCTGCTGTGGACGACTTTCTGGACCACTATTCACTTCGTCACTAAGACCCTTATTTCACCGACCTCGTGGTGACGCCAAACAACAAAACACAAGGTCAAACCTATTTCCCGAAGGTCTTTAATTCTAAAAATCACTATGGTAAGAAAGGTCACTGTCCCCTACAATGTCCACTTTGCTACACAATTGTACTAACACTACAGCGTCTTTTATCGCACTTTGAAGTTTTAAATTTTTAACACTTTCTGTTTTTTGCACTTTTCACTGTTTTTTCGAACTTTTTAAGACACACTCGAATTACCCACGTGTGGGCGGCACTGAGACGCGTCGTTTGATATATTGCACGTGAAAATCGGTTAAGGATTTCCCACTTTTTCCGATTTTTAAAGCGGAGCGATTGCAAAAAACATGTGCTTTCGGCAAGAATCGGCACGAAACTGGTTAGGTTAGGTTAGGTTAGGTTAGGTTAGGTTAGGTTAGGTTAGGTTAGGTTAGGTTAGGTTAGGTTAGGTTAGGTTAGGTTAGGTTAGGTTAGGTTAGGTTAGGTTAGGTTTTTTTTTTTTTTTTTTTTTTTTTTTTTTTTTTTTTTTTTTTTTTTTTTTATAGCCATTCCCCTAACGAAATCAGGGCTTGTTATTTGCTGTGTTTTTTTAATTTTTTTTGCTCTTTTCGATATTTTTCTTTTCTCTTTTTTTAAATGCACTTATAACTAATTACAAATTTTTAATTCTTCTACATTCTTTTCTTACAATTATTGTTTTCGTCTTATATCTATTACAATTTGTAATTTCGTCATTAATATAAATTATACTTTTCAAAAACAATTTTTATACAAAGTAATAAATAAGCAGTATACTAAATATGTTACACAGTCAATAATATACAAGCAGCAAGATTTATCAAATCTAATAAAATGCAATAATCAATAATAATTCCAATAATTAATAAAAATTCTATGTCAATTACGGTAAAATAAAACTACGGCACAACATTCACTAACCCTAATATCACAGAAAACTAACATCACACCAATTTGTCACAGTTCTTTTTGTTAACATATTTTACAATTTTTTCACAGAACCCGAGGAATATCTCCCTCTTTCTACCCCCCAGGATGGAAGGCAGGTTCTCACCCGTCATCGATGTGCCCAATTTCTGCTCAATATCGTACCTATTGCTAGCAAAAATTGGGCACTCGAGTAACAGGTGAGGAACCGTCTCCTCAACTCCGGGCTGACACAAACACGACGGATCCTCCTTCAACTTGAATCTGTTCAAGTAGAAGGCGAATCCGCCGTGGCCAGTCAGTATCTGTGTAGTGTGGTGTGTTATGTCTATTTTCTTGACTATTTTGTGTGCAGCAGCAGCGCTTGGGAAAAAGAGCTTCGTGACTCCGGCGGTCCCTCCCACTTCGTATCTCCTGTCCCATTCCTCAACCGTATCCTCTCTTAAGATACGCTTGAGGAATGAAACAGGACACAGATCGTAGTCGGGCTTCCTCTTCGAGCCCAGAGCGGCCTCCTTGGCTAACTCGTCTACTCTCTCATTCCCTCTCAACCCTGCGTGTGCCTTGATCCAAAACAAGGAGACCTCCCGCCTCTGCAAAGCAGCTTCTCGGAGGGCCGCCCTTGTTTGCACTGCCAAGGGATGAGGGGAACTAAGAGTGACAGCCTGGAGGGCCGATCTGGAGTCGCTGAGGATTCCGACCTTCGCCAGTCCACTCTTGCAGGCTTCAGTTACTGCTCTTTGGAGCGCTAGAAGTTCGGCTTGGTAGACGGTGCAATACGGCGGCAATGCAAGCTTGACGGCCTTTGTCTCGGCCTCACCCTTCCATACGGAAAGTGCGGCTCCGACTCGACCCTCAATCTTGCTGCCATCCGTATAGATCCTATGGACGTAGCTGTTGACCACGTCAGCATATGAGTCCTCGTCTACCAACCCGGTAAGCCTGTGGTCCAGGTAGGGCCCCACAGGCTTATCGGGCTCGAAGTAGAAGGACACTACAACCGTCTCCCAGGCTTTGGTTCGGAGGGTGGCTACAACAATGTTGTTGTTGCTGAGGCGCGTGTGCAGCTCGACGTCCAACGTGTCGTCGAATACTGCAACACACGCCTTGACAACGCCGCCCCCTTCCCCATCGCTCTGGTAGACCCTCACTCCGTTGTGTGTCCTCATACTCCGGGCCCCACCTATGTAGGGCTCTTGCAGCAGCGCCACGCAGGCCTTACGCTTGGTGGCTTCGAGCATTAGCTCTCTTGTGGCGATTTGGCTTCGCTGGAGGTTGGACTGCAGTATTCGGTACTGGAAGTACTCACCGGGGACAACCTTAGCAGTACGCTACCGCCGATCTGGCCAGAGCATCCCACCTCTTTCTTTCCATACATCCTCTATCGAAGGCGCTGTGCTCCTCGTTGCCTCTCTTTGCCTTCGTGCAATTAATGCACTTGGGCTTCTCTCCCCGCAGCCACTTTTCGCAATCGATCCTCAGATGAGGACCAGCGCAGTGGCTGCATCGTACCTGGCTCTCCTCACAGTGCCTCCTCGTGTGCCCATATCCCAGGCAACAGGAGCACTGCACCAGTGGACTGCGGTCCTCTACGCGCACTCTGCCTAGCCCAATATGGGCATGGCCTACTTCCACACACCTCTTCCATACTTGTGGGGTGACTCTGGCCACGAGGTGTTTCTGTAGGGGGTTCCTCGCATTCATCACATATGCTACTTCTACCTTTTTCTCCTCCCCCCCCAAGCCCTCAAAGATGTCTGCATTTTGGTTGCAGAACGCAGTGATGAAGTCAGCTACGTCGACCTTCATCACATCTTTGAAGACCAGAAGGGGGTTTTTATTCTTCACTTCCTCTACTATAAGTTCACCATTCATACTCAGTCTCTTCTTTACCTTATTCCTTTCTTCTTCATTAATACAACCTATTACGACTTTCCTATTCTTAACTTTCCTGACCCTCTCCACCTTAACCCAACCGTCTTTAGCATTTACAGTCTTCCTTATTTTCTCTAATACCTCTTCCCCATTTTCTTGCCCGTCCCTGGAGGACACCATGACTGAATGCAAGGCCCTTGCTTCGGGTGATTTTTCAATCAAACCCCTCGAAGCAACGCTCGCATAGCTCGCTGGTTTGGCGACAGTCATGCTGTTCTCCAGTAACGAGCTTAATTTACCCATTTTGTCCTTGTTCTCCTTTATTGTTTCTCCTATCTCCTCCATCTTTTTTATGTTCTCTTTAATTAACCTACTGTTTTCTTCCAGGTTCCTCACCAGTGCTTCAGCCTCTGCGTTCGCCCCTGCGCCGGCTGACCGGGGAGGATGTATAGGGTCCTTTCCCGGTCCGCCATTGCTCCCGGCTCTGACACTGGTGAGTTCCTCCTCTAACTCCTTTACCATATAGTAAAGCCTGTCTATAGCGGCGAAGGCTTGCTCCTTGAGTTCTTTTTTGAAATTTCTCGACTCATTAATGCTACTCTTCGCTCGATCTAGACAGGCTTTACCTTCCTTCATCCAAGGTTTATTAGGGGGAACGGGGCTAGCCGTCTTCCCAAAAACTGTTAACTGGTTAGGTTAGGTTAGGTTAGGTTAGGTTAGGTTAGGTTAGGTTAGGTTAGGTTAGGTTAGGTTAGGTTAGGTTAGGTTAGGTTAGGTTAGGTTGGGTTAGGTTAGGTTAGGTTAGGTTTTTTTTTTTTTTTTTTTTTTTTTTTTTTTTTTTTTTTCTCGGCCCCCTAACATAATTAGGTCTGTTTATTTTCTTTTATTTCTTTTGATCTTTTTTAGTTTATTTCTTTCTCTTTTTATTGTTCCTTTTTTTTTTTTTTTTTTTTTCTATATATTATATTCATCTTATCTTATTGCTACATACATCAGGTTTTATTTTCTACAATATATGTTAACAGTTTTCATGATATTAGATTCCAATTTAAAATTCCAATAGTAATTACAATAAATTCCAATTTTTCAGATATTTTCCAAATTAAAATGTCAAGTATAAATAATAAGACAATAATACAATAATATAACTACAGCACAACATTCAACTAACCTAGTATCACAATAAAAACTTACCGCTAAGGAACCTAACACTAATTATCACAGTTTATCACAATTTCTCTTATTGACTACACCCACAATCCTCTTACAGAACGAGAGGAAGATATCCCTCTTCTTTCCCCCCAGGATGGTAGGCAGATTCTCACCCGTCATCGACATGCCGAATTTCTGCTCAATATCATATCTATTGCTAGCAAAAATTGGGCAGTCGAATAACAGGTGAGGAACCGTCTCCTCAACTCCTGGCTGACATAGGCACGACGGATCCTCCTTCAACTTGAATCTGTGCAAGTAGAAGGCGAACCCGCCGTGTCCAGTCAGAATCTGTGTGGTGTAGTGTGTGATGTCTATTTTTCTGACTATTTTGTATGCAGCAGCAGCGCTTGGGAAGAAGAGCTTTGTGACTCCGGCCGTCCCTCCCACTTCGTATCTCCTGTCCCATTCCTCAATCGTATCCTCTCTTAAGATACGCTTGACGAATGAAACAGGACACAGATCGTAGTCGGGTTTCCTCTTCGATCCCAGCGCGGCCTCCTTGGCTAATTCGTCGACTCTCTCATTCCCTCTCAACCCCGAGTGCGCCTTGATCCAAAACAAGGAGACCTCCCACCTCTGCGATGCAGCTTCTCGGAGGGCCATCCTTGCTTGCACTGCCAGGGGATGACGGGAACTAAGAGTGACAGCCTGGAGAGCCGATCTGGAATCGCTGAGGATTCCGACCTTTGCCATTCCACTCTTGCAGGCTTCAGTTACAGCTCTTTGGAGCGCTAGAAGTTCGGCTTGGTAGACGGTGCAATACGACGGCAATGCAAGCTTGACGGCCTTTGTCTCGGCCTCACCCTTCCATATGGAGAGTGCGGCTCCGACTCGACCCTCAATCTTACTGCCGTCCGTATAGATCCTATGGACGTGGCTGTTAACCACGTCAGCATATGAGTCCTCATCTACCAACCCGAACCTCAGCTCTACCTGCTCTGCCGGATGTGGGTCCTCAATCGCAGGAGCCATTCGCTCCACCTCCCTGTCTCTTAGCACCGGGTGTGGTACTCCCTTCTTGGCCTCATAAAGCCTCGATGCTTCGAGTATTCTGAGATCAAGAGGGAGTATCCCAGCCAACAGCATTGCAGAGTTCAGGGAGACGGTTCGATATGCTCTGCAGATCTTTTGGGCGAAACCCCGTTGAACGGTGTTTAGCCTTTTTTGGACCCCCATCTTTTCCACGGTGGGTGCCCACGCTGCTGATGCGTACAAGACAGTCGGTTCCACTACCGCGGTATATATAATTTTAACTATCTGGGGGTTAAGCCCCCATCCTACTCTAGCAGCTTTCGCCAGCTGCTTATAGCGCGTAATTGCCTTTTGGCAGACGTTACTTACATGGGAGTTGAACGTTAGGCCGCTGTCTATGGTTAGGCCTAGTACTTTTATTTCATCGTAATAATTAAGGTCGACACCCCCCATAACGAGTCGCGGCACGTCATACTTCAATCTTCGAGTGGATAGTAGTGCACATGTCTTGTGGGGGGCAAATTTCAGCTTGTTTGCTACTCCCCACTTTCTAATCTCTTCTAGCACCTTATTTGCCTTCGTAGCGATCTCTAAGGCCGATTCCCCCTCAAATACCAACACAATGTCGTCTGCGAAAGCCTGGTTAAAAACCTCCATATCTTCTAGCAAAGTTAGCAAGGGGTCCAACAAGAGGTCCCACAGGATCGGTCCACCGATGGACCCCTGTACGCACCCCTTGTCGGTCCCCTTGTCAACCTCCACTCCAGCATATCTCACTTTCACTCTTCTGCCGCTCAAGTAGCTACTGAACACCCGCCTCAGGTTCCCCGGACACCCAACTTCAGCCAACCGAACCTTTATGGCCGGCGGTTAGGTTAGGTTAGGTTAGGTTAGGTTAGGTTAGGTTAGGTTAGGTTAGGTTAGGTTAGGTTAGGTTAGGTTAGGTTAGGTTAGGTTAGGTTAGGTTAGGTTAGGTTAGGTTAGGTTAGGTTAGGTTAGGTTAGGTTAGGTTTTTTTTTTTTTTTTTTTTTTTTTTTTTTTTTTTTTTTTTTTTTTTTTTTCCACTGTCCACAGGCCTAGGTGGCCCGTGTTCTTGTTATATTTAATATTTTGTTAATTTTCTTTTCATTGTAATTTCAAGTAACATACATACGCGTCAAACATTCAGTAGTTTGCCCTGAAGGGGCTCTAGTGTCGTACCCTCAGATGTTGTTGAGGGTTTTTTATAATGTTGGCCATCTGGTTGATGGCTGTTGTCGTCTCCCCGGAAGTCATCTTCTTGACTGGGCTGTCTTCGAAGCTTGACTGGGTTAGGTTAGGTTAGGTTAGGTTAGGTTAGGTTAGGTTAGGTTAGGTTAGGTTAGGTTCCCCCCGATGGTTGCACGCCTTGTCGTGGCGGTGGGGCTCTAGTAACCGCGGCTTGGACAACCGCGGTGAAGCAAAGAGGCAACCAGGGCCGGCCGGTGTCGCCGCCTGGCCCGAGGAGGGCGCTCCCAGCGGACTGGAGGAGTCCGCTGCGGATGCGCACCGAGGTGGGGCCGCAGAGGAAGAGGCAAGTAGGTATTACGGTGCGCCGCTTGCCCTATCCTCTGCGGCCGAGGACGGATCGCGGGGGGGAGAGGCATTGTGGTAGGTTGCCGCTCTCCCTACCCCCCTGCGAGCTGGCGGGGCCGTTCCATTTGAACGGCATTGGTGGGGCCGCAGAGGAAGAGGAAAGTAGGTATTACGGTGCGCCGCTTGCCCTATCCTCTGCGGCCGAGGTGTGGTCGATGGCAGAGCCACAGACCTGATCTGCCACATGGCCTCCAAGTAGCAGACTCGGGGGGCGTCTGCTACAGCCCTGGTGGGGGCCGAGGAGGAGGGCGCACGTGTTGTGCGTCCATGGTGGAGTCTTCGGGCCGCTGGCGGGGTCGCGGATGTGTGTATCGTTCCCGTGGCCCCGTCGAAAGGCGGCGTGGCGGAAGATGGGGGGGGGTTTTAGTGGGTATACCGTGGTCTCATTAGCTACGGGAGTCCCACATCACCACTCGGGTCGCCCCCTGCGCCTGGGTGGTATGCGTAATGCATTTCCCCCTCCGAAAAAAAAAAAAAAAAAAAAAAAAAAAAAAAAAAAAAAAGGTTAGGTTAGGTTAAGTTAGGTTAGGTTAGGTTAGGTTAGGTTTTTTTTTTTTTTTTTTTTTTTTTTTTTTTTTTTTTTTTTTTTCTGTCCACAGGCCTAGGTGGCCCGTGCTCTATTTATTTTATTTTCAAATTAGTTTATTTCTTTTTTAATAATATCGATCTTGCGTCGGTTACAGTTTGAATTTGTATCTAAGATTTTATATATTTTGCATATTTGTGTCGTATACTTTCCCTGAAGGGGTTTGTACTGTATTTCCATTTAATTGTCGGCGGATCCGACAATTCCCGATACCCTCAGGTTTGTGATGCTCCACCCTTTGCCTTTGGATGTTGTGGCATTGGCTCGGGTGTTTTGGGGTCACCAAAGCTGGGTGGAGTTCCTGGGATGGCAAAAGGTACCGTTCAATGTCGTGTCCGCCGACAGGCAGCCGGTGGAATCGTTTGGCTGTAAATGGGCTTTCCGATTCCACCGACCGGTCTGGTAACACAGTCGTCTTTTCCGTTGGCCACTGGTTAGTGGCTGAGGTCAGATCGGATGCCATCTGCTTGACGGGGCTGTCTTCGATGGCTTGATCTTCCCTCGTGGTGTCATCTGCTTCTGTCCATCGTGGGGCTGTTGCCGGCCAGGTGTAAGGGTCCCGGTTTTCAGCAGCCAAGTGTATTTCCACGATGGACTGGTTGGTGAATGCAGCCCTTGGAGAGGACGGGAGCTGGCAGGGGCACTGTGTTACTGTGCCTTCGCCGCTCGACCGTCTGGGCCAGGACTGCGGTTGTCATGTCCGGTATTGTTGTCGTCATCAGTTTTATCGGTCTTTTATCAGTTTTATTGCCATCATGGGGCTTTCACCGAGACCAGTTTTTGATGGTGGTGTGGTCCCGGTTCTTGATTGCCATCTTGGCATTATGGTCCATGATGGCCTTTGCAGGAGTTTCCATCACTCCCTTTATAAGTTTTCCCAGCGCGTCATCTGTGTCGTCGGTGTAATAGACAAGTTGTTCCGTGTGACGCGTCAGGGCAACCACCGCGTGTGACGTACTATGATGTAGCTGTAACTTCCTCTTCTGATGTTTAAAGACGTACACTCTCTTGTAGCACAATCCCTGGGCCTCGTGAATGGTTAGTACTTTCGAGGCCTCTCCGGTTCCGTAACCTGACTTCCTCAGCGTCGACTTCTCCAGCTGTGTGTAAGTCAGGTATAAGGTGTTGGTGTCGGTTTTAGGGATCTCCGTCCCGGTCATGGGTGCTATTGCCAGGGACTTGACAATGTTGCTTGAGGAGTAGATGCCCTTGTGTATTTGCTTGAGCGCCATGGCGACATCTTGCGGGCATCTATGTGTACAGAGAAGATCTTCGGTGACGTCTGCGAGGTGATGCGGGCGGTAGTAGTACAGCTCGAAGAGATTATCCCGGTCTATGTAGGGAAGCTAGTTTACGTCCCCAATTAATAGCAGACTCTCGGCTTTGGTGATTTGTGCCGTCAGTATTATGGATCCGAAGTGACTCATGAGTGCTTCATCTACCAGCAGCCTCTTGCGTTCCAGGTCTTCGAGTCCCTTCGGTCCATTTACTAGGAGAGATGCTATTGTGCGCACCCTCTTCGTAGCTTCGTGGCCTGCCTTTTCCCGGATTCTCTCCACGAGGTCTTTCTTTGCCTCTATCGTTGTCGTTACAACTACATCTTCGTCAGGATTAAAGTTTTGGACTATCCACGTCGTTTTCCCGCAACCCGGGACTCCATTTATCCAAGTTATTGCTGGGATCGTCCATTCGTCGGGGGGCTCTACCTCGGTCAGGATCTGGGATGTTTGTAGGATCCTGTCTTCCAGCCATATTTCTGTCCCCCTGGTGGTAACGACGATGGGGTCGCGGGATGGAATGTTGTAGACGGGATGTCCTCTTCTTTTGGTCCGGTCCTCGTCCAGGAGGACTATTCCTGAGGTGGCGCTGTATGCCGCCATATGGGTAGTCATGTCCTGTCCCCTAAGGACGGTCGCCGTGTTGTTATTATAGACCGTGGCATGGGCCTCCTCTAGTTGGATTTGTAGGAGGCCATCTTTGCCTTTTTGGTACGACTTCATGATGTCTTCGCATTCCTTTATCCTAATGGTCTTGTTGGCCTCTAGTACGGCTATGTATTCCAGGAACGCGTTGATCATATGGTCTTCTTGTCGTACCACTTTCCTTAGGGTTGGACTTTTGACCAGACCTATCTGTGCCTTTGTTAGGTGTTGTTTTGTTGGTGTCCTCTGCGGTGGTTTTGGGGCATTGGTGAATCTGCTGAGCGCGTTTGCTTGGGTGTCCGGGCTTCGGAATGTGTCCGGCCGTAGGGGCAGCTGTTCCTCGAGATCTTCTTGAGGCTCTCTCCTGAAGTGTCGGCTCTCCTTTGTGACCAGCCGATGGAGATGCTGGTCAACTTTGGCGGCTGAGGTCTGTTTTTTGGCCGCAATGGCGATCTCTTTTTGCTTTTCAGCTGCCCTTTGTCTCCTTAATTCCCTTTCTTTTTCAGCCCAGACTTCCGCGCTTGACTTCGGCGTCTCAGTAGATGGCCCTGGGAGTGATGGTGCACGTTCTGTGTTTTGTGGTGTTGGTGGTTTTTTCCAGTTTGTCAGCGAGTTTATCTTTTTCCTGATTTTTTGCAGCACATTTAGTCTAGAATTGGGATCAAGACTCTGCTCCACCTCTGAGGGTGTTACAGGTTGGACTCCTGTTGTTGGGCATCGCTGTAATTCTGCTGTGGTCAGTCTTGATGTTGTCTCGGGTGGTTTGTTGGGTACTAGGAAGCTCAGATCTTGGGATCTCCCTTCGTACACCACGATCTCGTGTTTGTCTGCTGCTCTGACGCACCCGAGATAGTCTGCCACCTCTCCTCTATCGAAGTCGACGCTCATTGTGTCCACACTAATTGTCCTTGGACCGATGGTAGTACCGTTGGCTTCGCCTAGCTTCAACAAGAACGAACAGGCTCTAGCAAATTGAGTTTCTTCGGTTGTTTTGTCGAATAGTAGCACGGATTTGTTTTTAGTGCGTACTATCCTACATGATTTCCCGTCGATCATCTCCTCGCCCAGTTCCTCGTATCTCCTCCTCTTCATGGTCGTCCTTGTTGTGCTGCCTTTAAGTATGAGAGCCAGCCCAGGTGAAATGGCGACTCTCTTGTTGCCAGCAGTGGAGCAGAAACTTATTCCCAGTCTTTCATAGTTGTTGTTCATAAACAGAACCACTTTCCTTGTTCTGATCGAAGGTGTTCCATTCTCTCCCTCTCTTAACCATCTCGGGATATTGAAATGGGGAGCTGCCGTTCTTTGTTGGAGTGGAACACTGGGGTCCGTGGGTTCTGTTCTTTGAAGGGTGCTATTTGTGCTGTCTGTACTTTGTTGGTCTTGGAACCTCTTTTTCGCGATGTTGAAAATCTTGTCAATGTAAGCCAGGAACACTTCTTTGGCGTGCTGGTCCTCCAAATATTTATGTACGTCCGCTTCCTGAAGGTTGGTGTTCATCTGTTGCTCTGCATCGTACCTTTGGTGCAGGAAGCGCGGACAGTCGAAGATAATGTGCCATACCGTTTCTTCAATGTCTGGATCGCACTCGCATCCTGGGCTTCCGATCAGTTTGAAGCGGTGCAGGTAGTGAGCAAATGCACCATGTCCGGTCATGGCCTGGATGCGGGTGGGTGTGAGAGGTGTTGTTCTTACGAATCGGTATGACTTCTGTATATCGGGCAAAAATCTTTTCGTGGTTCCTCCGGTATCCGCGTTCGTATACCTGTCCTGCCATTTTTGTATTGATTCCTTTCGGATCTTCCTCTTTATGTAGGACAGGGGGATTTGATCATAGTCCGGGATTTCTTTGGTGTTCAGAGCCGCTTGTTTTGCGAGCTCATCCGCTCTTTCGTTCCCGGACGTCCCTACGTGTGCGCGGAGCCAGAAGAATCTTACTCTTCTACCCTCTTCTTCGATGTCCTTTAGCCATCTTTTTATGTCCGCCACTAGTTGAGTTTTGGGCTTGGGATTCCGAATCAGCTCTAGCGAAGATCTTGAGTCGCTTAAAATGTTAACTTCCTTATGTTCGGTTTCCTTTACCATTTCTACTGCCTTATAGAGGGCGAACATCTCTGACTGAAACACTGTGCAGTTTTGATCGAGCGACAGTCTGGTGTAGTTGACTTCTTGCCCGTTCTCCCACCATGATATTGCAGCCCCTGTTTTCCCCTCGATCTTACTACCATCCGTATAGATCTGGGGGCCTCTGATGTTATGCTTTTCTATGGTCGGGGGCTCCATGTCTTCCAGCTTCTCAAAGGTGGTGATAGTGAAGTCGGAAGGGTGGGGTAGCGTGAGAATGTCGCAGGTCTTCTGTAGCGTTTTTCCGGGCGGAACGTAGTCACTCGATATTCCTTTCTTGGTTTTGTAAAGGGCTGCCGCTTCGTGTATTCTGATGTCCAGCGGCAGCAATCCTGACAGTGCCAGTGTAGATGTTAATGAGGCTGTCCTGTAGGCTTTGCAGATCTTGATTGCAAAGCTTCTCTGTATGGAGTCCAGCAACGCCTTGGTCTTATTTAGGTCTGCGGCTGGGGCCCAGACGCTCGCAGCGTACAAGATGATCGGCTCAATAACTGCAATATATATAGTTCTAATAATCTCTCCGTTTAACCCCCACGTCACCTTGGCGGAGTGTGCTATCTGCTTGTATATGTTCGCGGCTTTCTTGCAGACTGCCGCTACATGCGAGGTGAAGGTGAGGGATCGGTTGATTGTGACGCCTAGAAGTTTAATTTCGTCCACGAGTTTGATGTCGGTTCCGGACATCTTTATTTGGGGAGCGGTGAGTTTCAGCTTACGGGTGAGCAGCATTGCGTTAGTTTTGTGAGCTGCAAACCTCAGCTTGTTATGGGCTCCCCACCTTTCGACGATCCGGAGCACGCGGTTCGCTTTTTCCTCTATGGCGTCAGCAGTCTCTTCGGAGAAGATTAGTGTTATATCGTCGGCAAAAGCTTTGAAGTTTACTCGGCATCTGGATAGTTGGTCGAGTAGCGGGTTCAATAAGATATTCCAGAAGGTTGGTCCACCTGTTGATCCTTGGACACATCCTTTACTTGTCCCTTTTGCGCTCTCTTTGCCGGCGTAGTTGACCTCGATGCCACGGTCTTCGAGGTATGAGCAGATCATCTTGTATATATTGGAGGGGCATCCTTTTCTTATCAGCTGGTGCTTCAGTGCCGGCCACCACGCATTGTCGAATGCGCCTTCTATGTCAAGTGAGACTAGGAGGACGATTTTCTTGTTTTGTACCTCCCCCTTGATGTGGTCTACTAAGCCGAATAGCGCATCCTCTGTGTTTCTTTGCGGGATGAAGCCGAACTGATTTTTGTTTATTGAGGGGAGTATATGCCATTGGACTCTGGTGATCATAAGTTTCTCGACTATCTTTCCCAGGATGGGGAGTAGTCCAATGGGTCTGTACGACTTGGGGTGGGTGTAATCTTCTTTACCCGGTTTTTTCAGGATGACCACGTGTGCTTTCTTCCATTGTTTAGGGAAGTGTCCTAATTGTAGGCATTTGTTCGCCAATTCTAAGAACACCTCCGGTGCACACATAATCGCCTCGCTACAGATGTCAGATGTGAGGCCATCGGGGCCTGGAGCTTTCCCTGGATTCAGTGATGATAGGATTAACTCCAGTTCCGCCATAGTGAATGGTGGGTCATCCTCTGCCAGTTGTTCTACCGGGTAGTTTCCCCTTAAGTGTTGGTGGTATTGTGAATCGGTTTCTTCGGAGTCATCGGGGTAGAACGTTTCGGCTAGGAGATCCGCGGATCTTTGCGGACTTAGCGTCTTGCCCTGTGTGTCTCTCAGTAACACGTTCTCCTGGTTTACTGCTGTCTTCCCGATGATCCTGTATATACCGTCCCACATGCTTTCTTTCTCTTGAGTCGCACAGAACTCCTTCCAGCTTGCTGTTTGTGCCTCCTCCATTTTCTGTTTATACTCTTGTCTTGTGGCCCTGTATTCTTCGATGACGTGTTCTTTCCTCGATGGTGCCGCGTTTTTTATCCGTCTTTTCTTTCTCAGGACGTCCTTTTTGAGGTGTTCTAAGGACTTGTTCCACCACGGCGGCACTGGTTTGCCTTTGTAAGTACCTATCTTCGGAATCGTTTCTACACATGCTTCCTGGATATTGTTTATATAGGTACTTACGGCTACTTCCAAGTCATTTGCTGTCTTTATTGACTCCTTTAAGGCATCCTTGCTCAAGTTGGTATCCACCAGAGACTTGTTGAATTTCTCCCTGAACGCTGACCACTTCGCTTTTTTGGTGTTGTACCTCCGGGTTGTTGGTCGCGGGAGTGGTTGAAGTTTTCCCTCGACCCTTATCCGGAAGGTGATTGCGTTGTGGTCTGATGTTGTAGCGTCCCGGGTGACTCTCCAGTCCTCCACCTTCGCGAGCATCGGCAGACTGCATGCTGTCACGTCGACTATACTCGTGTACATCCTGCCGTTCCTCTCCGTCTCGAAGGTGGGTGTGTCTCCGGTGTTGAGGATGTGGAAGTCGATTTCATCGAGGAACGTGGAGTAGGCGTGGCCCCTCTGATCTTCTGTGGCGCTTCCCCACCAATGACTCCACGCGTTCACGTCACCTGCCACTAAGACGTTTTGAGTGGAAAGTTTCCCAATAGTGTTCCTGACTTTTCTTATATTCTCTTGAATATCTTTGTCTCCCTCGAAGTACACAGATATTAACCCAAGCTCGAGGTTGGCCGCTTTGATGGTTACCGCTGCTTCGGTCTCTGTGACCAATTGTGGATCGTGCGACACCTCGATGGTGTCACCGAATATCACAACAGCGGCTTTGTTGGGCCCTTCTCTGTTCAGGGTACACTGGATGACTTGTGTCCCTGGATGTTGTTTGAGGAAACCTGCACTTCCTACGTAAGGTTCTTGAAGTAGGGCTATCGAGATCTTCTGTTCCATGGCCACTCTTAGGAGCTCTAGGGTGGCCGTTTTGGATCTTTGCAGGTTCGCTTGGATTACTTTAATGTACTGAGGTGGCTTCTCGGGAGACTCTGTCGTTTTATCCGTGTTGTCGCCCTTAGCACAGGTAAGAGATTCTGGACCTTGCTATACTGTCCCATTTGTGTCTCTCTGCGCATTCGCTGCTAAACGCGTTGTGTGCAGTGTCTAGAGGCGCTGATGGTTTAGAGACTGTTTTGCAGTTGTAGCAGGTCGGTGGCATGGCTCTCTTCCGTGCCTCACACTTGTCCCAGTCGTGGGTATTGCCGCCGCAGTAGCTGCATCGACGATGCTCCTCCTCACAGATCTTTGTTGTGTGCCCAAAGCCAAGGCATCGAGCACATTGGAGGAGGGGAGACTGGTCTTCGATGGGTCTCCTTTGTAGGTCGATGTAGACCTTCCCCACTTCCAGGAAGTTCTTGTGGAGCAACGGTGACACCTCCAGTACCACGTGGCACTCTTGCTGGTTCCGTGCCCTCTTCCTATACTTCACTCTAATGCTTGATTCTTTTTCCGGGACGCCGTTGAACACATGTTTATTTTGGGCTTTAAGGTGTTCCACGATTTCGGCGTCCGTATGGAACGACAACACGTTTTTTATTATGAGGAGAGGGTTGCTCTGTCTTGCCCTCTCCTGTTTGAGTTGGTCACTTTCTTTAAGTCGCGCTGCGATGAACTCCATGTCCTCCTTCTTGGTGCAGCTAAGTATAATCTTCTGGTTTTTAACTCTTTTTAGATTATCTACTCTGGCCCCGGTCTTCTTGGGGTCCAGGACTGTTCTGATAATTTTTAGAGTTTTTTCACTCGTGTCTTTAGCGTCCTTAGAAGACACTATTATACTGTGCTGCTCCTTGCGTTGTGGCGGCGGGGGAGGCTTCTTCGCGGCTGCCGCGTATGACGCTGGTTTTGCTTGGTTCTTCAGCATCTCAACCAATGCCATCTCTGTGCCTATGCTGAGAGTTGATTGCGGTTGTGCCTCGGATTTTTCTTTTCTCATGGATTTAATTTCCGACGACACTATTTTTAGCCTCTCGCTTATGGGCTCGAGTTGGGCTGTTAGGTCGATGGCATTGGGAGCAGTCGGCAACGGCTGCCGCAGGGTCGTTGTTACCTCCTCTAGCTTGGAGGCTATGGAGCTCATCTGCTGCTGTAGCCTATCGCTGTTGTCTTGCGGTGTAGCTGTTTTGGTTGCTAGCTCTTGCAGATGTTGTTTGAGCTCTTGTTTACTTTCTTTGTGTAGCGCCGCATTCTGGTCTTCTATTTTTCTGATCGTCTTTCTGAGATCTTCAATGGTGTTCTTCATCTCAGCTAGCTCTGGTTTTATATTTTCTTGGGGGAGAGTTGGTCTTGTGTTCTCCTTTTTGGTTAGTTCTTCGGTTATTTTTGCTGTTAATGTCTGAATATTGTTGTTAATAATTGGGGCCACCTTGTGGGTTTCCTTGATTTGCCGGTGTGGCTCTACTGTCTCGAACTCTAGCCACTTCCGGACATCCTGGGTCTCTTTTAGGGTGGCCGCCATACTTTCCTTCAGGGAGTTGATCTCGGCCGTAAGTTGGGCTATTTGCTTGTTGTGTGCCCTTTCAATGTTAACTAGCTCGATGGCGTGGCGGCTGCGCTCTTTCTCCAGGTTGTATTTATGCCGCGACCTGGAGTCGGAGAGGGAGAGGACGATTTCGTAGAGGCTCTGCAGGGATTCAATTGCGTCTAACTTGCACTCGCGCTTCATGTTTCCTGCCTTCTCTAGTGCCTCTTTCCCTTTTTGTAGCGTGGTGTTGGCTACCTTCGTGGCCACGTCCATCTCAACTGCGATTCCCCGTGAGCTGGTAAAGAGAATGCTCTTTCTGGAAGTGCGGCTTTTCCTTGAGAAGTCCGAGCAGACCGACGACTCTGACAGTTCCGATAGCTCGTCGTCCTCTTCTGCCGAGTTGATAGGGCGGGGTGGTAGCTCGGCTTGCTCCCATTCTTGAATTTTAGTCTGCACCTCCTCGGCAGTTGTTTGTGAAGGGCTACCCTGGTCTATTGGGTTTTGTACGGATTCCTCTGTAGGTGTTGAGGGTTGGAGTGGCTTCTGCAGTAGCATTTTGGCCAAGGTCTTCTCCCGTAGTGAACGGCTGTACGTCTTCCCGGTCTTGGCGTCTGAGCCACTTGCAGCTGACGTAGCCGTTTTGTACGAATTATTTGATTTCGATGACATCTTGTCTTGTTGGGGTGACGGGTGCGTAAGACGAGCTAGGGTGGGTCGGTTGGGTGATGGGGGTTCCCAGCGGATTTGGCCCTTTTTCCTTAGATGTTGTTTTCCGGAAAACTGCTGGGGCCAAATTGTAGAGCTCCTTTTCCCGATTCTAACGAGCCCTCACTCGAGGGTGTAGGATGAAGGGTTACTAAGTTATGGCCACAGGGGATTTTTCACAAAAAGGTGGCGGGGGGGGGGGGGGGGGGGAGGTTTCGCGGGAGTGAGTTTGGGGTAATAAAATTTAAGTGGAAAATTTTTTGGGGTGGGGGTGGATTTAAGCCTTTTCCTGGGTCCCTGGGTGGAATTTGGGAAATATATTGGGGCCAATTTGTGGAGAATTTTCTCCCGGTTCTAATGAGCCCTCTTTCGATGTTGTAGGTGCTCGTGCGGCCGAGTTATGGCTTGAGGGGTAATTTGGGGTGGGGGGTGGGAGGGAGGGGGGATGAGGTTTCGCGGGAGTGAGTTTAGGATATTAAAATTTTAGTAGAAAAAATTTTTGGGATGGGGTGGTTTTAAGCCTTTTCCTGGGTCCCTGGATGGAATTTGGGAAATCTATAGGGGCCAATTTGTGGAGAATTTTCTCCCGGTTCTAATGAGCCCTCTCTCGATGTTGTAGGTGCTCGTGCGCCCGAGTTATGGCTTGAGGGGTAATTTGGTGTGGGGTGTGGGGGGGAGGGGGGAGGAGATTTCGTGGGAGTGACTTTGGCGGGGTCTTTGAAAAAAAATTTTTGGGGAGGGGGTTGGTGAGGATATCTCCTGTTCCCGGATTAATTTCGGGATTCTGTTGGGGCCAATTTGTAGTACTCCTTATCCCGATTCAAATAAGCCCTTGCTCGAAAGTCCCGGGGTCCAGATAGGCAAATTATGGGCTGAGGGGTAATTCCGCTGGGGGAGGGGGGGGGTTGGGGGGGGGGAGGTTTCGTGGGGAGACGTTTGGTGAGGTCTTTGGAAAGTGCTATTTAACTCTAGGGGTAGTTACACTTTCGGGGGAGGGGGTGGTTTTTTGTAGGGGTTGGAGTTTAGGGGTAGGGGTGGGGTCTCTGGGATGCTCACCTTACGCTGATGTTAGGGATACCTTACACTTGGTATCTCCCGTGCACCCTTTGAGTACGCTGTCGATGCTGGTGAACTGCCTTTGGAGCCCGCTGAGCTGGGCTGGTGGTCGCCTAAGGTGTCTTCAGATTTTCGAAGATGAACCCTCGGATTGCCGGCTGTCTTCAGCTCGGCGCGTGTGCTAGGTCAAATCGATGAACTTTGCTTACACGTGCCAAAACCTCGTGGAAAAATGGGATTTTTGGTACTTAATAGCGGCCAAACCCCTTCACGGAGCGGGACGGATGATATGTCCCTGGACAGGTCTCAGCGGCGCGAAGACGGGTGTTATTGTGTCTGTTGGGGGACTTACTTGGTCCGGAAGTTATTCCTCTTCAAAGTTGAGCTTCAATAGCTCCGGAACCAGGCCTCCGATCGCGTGGTCTCCAATTGTGCGATTGGGCAGTACACTTATCTTTCACTTTTTTCACTTTTCACTGTTGTAGCACGACTTTTACTATTTTTCACGATTTTCCGACGCGGAGCGATATGTTAACGTGTCGACTGCGCGGGGCGTACTGGGTTAGGTTAGGTTAGGTTAGGTTAGGTTAGGTTAGGTAAGGTTAGGTTAGGTTAGGTTAGGTTAGGTTAGGTTAGGTTAGGTTAGGTTAGGTTAGGTTCTGGGAGAGCAGTGGCTGCTGAGGAGGTGGGGTGAGGACCTGGCGCGGGCCCAGTACGGGCAACGTACTGCTCAGGCCCTGCGTCCAGTTCTCGCGGCGTGGATGCGCCGCAAGAGAAAACCCCTCACCTTCCGCCTTACACAGGTGCTCACCGGACATGGTTGTTTCGGTGCGTACTTGTGTAAGGTCGCCAGGAGGGAGCCTACGCCAGCCTGCCATGATTGTGGCGCTGCGGAGGACACGGCCCAGCACACCCTCGAGGTGTGCGATCGTTGGGCCGTGCAGCGCCATGATCTCATGGCGGTGCTTGGGCGGGACCTCTCGCTCTCGAGCATGGTTCACTGCATGCTCGAGAGTGATGAGGCCTGGCAGGCGGCGGTCTCTTTCTGTGAAACCGTCCTTTCACGGAAAGAGGCCGCGGAGCGGAACAGAGAGGATGATCCATCCTCAATTCCGCTCCGCCGGCGTAGGACGGGAGTGCGGAGGCGTCGCTATGCGAACCTCCAATAACTTCCGTCCCACGGGGCTCCGGGTCAGGATGGGTACCTGCCCGGCTTAGCTAGTCCCGGCGTCGAGGGGAACGCTTTAGTATGCCTAAGTGTTCCCTTATTGTGGTGGAAGTCCGGTCCCTTCTGAGGTAGACCGGCCGGTCGTGGAGGGAGTCCTGTGGTAGAGAGATCCAGGATATCCCTCCGAATACGGCTGAAGGCAACCGCAGGTGGTTTTAGTGAGTAGGAGTCTCACATACCCCCGGGGTGCTTCAGCTTAACTGAGGCACATACCCAACCCGGGGCACCCATGAGGGTTTCCCCTGCGCACCAAAAAAAAAAAAAAAAAAAAAAAGGTTAGGTTAGGTTAGGTTAGGTTAGGTTAGGTTAGGTTAGGTTAGGTTAGGTTAGGTTAGGTTAGGTTAGGTTAGGTTAGGTTTTTTTTTTTTTTTTTTTTTTTTTTTTTTTTTTTTTTTTTTTATTTCCACCCCCCTAACATAATTAGGGATTGTTGTTTGCTGTATTTTTTGTTTGCTCTTTTATTTGTATCCTTTTTTATCTTATTTTTATTACTTTATGGCTATTACAATTTATAATTTTTTACATCTGATTAGATTTTTTACAATTTTACAATTATTGTCATTATCTTAATGCATTAATACATTTGTCATTACATTCATTACTTTCTATTTATACATTTCTATCTATTTGTTATAATAGCCTATATATTAATTAGTATACATTTTTGAATACCAGCAGTTGAAAATTACAATTGGTATATTAATACGATTACATTGTACAATAAAATAAATACTCCAATAAAAAACAATCCAAGATTTCAATACTCCAATAATAATATTCCAATAAAATGTCAAATTTAAATAAAACTACGGCACAAACATTCAATCTAACCCTAATATCACAGATCAAACTTAATTTAAAAGCCTACAACTATATCACACCAAAATATCACATTTTTTCTTATTACAGTATTCTACGATCCTCTTACAGTAAGAGAGAAATACATCCCTCTTTTTTCCCCCCAGGATGGTAGACAGGTTCTCACCCGTCATCGATGTGCCCAATTTCTGCTCAATATCGTACCTATTGCTAGCAAAAATTGGGCACTCGAGTAACAGGTGAGGAACCGTCTCCTCAACTCCGGGCTGACACGAACACGACGGATCCTCCTTCAACTTGAATCTGTTCAAGTAGAAGGCGAATCCGCCGTGGCCAGTCAGTATCTGTGTAGTGTGGTGTGTTATGTCTATTTTCTTGACTATTTTGTGTGCAGCAGCAGCGCTTGGGAAAAAGAGCTTCGTGACTCCGGCGGTCCCTCCCACTTCGTATCTCCTGTCCCATTCCTCAACCGTATCCTCTCTTAAGATACGCTTGACAAATGAAACAGGACACAGATCGTAGTCGGGCTTCCTCTTCGAGCCCAGAGCAGCCTCCTTGGCTAACTCGTCTACTCTCTCATTCCCTCTCAACCCTGCGTGCGCCTTGATCCAAAACAAGGAGACCTCCCGCCTCTGCAAAGCAGCTTCTCGGAGGGCCGCCCTTGTTTGCACTGCCAGGGGATGAGGGGAACTAAGAGTGACAGCCTGGAGGGCCGATCTGGAATCGCTGAGGATTCCGACCTTCGCCAGTCCACTCTTGCAGGCTTCAGTTACAGCTCTTTGGAGCGCTAGAAGTTCGGCTTGGTAGACGGTGCAATACGGCGGCAATGCAAGCTTGACGGCCTTTGTCTCGGCTTCACCCTTCCAAAAGGAGAGTGCGGCTCCGACTCGACCCTCAATCTTGCTGCCATCCGTATAGATCCTATGGACGTGGCTGTTAACCACGTCTGCATATGAGTCCTCATCTACCAACCCGAACCTCAGCTCTACCTGCTCTGCCGGATGTGGGTCCTCAATCGCAGGAGCCATTCGCTCCACCTCCCTGTCTCTCAACACCGGGTGTGGTACTCCCTTCTTGGCCTCATAAAGCCTCGATGCTTCGAGTATTCTGAGGTCAAGAGGGAGTATCCCAGCCAACAGCATTGCAGAGTTCAGGGAGACGGTTCGATATGCTCTGCAGATCTTCTGGGCAAAACCCCGTTGAACGGAGTTGAGCCTTTTTTGGACCCCCATCTTTTCCGCGGTGGGTGCCCACGCTGCTGATGCGTACAAAATAGTCGGCTCTATCACGGCCATATATATAATTCTAACTATCTGGGGGTTAAGCCCCCATCCTACTCTGGCAGCTTTTGCAAGCTGCTTATATCGTGCTATGGCCTTCTTGCAGATATTTGTAACATGGGCGTTGAATGTCAGGCCAGTATCAATCGTGAGGCCCAGTACTTTTATATTGTCGTAATATTGTAAGTCGACACCCCCCATAGTGAGTCTCGGCACATCGTATTTTAATTTTCTCGTCGATAGTAACGCACAAGTTTTATGGGGGGCAAATTTCAGCTTGTTCAATTCCCCCCATTTTCTGATTTTGTCAAGCACTGCGTTAGCCTTCAGCTCTATTTCGAGGGCCGTTTGCCCTTCAAAAACTAAAACTATATCATCGGCGAACGCCTGATTAAAAACATCCATCTCTTCTAACATAACTAGCAAGGGGTCCAACAAGAGGTCCCACAGGATCTATATATTCTTTTGATTTATATATTCTTTTGATAAATAATGAAGGAGTAAAGTGGTTTCATTCAACGATTTGGAGGTGATTTGGTTTTTTATTTCTTTATTATGTGATACCGATGGAAAAAATATGGCAAAACCAAATTACGTATCATAATATCATGTAGATTACTAATTAGTTTTTTCAGATATAATTTCTCTGTTAATGCCGATGAAAAGTTGTTTCATCTGCACGCTTTTTTCGAAAGAGCAGCCTTAAAAGGCCGGCAACGCATCTGCAGCTCTTCTGATGTTGCGAGTGTCCATGGGCGACGGTAGTTGCTTACCATCAGGTGACCCATTTGCTCGTTTGCCCCCTTATTTAATAAAAAAAAAAGACAGATACACTTTCGCACTTATAATATTAGTATGGATATGGATAGAATAATAAAATGTTTTTGTTATAGCAAAAGTTACAGTGAGCTAAACGTGGTCGGCCTGGTATTTACTATTAGGCCTGAGTTGGTTGGAGTTAGGCGCCGTATTGTTCAACTTTTACTGCATTTACATAAACTTATGCCTAGTCTGATTTCAGTTTAAATAATTTATATGATTGAAAATACTAGTTTCACACATACAGGAGTACTTACGTAACAAAATCTAAACTTATATGTTTACTAGATGACACCCGCAACTCCGTTGCGCCAAAATTCGTATATCGCGTGGGAACCATACATTTTTCCGGGACAAAAAGTATTATAACATTATGTCCTTTCCCCGGACTCAAAGTATCACCGTACCAAATTTCAGCAAAATCGATTCGCCGGTTTAGGCGTGTAAAGGTAACAAGCAAACGGTCTTTCACATTGTTATATGTAGTGTAAGATAGGCCAAGCATAATTTTAAGATCGCTCATCGAAACTGAAGAGGACAATTCACAATATACGCAATATATAGGGATACAACACAGATATTAAGCCGTTTATATCTGATATCTATGATACGAAACTACAAATAACACGGAATAAGAGTTAGGGCAAAGCCAAACGACCGTAATTTATGAGTTGTGAGTCGCAGAATTTCGGTTCGGCAGAATTCTGCTGCATTCAGTTTCGTACAAAAGTCCTGTTTGATTCACACGAGCGTAATTTTGTGTGTCACGATTTGTATGAAAAGATATTTATGCGGCAAAAATTTTGCGACTCACAACTCACACATTACGCTCGTTTGGCTTCACCCTAGTACATAACGTATATTACAAAAAGGTTTGTTCGCTTACATCGGCTTCAAAACCACTACTTCGATTTTGATAAAATTTAGATAAATATTGAGCAGACCTCGGGGAAGAACATAGCCTAATTTTCTTGAGTACAAGTGTACGGTTACCGCAGATTTTCTTCTTACGAAGTCACGTCTACTAAATATAAATTTCAATCAGTAATCTGTACTTTTTGCCGAATTACGCCTTAAGCCCGGGTTTTATCTTTCGTCGGCTTAATTACGACTGTGACGACAGAAAAAACCATTAATGAGGCTCTACAGGAACTTGTTACAAGATAAATGCTGCCATCTTGTGACGTCACGCCATTTAAGGGCGTTCCCTCCGGAGATTCCGTAAAGGTGAACGCAGATTTGGCCGCACCGCACGCACCGCAGTCGCCGCATTCGGAATTCTTTATATGAAGCTATAGGCAAGCTCGCATACCTACCCGCGCCGCAGTCTTCGCAACTTCTACATTCTTTATATGAAGAATTCCGAATGCGGCGACTGCGGTGCGTGCGGTGCGGCCAAATCTGAGTTCACCTTTATTGACCGTATTTAAAGCCTTATAAACTCATAATCTGAAAGCTACAAAGTTATAATAAAAATACAGCAATAATCTTCAGTATATCAACATTCCTTTCCCCGTTTTAAATTTTCTATTTTTGTTTATGTTGAATTCAAGGAAAAATAACGTGTTGAGTTTTAGGAAAAATTTATTGTACGAAGACATTATTCTGTATCATAAATGTTATGTACTTATTTTAATGTAACATATATTTAGATTATAAGGGCATGTTGTAATAAGAACTATTTAGTTCGTATTCGTAATCCAAAAATATGTTTGAAGTATGATGTCAATGATATCGAATAATGTCTTCGTACAATAAATTTTTCCTAAAACTCAACACGTTATTTTTCCTTGAATTCAACAGTTTATTATACTCATGATATCAGCTTCCAAAGTAATACCAATTTATTAAAATTCAAGCATACATTCAGCATCTCTTTAGCATTTACAAATTACTTTTATTTGAAACTCACGCCAATGGATCGACAATATCAACTACGTATTCCCCGTTTTAAATTTTTTTAGGACAATTTTGAACTAAGATAAGTAAAAATAATAGGGTTTTGGCGCGATCTCGGCAACGTGGCAAATGTATGGCCAAGGTTGTTTGCTCGGGGGACGGCCTTAAATACCCACCTTTCGAGGAAAATGCTGGAGGATGTGACAGTTTTAGGGTTCCGTAGCCAAAATGGTAAAAAACGGAACCCTTATAGATTCGTCATGTCTGTCTGTCTGTCTCTGTCTGTCTGTCTGTCTGTCTCTGTCTGTCTGTCTGTCTGTCTGTCCGTCCGTATGTCACAGCCACTTTTCTCCGAAACTATAAGAGCTATACTATTGAAACTTGGTAAGTAGATGTAGTCTGTGAACCGCATTAAGATTTCGATACAAAAATGGAAAAATTATTAAAAATTTTAGGGGTCCCCATAGGTACAACTGAAACAAAAATATTTTTTTTCGTCTAACCTACGCGTATAGGGTATCTATGGATAGGTCTTCAAAAATCATATTGAGGTTTCTAATATCATTTTTTTCTAATCTGATAAGTTTGCGAGAGAGACTCTTCCAAAGTGGTAAAATGTGCCCCCCCCCCCCCCTCTAACTTCTAAAGTATGGGCATGATAATTCTAAAAAAAAATATATGATGTACATTAGTATAAAAACTACCAACGAAAATTGGTTTGAACGAGATCTATAAAGTAGTATTTTTTACGTCATAAATGGTAAACCTTAATTTAACTTTCATTAAATCAACTAAAATATAAAAATAAATCAAAAACCTTTTAACTTTATAGAAATAAACCTTATTGCTGCTGCGGAACCCTTCAGTGGCGAGTCCAACTCGCACTTGGCCGCTTTTTTTGGAGTAACTTTTGTCGAGCATCTATTTCATCTATAAAATTTATATTTTCGTCATGGACGTATAAAAAAAAATCGTATGTTGTTTGTATGTATCAGAGGTTTTTTTATATTACGTAATTTGACTAGATAATTCAAGCCCAGATGATAAATCACGATTAACGCTGACTTGACATTATCCCACCAAATAGGTCCACCATAAAAAGTCCACCGTCTGCGTGATAATTTCACGGATAATACAATCGTGTTACAACGTATACAAGGTGTTACAAAACTAAGTGATAATAATACTTTTGGGAGTGCATGAGCCTCCTGTATACAGTTCACTGTGAAAGTAGCAGCGCTGAAAGAGCAACTTTTTTAACTTTTTTATGGGAACATCCCGCCAACTCCTCCAACCCTCGGGCGCTTGTCCATTACAAATCACAAAAAAAATTTGCTTCTTGAACGCTGCTACTTTCGCAGTGAACTCTATATATTGTATAAGGGGTACTTACACACCCTAAAGTATGATCAGTGATCACTGATCATGTTGGGTGTGTACAAATAAATGTGGAACAAAACATAGATATTCAATATTGCTATTGTGTGACATAGTGATCACTGATCACTCATCACTATGTTTTGTTCCACCTTGTATAATATTATATTGTATATTTCGTAGTTTATAATATAAATTGTTGGCTTATAAATTATAATACATATTATATTGTATTATAAGCTAACAATTCTAAGGTCTTGTGAGCTGGATGCCAATATTTGTATAGCTAATATGTATTATGTACTTACGTACTTTCATACTCGTGTGAAATAGACGAGCAGTTACGTATAGGTTAATCTCTCTTCTTCTGGCGACCAGCCGTCAAAGGGTTTAACAGTGAATCTTAAAAATTTTCAAACCCCCTAAAGTTTAGGGTCATTTTAGGGCCTAAACTGACGAACACAGATAGAGGAATTCAATATCAAATTCAGCTTATACGCAGGTTTATTTACTGTCCAAGCATACAGTTATTTTGATAATACAACCACATTTCATTAATTCACAGACCAATCGAATGTTTATTTACCGAATATTGGACGCGACCACAGGTTTGGAAATATAAGAGACATGGACAAATGAACAAACATGTTTTCGGCTCCCACACAAAATTGGGAATTCGTATCGCATCGCTATCTTTTTTTTTTTTTACTATGAGTTTTGTTAAGTACCCCGCAAACGATCAAATTGTTTGTCAAATTTTAAGTGTTTGTCAAACAGTTTAATAGTGTACAGCTTTGTTTGAAGCGTTTGTCAAACAAACTACATGTTTGACCTGTTTGAAGACAATTTGGATTTGCGTAGCGTTTGAACGTGTTCCGCTGTATTTGTCAAACAAGATCTCATGATCTCAAACCGATTCTAGCTAATTGTTTGACAAACTTGTTTGATGCACGTTTTATTGTCTGCGCTGCTGTTTGATGAGAACATAAATTGCATCAAACATGTTTGTCAAACAAATTTGATCGTTTGCGGGGTACTTTACAGATATTTGCGATGCGATGCAAATTCGCAGTTTTGGTGGGAGCCATTAATGGGTATTGGCTTACCACACATTCCCGTGTACTGCAACTCCTGTGGATTGTCAGCAGTAGCTGCTGCTGTTTGACTGTGGTTAGCTGACCACGACAACCTTTTGATAACATGATCTCAGCTCTAGGGAAGAAGCTAAGACTGTCTTAGGACTTAGGAGTCAGGACCCGAAATTAAATAAATACAAATTAAAAAAACTAAAAAAAACATGTTTATTTTAACAAACTATTGCATTGTCATTGGTTCTTAATACGTATGCAAAGTTTCGAATTAATTAGACTACTGGAGATAGGTAAAAATCGTGCTCAAAGATTCCGTTACATACATACAGCCCAAGCTTATAAAAGCTGTTAAAAACACAAGATTGATTATTAAATAGATCCTACACCGATATAAGTACTGATGGCTGATTTAGTTGAAGTCGACTCGTAACGTAAACCATCTTACGCAAGGGCACACATTACACACTCACTAGAGCAACTATTCTCTTTTCTTTGGTGAAAGTCCGGTCGGTCCCTTTTGAGGTAGACCGGCCAGTCGTGGAGGGAGTCCTGCGTTAGACAAATCCGGGACATCCCTCCGTATACGGCTGAAGGCAAACCGCAGGTGGTTTTAGTGGGTAAGAGTCCCCACATACCCCCGGGGTGCTTCAGCTAACTGAGGCACATCCCCAACCCGGGGGACCCATGATGGGTTTCCCCTGCGCATCAAAAAAACTGTTCTCCTTTTACTTTCAAACAGCCAGTGGGGCCAACCCAACCAGCGAGATTAGGTGTGTTAGGTGTGTTAGGTGTGGAACCGACTTTTACATACCCCAATTATCCTACCATCATCCTATGACCGGAGTACTTACCGTCAAAATACCACGTCGTGTCCGCACAATAGCGCTACATGTATCGGAATTATTCAGCGAACCGTCAACAGTTTCGATGGACTAATTTCCATAATCCGCTATTAGCGTGACATTGTCCGGAACTATCCGGAATTGCTTTTAATCCCATTATTCCGGGAAATGCCCCGTTTGTGACGGGCCAGGTAAAAATGGCGATTTAAATAAGTCACTAATTCGATTGGCGCGTGGATTGAATTTACTCGTTTCCATCACAAGAGGGAAATGTGCTGACGAGGGATATCAAATAGACCGTGGTGGTACGCAGGGTAACCTTTTTAGCCCCCGAAAAAACAGGAGTGTTATGAGTGTGACGTATTTGTCCGTCTGTCTGTATGTCTTTGGCCTAACAGCATCCAAACGGATGTACCGATTTCGAAATTAGTTTTTTTTTTATTGAAAAGTTTCCAGTTTTGGACCGTTTTAGCGACATTTTATTATGATCAGACTGTTCAATGTTGGAAAAAGGCCTGTCCAGTTGGAATATTTTTATCACGGGTTTTCCCACGAAAAACCTGCAGTAAATGAGTACTGCAGAAGGCTTCGTGTTGTAAAAAAACGAAGTCTTACCAACACAGTTCTGCTACCTGACAACACTTTTAGACTATTTTCAGCTGAGCCGGCTTGTTACCTTTGAAGCAAGCACAAAGATGTCTATTTTTAAACTATTTTCGTCGCATTGTTCGAAGATACTTAGGTTTTTGGGACCAAAAATAAGCTTTTATTATTTTAAGACCGCATAAAACTCTAACAGGGATTTTTTTAATCCCGAAATTTGTAATCCATATTGGGTCAATATCATCCATGACTACTGATTAATTATTATTAGCATGTAGAGCAGCCAATCCAATATTCATAAGTACTAATTATTACTTTGCTAATAATATTATAATAGGTATTATTATTAAAGTAATTATATCCTATATATTAGTAAAGTAAGTATATCCTCCTTTTGAGGGCACATCTTTAACCATCTCCCCTAGCATTGAGATAATTGGCGTCAACATATCGAGCGAAGTCCAGTTCCGATATCATCTAGAGCAGTATTTCCCAAAGTGTGGGTCGCGACCCACTGGTGGGTCGTCGTCGTCGTGGGTGCGTGCGGTACGGGGGCGGGGCATTCGAACGCAAACGTAGTTGTAATTTGTAAGTAAGTAACTAAGTACCTAAGGCTGTCGTCAGATGATGATGATAATGGTGAACTACGATAAGAATTAATGGTGCGGCAGCAACATATCGCTGTTTTTTTTTTTGTCTTCATGACACAAGGTGGGCCGAGAACTTTAAACTTTCTTGTAGATGGGTCGCGGTCCCGACAAGTTTGGGAAACACTGATCTAGAGGGTAAGGCCAAGTTAGCCTCGAAGAAGCTTCTTAACAGAGCAAGACAGTACTTCAGTCCGGATCAACGCCTATAACTCTACAAGGCGCAGGTTCGGCCTCATATGGAATATTGTTCTCATCTCTGGGCAGGGGCGCCAAAATACCAACTGCTCCCTCTGGATCGTATCCAACGAAGGGCCGCTCGTGTTGACTGCCATAGTGTTTCAAACAGCTTGGACCCCTTGGAATTACGCCGAGATGTAGCTTCACTCTGCATCCTCTATAGGTTGTATCACGGGGAGTGCTCTGAGGAATTGTTCGGAATCATACCACCTGCAACTTTTCGCCATCGTCCCACGCGAAAAACATACCATCCTCATCACCTTGATGAGTGGCAGTCTTCCACCGTCCACCGTGCGTTTTTCGCGTAACTTTCTGCCGCGTACTGTAAAACTCTGGAACGAACTGTCACCAGCAGTATTTCCGGACCTATACATCCTGCAAACCTTCAAGAAGAGAGCGTATTCCCTCTTAAAAGGCCGGCAACGCACCTGCAGCTCTTCTGATGTTGCGAGTGTCCATGGGCGACGGTAGTTGCTTACCATCAGGTGACCCGTTTGCTTGTTTGACCCCTTATTTAATAAAAAAAATATAAATGTAAAAGTGTGTCTGTCTGCCTGACTATTACCTCTCCACGCCCAAACAGCTGAACCGATTTTGCTTCATGGCTTGGAGACACTTTAATGTTATAAATGCGAAAGTATGTCTGTCTATCTGTCTGTCTGTTACTTTTTCACGTCCATACCACTGAACCGATTTTATTTGAGTTAAGTACGATCTGTAACGAGTCTGCTTTTCCACGCTTCTACCTGTCATGAATATTCATCCGCTACGGAGCTATCAGAATTACTTCCGGGTGTAGCTTAAAATTAAAGTGACTTTCAATCAAGTTTGTCGTTACTATGAAGGCGCCTTCCAACGTCGGTTTATGATGAACTAGATGACGCCCGCAACTCGGTTGAGAAAATTCGTTTATCGCGCGGGAACCGTACATTCTTCCGGGATAAAAGATATCCTATGTCCTTTCCCGGGACTCAAAGTATCTTCATATCTTTCAGCAAAATCGGTTCAGCGGTTTGAGCATAAAGAGGTAACAGACAGACAGGCACACTTTCGGATTATTAGTATGGATGGATGGATCGCAATTTGCATGAGAAGTTCAATATTTTAGTTCTACCCCCGAAGCTCATCATAATTTCGTTAAAGCGGAAAACTTTGAGATGTCGTTTTTTTAATAATTCCCCAAGATGCAGACTAATGCAAAAACTTTTTTGCAGATTGCGGCATATTGAAAGTTTCAATATCTTAATTAAAGTGCGATCGATGTATAAGTAGACTGTCGTACCTACTTAGAGACATTTAATAATTACTCAACTATATATAATTTGATAGAGTTTAAAAGAAAATATCTAAGGAATTATGGGCTTATAAATTATAATATACAGGGTGTAACAAAACTAAGAGATAATACTTTAGGGTGTGTACGTGTTCCTCGTAGAGAGTTCACTGTGAAAGTAGCAGCGCTGATGGAGCATTTTTTTCACTTTTCTAAGGGCAAGCGCCCCAACGTCACGAGTTTCCCCGTACAAAAGCGAAAGAAAAATATGTTGGTCTTTCATCGCTGTTTCTTTGACACTGACTCTGACTGAGTGAACTCTCTACGAGGAACACATACACGCCCTAAAGTATTATCACTTAGTTTTGTTACACCCTGTATAATATGGCTTATTAGCATCGTCTGTCAAGCGCCCAGAAGGGGCGTCTTAGGGTCACCGCAGATATACAATTTCAAGTTGGCCGACTATCGTATTGAAACTAAATTACTTACGTGATATCGCAATTTAATTGGACAACTTTTAAATTGTAGGTAATCGGAAAGGAGTCGAATTTAGTTGCAATAACGTGCGAGCTCTCATAAGTTGCTATAGCTATAATTGGTATACTGTGCGACTTAGTTGACAGACTTAAAATTGTAAGTCTGCGGTCGCTCTTACTCTAAAACTATTCAAAAGTAGCTATTTCTACTTAGACCACCTACTTACTATTTTGTTTCAAATATAAAACTATGTGTATTTGCACCACTAATAGCTTATTTATTAAAAATTCTAGTCAGTCGTCACCTGGTCGTCACCATATAACTGACACTGTTTGTCAGTTGCAGTTCATAGCAATATCTGCTGCAAACGCCTGTCGCTTACCTGGAGCTGAAACGTACGTGCGGAATTCGTTCCGTTTGAAAAAATAAGACGGGTTGCACTCCGGGAGTACCGGCAGAAGTGAAAACTTGATTATTAACGTTGTGCATTTTTTTAACCCATTTTCGTCGATGAAAATCGATTATTAAAAAATCGATTTTTTTAATTAATCGAAACCCTCACAATCGATTAAATTTTTAACCCATTTTTTATGAAAATCGATTTTTAAAAAATCGATTTTTTTAATTAATCGAAAGCCTTACAAATTATTCTAGTTCGTGTTCGACACAAAACACTTCTCTCCAACCGTCTTACGGTTTTTCGATCAGCACGAGAATCTCACGCGAGTTTCACAGTTTTTACCTATCCCTCAAAAGTGCTCAACGCCGCTAAAGAAGTTTTCACTTCAAAACAGACGTGTGCGTCAGTTGCATTTACTACTGATTCCAAGCATTCGAATGTCCAATTACGGAAAACGAATACGGAAAACGTGGGTATGCGGCCAGCCAAATCGGAAGATAGGCCGATGCCGCATATTAGAATATAACTAAATTAACTCATACAACTCGAAACCTATTGTTATATTAAAGGTATATAGGTATTCACATGACCCAAACACTTGAAACTTGAAGCTTTCTGGGTATTTTTGAACCCCACTCGTCGTGATTAGTTAATAAAACTTCGCGACCCTTTCCAAGCCTGGACGTAATTAATACAACATTAATTAGCCCTTTGTTTTTGCTATTTTAATTTAACATTAATGCAGCTTTGATTAAATCCTTTTATGCCATTCAAATCTTTTTTTTTTTTGATTAACGAATACTTACATTTCGTACTGCCAAAGTTCTTTTATTTCTAGGAACTACTAGGTATTGTAAAGAAAAATAATCAATTTGTGTTTAGCAATTTTTTGTTTAATAATATAGGCTACCATTGAACAACTAAATCTAACCTAAGCTAACTTATTCTATGCTTAAATTCTAAAATAAGAAAAATAAAAGGATCACTGATCAGAAAAAAAATCATATAATAATTAATCTAACTAATATATTGTAATAAGTAATAAAAAGTAGATATTCTTCAGACACCTATAAAACGTTTCAGATTTAAAAATTTTGTAAAAAATATTTATACATTCTATGAGATCTTATAAACCGTTTTATAAAATTCAAAATAGATTAAAAAATATATGTAGTCATTTCAACGGCATATGCAAAATTATGCATTACTAATTAAAGACGTGAGTGGAAGAACCAGATAACTAACATTTTAAATAACATCGCGACAATTATTCATTTTTTCCTTTTAATTTAAACAAACCTTGTAGCTTACCTACTTCATCATCGGGCTAATATATTATTATCCAGGTAATAGCTATACATAAAATCAATATTTTTTTATTTCAAATCATTTTCTCGGCCCTAGAGTTACCTACTTGACATTTTATTATCTGGCTAATATATCTAGCTATACATAAATTCCACATTTTTTTATTTCAAATTATCTTCCCGGCAATTTTTGTTACCAGTTTCTTCCACTGTTACTTACCTGCTTCTTCTACTCATGTGTTCATTAATTTTACCAACAATTTTGATTTTATAGCTAACTCAACACGAGAGATTCTAAGATTCTCCTTCATAAACACGGAGAAGAAGATATTTTAAAATTACCTACTTCATTATCATGTTATCTAATATATAAAAATAAGTCGGGTTTCCTTCCTGACGCTATAACTCCAGAATGCACGAACCAATTTCCACGGTTTTGCATTCGTTGGAAAGGTCTCGGGCTCCGTGAATTTTATAGAAAAAAAAAATCAGAAAAAAATTTAAGAGAAAAGCAGAAAAACAGGGAAAATCATTTTTCACATACAGCGCCATCTCTGATACATAGCATGTACTACAACGGCGCCAGTGCGTGGTGCGTGAGCATCCCTCACGAAAATAAGTAGGTTTAAATATTCTCAACTTGGGATCAACTAAACTTGGAACAACTTTAACATCCACGGAAAGACAATCGGTGCAGCCTGCGGAAAATGACTGCGTCGTCGATGTTTCTGTGAATTGACCTGGGATTAATTTTGCTGACCGTCTCTTTTCTGGGTAGGCTTTTTGCAGCGGTAACAGACATCCATGCGGGCGGAGCCGCGGGCGACCGCTAGTTGCCGCATAAAATATAACAACGATTTAATATTTAACCTAAGATTAATTTTAACCCAGATATGCTCAAATAAGCCTAAAAGTTATTCATAGTATATTTACTGCTAACACTATTGTATAATATCTAATACATAAAATATCTAATGAAATGTTATAATACTCTTAATCATAATATGTTCTATATAATATTATGCTTCTTTACTGCACGTATGTCATAAAAATTAAGACTAAATATATCGTCTATGGGGTAATTTTTTACCTCCTATAGCTACTACCTACTAGTAGATAAAATTGTTAAAATAACATTCATTACAATTCCCACAAAACTAGATTTTACTTCGCTAGTTATTAATTATACTAAGGGCCTGTTTTACCGCTTCCTGATAAGGCTATCCACCACTTAACTTGACACATAGAGTATGGAGTCAATCTGTCAAATAAGCCTATCGGGCACCTTATCAGGAAGCGGTGAAACAGGCCCTAAACATTGCTATATATTCTTACATCTAACTTACAGCTAACTTAAAATCTATACATTAAAACTACAATATTAACAACTATAACATAGCCTAAGCAGTAAGCATGAAGAAATTTCTGTACAATAATGTTACTAATGTTAACCATGGTCACAGAATATATATTAGTTGTACCAACAGAATTCCCACTGGCGAAACCCGTTTAAAGAATTAACGACTCGTGCCACGATACTATAAAGTTCAAATTCCGACCGCGCAGTGCTAGGTGCCTACAATTATATTTGCCTACATCTCCGCTCTCTTTCTATCGCATAACTCGTACCTTTTCTGAAGAAATCAGGGTTGTCTGTTTTTAGAAATAATATTATAATCTTTATATTTAATTAACTACATTTTATATAACTCGAAATAATCTAAGACATTATGTCTTAGTACTATGTTGATTTAATTATCATAAATTCGCGTGTAACTAGTTACGCGTACTTAGATTCGATAGATACCGTATATACCGTAGTGGTTGTGTAACTTAGTTATTTTTGTAAACAAATGAGGTTTCGAATAGTACGCATCACGAAATAAAATAGCAAAGACGCGACACCAACCTACGATGCTTACTATTAGTAATAATTAATACCTAACCTTATTAATTAATGTTTTTTTTTCAATGATATACCTTTATTAATTATACGTCTACGAAGGTAACCCAACCCAAATACAGTTAAACACTGCGCAATATTTCTTTGCCCTTTTTTTATTGTTCATTGTGATCAGATTAATTTATCAATTCTGTGACAGCGAATGAATAAGTACGCAGGTAGGCATGCAACGATCAACTAACTAAAAACTCGTGCGCGCGCGTCACCGCTCGCCTGTGAGTCCCTACTGAAGTGCCCCCTGGGGGGGTACTTACAGTTCGATGCCTACAGGCGCGAGTGGGACAGGCCTGTCATGGTCTGCTAGTCTGGATTAAAATTAATCGTGTACTAATTAATATCGAAATATTATCTGTCTAATTCTTCGTCTTAATGACAGGGAAAGAGATCATTATATTTATCTCTGCGTCAATTTAACCCAGATTTGCGCAATAGTTAATTCCGAAACTCATGCTCTCTCAATGAAATAATATAAGTAAATCCCGCTCATAAAAATACGTGCAAATTCGGCAATTTACCTCGCTACTTGTCTGTGTGTGTGTTGTTGCGCTTAAGAACGCCAATATAGCTATCTATGTTATAGCTATATTGGCGTTCCTAAGCGCCACAACGACATCGATATTGAAACAGACAAAAACAAAAGGTCAATGGCTGAATTTCTAAGTATTCGATGACCAGGCTATAGTAGAAAAATAATAGGTATACTTACCTAACATTTATGTGTATACTTACGTAGGAATACTACTTTTTAAATTGTGAACTTTTCGGCAGTGATTAAATGCATTCAGCGTTGTTGTTTCTTCAATATTCAAAAACTTGCCGGTAATTACCTGATGTTTTCGTTAAGGAATTATTTTTAATTATTATGTTTTAATAATAATACTGACGTCCCAGATCTTTCGAAAAAAGTCTTCCCGCGATGCGTACAAACTGGCAAGGTGTGACGTCATAGTGTGCTGACATTTTGCATACAGCGCTTTGAGAAGGTCTGTTTTATGTAATTTTCAAATTGTGATGATATCTTGAGGAGTTTTTTAGATATCAGAGTCATTTCATCAATGTTTTCATTTTTAGGAGCTGGTAATTAAACCAATAAGAAAAACCGAAAACTAGCCTATTTGAGTCAGAAACCCGAAACTTGTCAATTTTTTAGAAAAAAAAGCAACTCAAACAGTACTTTCTTATAATGGGACCACCTCTAAAATATCTTTCAAATAAAAGAACAATCATCAAAATAAAAAAAAAAACATCAAACTTCACAAACGGCGAAGTTATCCGCGAACATACAAAGAAAAATCTACAGCAAAACATAGAATCTCCTCATAGGTAATCGGTGTAAAAGGATACGGAAGCACCTCTCGGCGTCGCCGGCGCTCTCGTACTTGACGGTGGCGGCGCCGGGGCCGGCCAGCTCCAGCCCCGTCACGCGGCCGAACTCCGACAGCCGGTCGCACAGCGCGCTCAGCTTCACTGTTGCTGGTATCTGTGGGATGTAGTGAAGGAAGAATATAGTATATCCCACCAAAAACATAAATGTAAAAATGGAGAGCCAAGTTCCATACAAACATTATTCTTACCTATAGACTTGGAAATAACATTATGAACAAATCATAGTCTTATTTCTTTGCTTTGTTGAATATCTATAACAATTGATGTAATTAAAATAATGTGAGATCTTAAAGTAGATTAGATCTAGCTTGGCCAGTTTTCATTACATCAGTCAATTCATAAAGTTATTGAAAATTTAAATTCTGATGAAAACTAGCCAAGTCAAATCTAATCTAGTTTAAGATCTCACATTATTTAAATAACATCGAAATAGACTCTGATTTGTTCATAATGTTATTTGGTTCCTATACATACATATTTCGATTTTCCATGGTACTTCACACTCATTTAGATCTCCATCCTTTTTACGGCGAAGTCCATAGGCAAGAATAATGTTTGTATGGAACTTGGCTCCCCATTTTTACATTTATGTTTTTGGTGGGATATCATTACTTTTTGTAAAGGAAACTTTCCGAGCAAGGGTAGACCTTAATCTTCGCAGTTCAAACATACATAATCTATATCAATAATTTCGTTCAGGGGTACGATAGACTCGATCGAAACCTTAAGTGAATAATAGAAAATAAAAAAAATATTGATTTCGAGTCGACAACTTATATCCGCAAAATTCGGATTTTGGAGAATTTCGTCAAATTCTAATGGCACTGACGTAGGCACTGACAAACAAACTTCACGCGCCATCTTGCTGTAAATTGACACATGCCATTGCTCATTTTCTATCTGCTAGCAGTCATGGCGCACCATAGCGCACCCTTTTTTTGTAGCTTTTGTTTGTTATCACTTATCAGTTATCGTTGTGACGATAACTGATAAGTGATAACAAATAAAACTACACGCTACACGGTCAAATTCTCATCAATCTGATCCATCAATCTGATTGACGGAATATTGATGGTTATAAAAAGTTCATATTAAAAATACGATCAATCCATCAATCCGAGTCGTACACGATCAAATTTTCGTCAATCCGTACCAGATTGATGGATCAGATTGATGAAAAATTGACCGTGTAGCCGGTGACATCAGCGTCTCAACAATTAGCAATTAATGTGTTTTTGACATCTAGGGAATTTTAATTCTTAATACATGATTTTTTTTTAATTAAATAAGGGGGCAAACGAGCAAACGGGTCACCTGATGGTAAGCAACTACCGTCGCCCATGGACACTCGCAACATCAGAAGAGCTGCAGGTGCGTTGCCGGCCTTACTTATGATACAATATACTTACATACAATTTTGAAGTTGGTTTTATCTTTTTATAATAGAATTTTTATAATAGAAATTGGAACGAAGTTCCTTATGGCGCGTTCGGCGTAAAAAGGGTTAGACAGAACGATATTTGACCTCGACACTTTTTTATTAGTACCTGCATGGTAGGGGCAGAGGGCGTTGCGTTTTTTGAGAATAAACAGCGACGCGTTGTTCCTGGGCGTCAATAGATGGCGTTTTTTAATAATATTTTTGAGTGTATAATATGTAAACAGGTTTTTTGAACATAAGAAATATACTTAACTTCGTTCCATTCGGGTGTCCCTTGGCCCCTCGCAAGTTTTTTTTTTAATTTCAAAGATAAAACCGGTTTAAAAATTCAGACGCTGATATTATATACGAAAACGAGGCAATTCTGGAAATTTTACATACATACGGTTCGAAATTCGAATTGATAACCCTTTTTTTAAGTCGGTTAAAAATGTACTATGCCTACCTAAAAGGGTCCATTCACTATCCTGCATAAGCCGCCGTGCAGTCCACCGGCTTATGCAGTATTGTGAATGGTGTTGCAGGCCTGCACGGCGGACTGCAATGCAGGATAGTGAATGGACCGTTTTAGTACCTACTATTATTGTTTTCATAAATTAGTAAGTAGGTACTTACCTACCTGCCAATGTAGAGAAAAAGACTGAATGCAAGAGAAATTACTAACCTTAGATAATGTTGATTTGAAATAAAAATGTTTAAGTATGTAAAACTTTTGCAGTTTAATTTACTATTTTTAAATATAATGAACTAAGCTAAGTATACGAATCTTTACGAGTCTTGCTTTCCTTTAATATTTCTTGAGAAAGAAGACTACACAAATATTTACCTACATTTTGTACATAGATGTGTATTGAGTTACAAGTTTACCCGAGCGAAGCCGGGTTTTCATCTAGTATTTAACATAATATTCGACTATATTCAATCGCAAACTTAAGGTGCTGTTTCACCACTTCCCGACAAGTGTCGATATGCTATCCGCAACTTATCTGGCAGATACTTCATCAGGAAGTGGCGAAACAGACCCTAAGCCTTGTTGAGTATCACACGAATAAAATAAAGAAAATCCAAGCGAATGGAAAAAGCAGTTACCATCAGGAGGCATTGGAATAATACGGTATAACACAAGTGTATTTCCAACCATTAACTATAGGGTACAGCTTATTGTCATATTGTGCGGAAGTTAAGTAGCTATTATTATAGCTATCTAATAGACAGACGGACGGACAGACAGACGGACAGACGTATTAAAAAATTCTATGTCTATTCCTGGGTCTCAAACTATATTATCTCCATACTAAATTGAAGAACAATCGGTACAAGCAATTTGGGCATGAATAGGTAACAGACAGACAGACACACTTCATAAAGTCACCTTCTATTCATTTCCTTAAGTTTTTTCACTTCACAAATAAATATTTACGGGGAACTCCCATACAATAAACATGATTTTTAGGCCTTTTTTCTATGAATAATAAAAACTACCTTTTTTGCTCAAAATCAATAATGGCAGCCCCTACCGGCTATTCACTTGAAATATTCACAAAATCTTTAATTATATTTTTACTTTCATACTTATTATAAAAGTAAAATAAAAAAAAACACAATTTTTGCCTAGTTTCGCTCTGTCCGACTCGCACTTGACCAATTTTTTTGTTTTCTGATTTTCCCCTACGCTTACACACAATTACCGAGCTGGATTCCAAATTACAGCCTTCTAGGTCATCTGGAAGTGGGTTAGAATTTTGATCTATAGGTCAGTCAGTCAGAAAATGTAGATTTTCGGACGTTAATATCTTAATAACCATTTGAGCTGTGCTTATGAGAGCATATAATTATCTCGCAAGTCTCATTATATGAGCCAAATTTGAAGCGTTTATGTGAAATAGTTTCTGAATTATGAGGGGGTCAAAAGTAGCTGCAAATGGTTCGTGTAATAGTAACACGGTGCTGTTCGCCATTCTGTTATGCTGGAACTGGGCTTGACACGGGACCGCGTGTCTAGATGCAGACCTGGATTTATAATAGGCCGTATAGGCCGCGTCTTAGGGGCGGCGGCATCCTAGGGTGGCGGCAGGGCCCCAGGGGCGGCGGCGTCCTAGGGGGGTGACAGCGCCCCAGAAGGGCAGCGTCCTAGGGGGTCGGCAGTTTTCGTGCATGGGGCGGCGGAAATAAAGTGGCCTACACTCACAAAAAATACAAATCCGGCACGGACTTGCGGGCATCATCTAATACCATGGACGTATAAAAAAGGCACACGGAGTCCAACAATACGCAAAACTGTATCCTTCAGAGTCGGCCAGCTGACTGCATGTACACGGTCCGCACGCACACATTGTTACGCTATTCCATACCATTTGACAGGCGTAAGAATGTGTGAGTGGCCGACTCTGAAGACACAGTTCTGTAGATAATAAGACTCCGTCCGCCTTTTTTTCTACATTCATGTCTAAAATACCATAATAATTTTATGAAAATTCAAAATACTTACATTGATGATCCTCAAAGTGTAAGCGTTCATTCCTCGGTAGATCTCCAGTGGTCTCACAGACTGTCTTTGAGCGAACGGTCCCATAGGTCTCGTGGGTACATTAGGTTGCATATTCGGAGCTTGCATGTTACCCTGTATACCGGAGTTCAGGTAACAGTTGCTGGACGGGTAAAATGTCTGACTGGGTCCTTGGTTGCCAAAGTTGTTTGGGAACTGTGCTCGGTTGAGGAACGGATTTTGCATCGCCCTAGGCATGCCTTGCATAACTTGAGGCCCTTGAATACTGGAAATACCTTGCGGACCTTGCATGCTCTGAGGCCCTTGCATACCTTGCATGGTTTGAGGCCCGTGCATACCTTGCATGGTTTGAGGCCCTTGAATACCTTGAGGTCCTTGCATGCCTTGAGGTCCTTGCATGCCTTGAGGTCCTTGCATGCCTTGAGGCCCTTGCATGCCTTGAGGCCCTTGCATGCTTTGCATAGCTAGAGGCCTTTGCATGCCTGACATACCTTGAGGTCCTAAGCCTTGCATACCTTGCAAGGTTTGAGATCCTTGCATACCTTGCATGACTTGAGGCCCTTGCATTCCCTGCATGCTTAGCATTGGTCGAAGTCGAGGGCCTCCTTGCATCCCTTGAAAACTAACACCGCTTATTTGCCTCGAATCACTTGGTCCTTGAGTCATTTCGAATTCTGAATTAAATCCCGTTTCACCATTCGTTCCCGAACTCTGTCCAAAGTTTGTTACTGGTTTGTTGAAAGTTGAATTGTTCTGCCAATTATGATTGGACGCACCATTAATAGATTCAGTATCACCATTATTAACACTTATCGCTTGTCCTGTGTTCAAATCGGGCGTTTTCCTTGATTCAAGATCTGGTGAGCTGTTTATGGACTTTATTTCTTCTTTCAGTGGTTCTTCTTTTGCTTTAAACTCACCAACTTCAGTATCAATTACTAGTTTCGGAGTGTCATCGTTTTTTTCAGGTCTACTTATGCTTGGGAGCATAATTTCTTTGAGCAGATCTGAGCTGTTTTCAGATTTGAATATTTTTGTTTCTATGAAAGTAGATTTTCCAGATACGAATCTTTCGTACTCTTTAGCTATGTTACGGACGGGTTTGCCGTATTTTCCTAGCCCGGGACCTAAGTTGGCTAGACCTTTTGGTAATATCTTCCAATATTCTGACTGGTGATCCATTGTTATTTTGAGGGTTTGTCCATAGTAGGTTTGACCGTTTAGCATCGATATGGCCTGTAACGCGAAAGAGTTTGAAAGTTATTACACATTAAAAAAAATGCTTAAAGAACCTCTAAACTCTTAAGTTAGTAATTAGTATGGGCAGTGTTTTATAAATATCTATTTCAGCATGAGCATGATTATCTTACTAATCTTATATATAAAATTCTCGTGTCACAATGTTAGTCCATGAACTCCTCCGAAACGGCTTTACGGATTTTTACCAAATTTTATATGCATATTCCGTAGATCTGTGAATCGGCTACTTGGTACTTTATTATTGATAAGTGCATTTGTTGAATAAATAATATTAAATTATTACAACCTGAGACTGACGGCGACCATTGTTTGTGCGACGGGATAGCGATCGACGTTGCCATGGTGACATACTTTTTTAGTCATTTCAATAAAATAATATGGCAAACAATGATGTTTTTATAACATTATATCATAGATGGCAAAGCAACGTTTGCCGGGACCGCTAGTATACATATAAATCTTCTGTACGTGTGTTTGTAATTGAACTCCTTCTAAACGGCTGGACCAATTCAGATGTAATTTTATGTGTGTATTCAAGAGGTTTGAGAATGGTTTAGATTCACAATCCGGCTTAAAAACGTCCGTGGGTAATTAGAAAATTTAAGAATTCCACACCGTATTGAATTATGTCAATTACATTATTGACAATTTAAACTTCATCTAAGATATGACGGGACGTCGTCCGTCGGGCCCGCTAGTTTATTAATAAATTTTTCGCCCAAATAGAGCTTAATTTACACCTCTATCCCTAACATGTTGCCCTATTTACATTAATATTCCTACTTGATATACTCATACCTGGACGGCTTCTAATGGATGGCTGTACATGACGTTGGCATATCTCTTAGCCACGGTCACCACATGGCATACTACCACATGACCAGCTAGTTCCAACACCTCTTTAAGCTCGGAACGGTCACATCGGAACTATTGAAGAAACATGGAATTGTTATAAATAAACACAGAAAGGAGACAAAGTAGTGTGTTAATGTGGCTTTCCGATCTTTTCCGCGAGCGACCGCGGCCGGTAAAAATTCAGATAAAATGATACTTTATGACTTTTATCATTTTCTACTGGCATTTGCGTGGCGACCCACGCTGCCGCCGGCGGCGGCGTAAGAGCTAGAGGTGGAGTAAAATGAAACCTATAGTCTATGTCATAAAGTGGCATTTCGTTTGAATTTTCGTCGGTCGCGGTCGCTCGCGGTAAGGATCCGAAAGCCACCTTTATACTAATAATCTATATACTTAATATACTTACTAATATTATAAAGAGGAAAACTTGGTTTGTATAATTGTAATGAATAGACTCAAAAACTACTGGACCGATTTTAAAAATTCTTTCACCATTCGAAAGCTACATTATCCACGAGTAACATAGGCTAAATTTTAATTTGGAAAAAATAGATTTTCGTAAGATATTTAAGTTTTTCGGACACAAGGTGTAAAAAATCAACCAGAAAAGTTACTTATTTTGCGTACGCTGCCTAAACTATAAAAGATAGAACCATACATATAATGTTCCAATTAATTGTAGATCTTATAAATACATATTTACAAAAAAGTCGACACACTATACCTATCTATGTCGAATGAGGCACAGAAACCATTTTTTTATTTAAAAAATCTTGATTATTTTGGACTACATTTAAACGCATTTATTTTACTCATGCTATTAATCCTTATCAAAATAAATTATTTCATCACTAAGTACAGTTTATGTAGATAATATTTGGTCTTTGAATGACTAAAATTGGATGTTTGGTTTTGAAGTTATGGCGAAATTAAAATATTACGATTTCAACTTCACGGCCCGTTGCGAAGTGGGCGTCATCAAGCGGGGGTGCGCGTGCGAGAGTTTTTCTCAGGGCTAACCAACAGTTATTTTCAGGGCTAAACAACAGTTCTTTTCAGAGCTAGAATATTACACTATTAATATTTTCCTAAATATTTGAAAATGCCTAAGAGAGTTTTAGTCACTTCAATAAAATAATATGGGCAAAACAATGTTTGCCGGGACAGCTAGTAATAACAATAATAAGCTTTTTATTAACCCTTAATACAAGTTTCTTTTTTCATTTATTTACTTTTTTCCTTCTAATATAATAGAGGTATATATTTTAAATCTAATAAGGACTCCAAATTTTGCCATTTTTTCCTGTCTCGAGCCAGTCTCAACCATAGGACTCCATCCAGCTACTTCTAAGATGTCGTCTTTCCACCTTTTGGCTGGCCTACCACGCCTTCTGGTTTTGTATATAGGGCTCCAGTTAGTCACAGTCTGTGTCCATCTCTCATCTGTCGTTCTTTGAATATGGCCTGCCCATTTCCATTTCATGGATAGTATTTGTTTTTTTTTTTTTCTAATGATTGTGCTCTTAATCTTATCTTTAAATTTTATACCCATAAGTAGTAGTAGTGACAGTTACATTTAGGAAATTTGTGTCAGCACTATAGGCCCCTTACAACTTTAAGATTGTTCCACAGAAATAAATCAAAATAGAAAATTTTATAATACTTACATAATTTGAATTTTATTAATACCGAAAACTGATATTAGGAACACTATATTTTGACTCCAAGATACGATAACGTCACATGCTCGCTATCTACATCTACACTACATTATCTTATATATAAAATTCTCGTGTCACAATGTTAATCCAATGAACTCCTCCAAAACGGCTTTACTAATTTTTACCAAATTTTATGTGCATATTCAGTAGGTCTGAGAATCGGCTACTGGGTACTTTATATATTAATAAGTGCATCTGTTGAATAAATAATAGTAAATTATTATTACAACTCGAGACTGACGGCGACCATTTGTGCGACGGGACGTTACCATGGTAACATACTTATTTAGTCACTTCAATAAAAGTATAATATGCTCGAAATACTTTATATTATTATGGCAAAGCAACGTTTGCCGGGACAGCTAGTATTATTATATTATCTACACTATTATATTTAAAAGAGAAAAGATTTGATTATTTGTTAGCATTGAATAGGCTTCGAAACTACTGCTTATCAATGGAGGCGTGGCTTGTGCAAAAATTAACACGAGCTTCGATCACTAAACGAGCGATTCCTTAGCTACGCACGCGCGTCACCGTTATACCTTGATTTATTTCTGTGGATTCCGCGATTAATATGAATGGGGCGAGAAATAAGCGTGGCAGTAAACAAAAGTCATGCTTAATAGCTAAGATAATATAAACCCTATAATATCTTAAAATGTAGTAAAATAAGAATGCACTTACATTTGTTACTAGAACCCAATTTGACAGAGGTGGAGTGATGTCTAAGGATGTGAGAAATGATTCTTTGAGACCATACAAAGTTTTTGGATCTACGTCCCAGACATCAATACTTATGTTCGTCCCAATATCTTGTCCTTTCTTGTCACTGAAAATCATAGATTTTAATTTTTTTTAAGTTATACAGGGTGTTCCAAATAAGGTGTAGTAAGCCGAAAGTGGTAACTCATGACTAGATTCTATGACTCTTAAAGGGCCCATTCATTATCCTGCATTGCAGTCCTGCTGCAGTTAGCCATGCAGGCCTGCAACACCATTCACTATCCTGCGTGCAGTCCGCCGGCTTATGCACGAAAGTGAATGGTGTTGCAGGCCTGCATGGCGGACTGCAGCAGGACTGCAATGCAGGATATTGAATGGGCCGTTTTAGAAACTCATGAAAAAAAAAAGTTTCACTTGTAACTCCTAATGTGTATTTAAGATAAGTGCTTTTAAAAATTCTATGTAATCTATTAAAGTCTATTAAAAAAATGAATGAATATTCCTATCTTATGAACAAAATGTAATCAATATACATTTTAATTGAGTTAATTGAATATCTCTCCAAAGCATACCAAACATGTTTAATGAATTAGGTAATGTTTACCTGTGTTCAATCATCGTGTCACTTCTAATTGATTCTTCCTCATCACTGGCTTGATCTGAAAAATGCATTTATTAAGGTTCTATAGACTAAATCATATTGAAAAATTGATATATTTTATTTATTTAATTTTATTCTATTTCGGTGGCTTACAGCAGTATAATATTATGATAGAAGACATTAAACTAATTGTAAGCCTCCACAGGTAGCTTGTTATTGTGAATTAATCCATACTCAATATTATAAATGCGAAAGTGAGTCTGTCTGTTACCTCTTCACGCACAAACCGCTGAAACGATTTTGCTGAAATTTGGTATGGTGATACTTTTAGACCCGGGAAATAAAATAGGATACTTTTTATCCCGGAAAAATGTAAGCTCTCGCGCGATTATCGAATTATGGTGCAACAGAGCTGCAGACGTCATCTAGTTACAAATTAAACCAAGGTTAGTCATTACTATATTTTTTTTGTTTAATATAAAAATTAGGCATGTACAGTATATTTCGGTTGTAACGACGCCGAAGGGACCGTGTTAATGTCGTCGCTATATCCGGAGGTCTCAATATCCGAAATAATAAAAAAACAAATACAATATGTAAAATACTTATTATTTAAGTATATTATACATGGGTCTTATTGAAAAACGTGATAAAGTGCATTGTTTAAGTTTAGTTTTTTGTGCACGCTTTACACCTTACATTCCTGTACATATTCCATTTTCAAAATTCCTTCTAAATCTAAATTATTTTGGCCTTCATTTCACATATGTAAATATTCACATAACTTTTCCAATCCGTAAATATTGCTTCCGCTGATAATAATTGTAATTGGTTGTAAATTTACGTCTAGGAGCCATATTTACAAGTTTAAGCAACACTGTTTACTCATTGGAATTCGTTCATTTTTTTTAACAAAATGCACATGCATAGCATTTGTTCGAACATCTGTGAACGTAAACAAAGGATAAGAAAGCTTAATGGTTTTATTAACCAGTTTTGCACCTTTGTCAGCTGAGTCGCAGTATCCGCATGGGATTTCTAGGAACCGGTCATAAAGGGTTCATAAAAAAGTTGCTACACCCGAAATCGTCGCTACATCCGAAGTCGCTGTTACCGAAAGAATTTCTTACGAGAGTATGCTTTAAATTCAAGGGGTGTAAGTTTGGCATCGCTATAACCAAAATGTTGTTACAACCGAGGTCGTTACTAATGAAATCCACTGTATTTAATTTTTTCTTCTAACTTACCCTCAGTGTCCACGCACACTAATCCCAAAGCTTGGTTTATTTTCAACTTCTCCAAAACCTTATTCCTTTGTTCCTCAGTTTTGAATTTTAGTCTGATTTGAAAATCCGACTCAGTATCTCTAAAGTCATTAACTAACAGTGCATTTTCACCAATCTGTAAAGATAATAGTGTTTTATAATTTAAAAATAAGTAAATGATCAATTGAAGAGAATAATTACTTCATATCAATTGATAATAACTTAACACAATTTATGGTTTACGAGTATAAAAAACATACAAACACATAAACTCATCAATCCCCAAGCGGCAGCCGGCTCCTGCATAACAATTGAAAATCTATTGCATCTGCGATACCCACAATGGAGGTGTGAATTAAGGTCGTGGAGGTGTAATTAATGTCAAAGATAATATGTTTTTGATTCATACATAAAATCGGTTTGGCTGGATCGATTTTATGTTAGTTTGGCAGCAATTAGCATGACAGGAGAATTTTATAAATTAATAAGATACATTAAAAGAATATAAAGTAAAAATAATATGAAGAAAGAAACATTTACCTCGTCCCTTATGTAGTTCATAGCTTGGTCACAAGTCCATCCTCCAGGTAAGTTTGTTATAACAAGCTTAAATATTTGTTCTTTATCCCCATCCATTGTAGAAATCGACATATTGGAGCCACAGTCAGATCGCTGTTTCTTTGTCGATGGCCCAGGGCTACTTTGGTTGCTACTGGAATCATCATCATTCGTAGCTTTCCTCCTTTTATTGCCACCAAACTCTATTTCAACACTCATAATGTTCCTCGTTCTATTCAACTACTCTCAAAATGATACCTTATTATTATCGACGAAATGTCGACGAATAGATTGTTCAGTGCAGCGTCGGATGAAATAGGGTAAACTAAATAGGCCTGCGCACTTCCGTGCGCTTTGACCAAAACTAAACAAGACCCATATTAATATTATGTTTTATTTCTTTTTATTGTGAATTCCATAACACATTAGCATTACATACAAAACAACAAACTTGCAACAAACATTGACGTAGTGTAGTTATGCTGAAACTTGAATGCAGTGTTGCAAAAGTGATAATTCAAAAATCGGCCAAATTTCCAGGTAATTATCGGGAAAAAACGGGAGATTTTTTTTCCAAGTAAAACAACAATATTTTTACGCTATTAACTAAAGTATATTATTAAAAACATATATAAGATACATTGAAAATGGCAAATCATTCACTTGCATACCATTTTTTGGTTGCTATTTTTGCAAACATTCTTTAAAATTTTGTGAGTATTTTCATCGCTTAATTCCTGTAGGTACACGTTCTTGGACTATTACATGAATCATCGGAGTCGGACATCGTCACATATAGCGCACTTAACAAATAACACAAATAAAATTTAAACTTTCTTTCTTTCCATGACAACTGTGCGGATGATCAAAAAACATTTCAGACCATGTAGAGGTTTGAAACCACCAATTATTGAAAGGGCAACACTATACTGAGAAAAGATAATATTATGTCCTTACTTCATTCTCACTTCCCAGTAAAGCGCTGTTTCTTTTAGTTGGGGAATCCCCTTACTAAAGAGTTTACTTATAGTTCGTCAAGAAAGTCATGACAGGCGGGAAAATTTTTAAATGAAATAAAACATATGAGAACTTTATTATATCGAGATAAAAATGTGCAAGGTGACAATATTTAAAATGTAGGTAATTAGCGTTCTCTGTGAAAATACAAAGAAAAAAATACACCTTTTAACACCTTCAGTGCGGTGCCCTCTTCTTCGTACTCTCAGTTTGGCCTGTATGGGGCCGATCACACCTGTTGATCAAATTCAGTCATGTGCGTTATCGGGTGGCAAAGACCTGTACTACCTTTTAACTTTGAAGGTAAATATATCATAAATTATATAACTTGACAGAAATTTTATTACTTAAATAGTTTCTTATTGAGTTAAATATTATACTATTTCATTCGGCCCGAGATTGTTGTATTCTTATATAATAAAATAATAAATTTTAAATGTAAGATCAGAAGCACCTGATATCAGCATAGAAAGTATAGAGAGGCTAGTGTTGTAAATTGCTTAGTACTTCAGTCGGAATTTCCAGGAATTGTTATTGTATTCTATTGTTGTCGCGATCACCGGTGCTCGCGCGGGGCCTGAAGGATTAGTATCAACAATCCGTGCATTTTATATTTATTTTGTATCACCTGGCTTTGTACTAATTATATTATGTAATTGATTGTACTCTTGGTTTTAGGTGGATAATTGGATATTCATTTTAAACACAAATAAAACACAATCTTACATGCACTTTCTCCACTATATTCATTAATTATTAAAAAATTTAGCTAAAAACACGACCGGTTTCGAAATGACCTAACCGGATCGGACCTGATGATTAATTATTTCGAAACCAGTAGTTTTTTTAGCTAAAATTTATGACAATTAATTAATATAGTTAGAATTGAGATTTATCTACCCTCTTTTGATCCGGACGAGTGTCAATTCACAGCGACACAAGGGTGTGACGAGATTGAGAATATCTGGCTTTTGTATTTGGCAGTTTTTCAGTGTTATTTACTGTTCGCAGAATATGTTTACGAGCAGTGGAAGTGGATTGCTATAGGAAACACTATTTATTCCTGTCCAAAGAACGTTTATTATTATTTTAGAAAATATTACACTTTTTACTTAGCACAATATCAAGGAGTCCACTTTTGACAAGAGAGTGACACAAGCCCATAGAGAATAGACACCACAAAGCAGAGAGGGCACCATAGATTAAAAAATATATTTAATATAAATTTAATGTTGCCTTATTTTTAACACACCCCCTCAACAATAAATTTTATTATAATATTATAACCCTTAACTTATTTTTCATTTCCATCACACCCCCTTAATAAGTACAGTTAGGAAACCTAAAAAAAAAAAAAAAAAAAAAAAATATAACTATTTGACCGACTGGCTTTTTACAGATGAATAAGTAATAACTGTAACTTAAACTTAAAATTTTATTTGACTATACAATTCCTAAACTTTTCAAAACATTGCTTGCCCAATGGCTTTGTAAACATGTCTGCAATATTCTCATTTGTATTAACATATGTAACATTAACTTCACCATTACATACCTTTTCCATTATATAATGATATTTTATATCTACATGTTTCAATCTTTTATTACTGTCACTAGATGATGAAATTTTTATTACACTTAAGTTATCTTCTAAAATATTTATATTAACATTATATCCAAAATCAATTAATAATTGCTTAAGCCAGCAGCCCTCAGTTATAGCTAAACACAGTGCAATATATTCAGCTTCACAAGATGACAATGATACAGATTGTTGTTTTTTTGTACCCCATGAAATAGGACAATTAAATATAAAGAATATAAATCCAGAAGTTGACCTTCTGTCGGCTATATCCCCAGCCCAGTCTGCATCAGTATAACCTTGTAATGTTACATTGCTATCATTATACTTATACACTAATGACAAAGAAATAGTACCTCTTATATATCTCATAACTCTCTTTAAACACTTATACAATGCCATACTTGCACAGTTTAAATATCTACTAAGAAATCCTATTGCTAATGATAAATCAGGTCTCGTACAACATGCATATAATAAACTACCTAATATGCTTCTACAAGTACTCTCAATTTCTTTGCTTTCTGGTTTATTTCTCTTTAACAATTCAAAATTAAAGTTTTGCTCTAGTGGTGTAGACACCGTTTTACATTTATACATATTATGTTTAATTAATAATGATTTAAGATATTTTTCTTGGTTTATTACTGTTACAAAATTTTTTACATCTTGTTTTACACTTATACCCAAATATGCGTTTGCTATACCCAAGTCTTTCATACTAAATTTATTACATAACGAATTCTTAAATGCTTTTATCTCTATATCATCATTTCCATAATAAATTAAATCGTCCACATATAACAATAAATATATAAACTTGTCATTTTGTTTTCTAAAATATAAACATGGGTCATTTTTGGATCTAACAAAATTTTCTTGTAACATGAAATTATTAAATTTTTCATTCCAATAACGGGGTGATTTCTTTAAACCATACAAAGATTTTTTAAGTTTTACAATTTTATCATTATGAAGTTTCATAAATACCTTTTCTTTAATTTCGCCATGCAGAAATGCTCCTACGACATCCATCTGGAATACGGGTAACCTCTTTTGGACTGCAACTGCCATCATAGTTCTGAAAGTTGTTAAGCTCGCTACGGGTGTGTACGTATTGTTGTCACAGTTCTTCTGTTCGAAACCTCTTGCCACTAGCCTGGCCTTGTATAGTTTGTTGCCATCTGCTTCTTTTATTTTAAAAACCCATTTGCTACTAATAACGTTTTCCTCTTTAGGTACATTTTTCACCTCTTCCCAGGTTTCGTTTTTTTCCAGTTGAGTCATTTCATTTTCTATGGCTTCAGCCCACTTTGTTTTTTCAGGACTAGCCATTGCATCTTCATAAGATATTGGCTCTTCGCCTAGGCAAAAAAAATTTGTGTCATAATCGTTCATCCAATTCGGTTGCCTTCTTTTCCTCTTTTGTGTTTGATTGTCAATGTTATCTTCTACCTCAGGTAAGATATTATTTTCTGTTTCAAGCAAATTTATTTCATCTCTTTCTGGTGTTTCATATAACTCTACATTTTCTTCCTCTGTTTCAGATTGGATTGAACTTTCTTCGTAGAATGAGTTGATATTAGAATCCTCCTGTTCCTCTTCTTCGGGGTTATCTATCAGTAAGTTTTCTTTTTGTACATATATATCTTTATTTTTATTATTATGTGTCTGATAATTCATGTTAATTACTACAATTTCTCTTTTTAATTCTACATCATTTTTCTTTGGCAAGTAAACTCTATATCCTTTTCTCGTCTCTCCATAACCAACAAATTTTCCAAATTCTGATTTGTAATCCCATTTTAGTCTCTTTTGATCAGGTATATGAACTGCTACGTCTACTCCAAAACTATACAGGTTAGTTATATTATATCTCGGTCTTTTATACCATAGTTCATAAGGAGTTTTGTCTGTTATTCTACTTTTTCCTGTTCGATTCAAGATGTATGTTGCAGTATTTACTGCTTCTGCCCAAAATTCTTTTCCAAGTTGACTTTCCGCTAACATAGATCTAGCCGATTCCACAATTGTGCGTATCTCGCGTTCTGCGCAACCATTTTGTTCTTGGAGATATGGAATACTTTTCTCATGTCTTATACCTTTAGAATGCAATAATTTTTCCACAATTTTATTCACAAATTCTGTTCCATTGTCACTTCGCATAACCTTAATAGTGTGGCCTGTTATATTTTCACTCTCACTTATATAGTTCATAATATGTTCTGCTGTTTCATTTTTATTTCGTAGAAAATATACTCTTCTATATTTTGAGTAATCATCAACTAGTAAAAGGAAATATTTCGCACCTCCCAGTGACACACACTCCATCGGTCCACATATGTCCATGTGTATTAAATCTCCTGGTTTTTCACCTCTTGTGTCACTTTTATTAAATGGTAACTTATGTTGTTTACCTTGTAAACATGATGTACATATCTCTGAATCACCTTCTTTATACTCAATATTGTTTTGTTTCAGAATAGTCTTCACATGCTTAATATTCTGGTGACCTAACTTCGAATGCCACTCAGCGAGTCCACTATTTATTTGACCAACCATAGCAATATCTGATTCATATTTAAAATTCATTAAAAACATTTTACCTTTTCTGTATGCGGTTGCTTTAATTAAATTATCTTTTATAAAAGTGCATGTCTTTTGATCACACCTCATTGTATAACCTTTATCCATTGCTGCCGATGATGAGAACAGATTTACTTTTATTTCTGGTATAAATAGAACATTGTATAGAATAGTATGTATCCATTGTTTTCCATCGTAAGCGCTCAAGTGTATTTCACCTTGACCAAGAGCTTTTATGATTGAACCATCACCAATAATGATGTCTTTCGGCATTGACAAAGTTTTATAGTTTTTGAACATATTTTTGTTTTTGCACATATGTTCTGAGGCACCACTGTCCATCACCCAGCATGTTTCTAGAAAATTATTTGCATAGGAAAAGTTTATCGCTGATGTAATGAATGCATTTGTATTACCTTTTATGTTGTCAGATTTTTGGTATGAATTATTTTTATTTCTAAACCAGCAGTCTTTTTCTTTATGATTAAACTTTTTACATATTTTACACTGCTTATAGTTTTTACCAGTGTTAAAATTGTTCATGTTTTTCTTACAGTTTTTTTTATAATGTCCAACTTGTTGACATTTAAAACATTTTCTTTCGCTGTTTCTTGATTGGGTAGATAAAGCCATTTTCTCCTCATAAACATTGTTACGTTGCTCTTCTAGCACCAATCTGGATATTAATTCAGATAATTTCCTGTCTGCCATAGGAACTGAATCCCAGGCTGAAATAAAATGTCTAAAATTTTCTGGCAAAGAACTAATAATTTTAGTGACTACCATGGATTCGGGTATTTTTCCACCTGCCTGATTTATTCTATTTGCCAATCCTTCTAGCTTTGCAATATATAATGATATTTCCTCATTTTTAGTATATTGGGCTTCAAAAAACTTTTGTTGCAATATGTGTAAAGACGTGTCAGATTTCGATTCATATATTGAACACAACTTTTCCCATATTTCTTTAGCAGTCTCACAGTTTGACACTTGTAAAATATTTTTGTTGTTCAACCTTGTTACAATTATCGATTGTGCCTTTGCGTCTCGTGTCGGCCATTTTACATCTTGTCCATCATTTATATCTGATCCGTCTACAACTCCAAATATTCCTTGTGCTTTTAATATTACACGAATTTGAAACTTCCAAGACGTCCAATTCGATAATCCTTCCAATAACACTAAGTTTTGGTTTTCTGAAGTAGCTTCCATATCTATACCGTTTGACCCGGCCCGTCCTTTGTTCCGACCTCGCTTTACCGCGATATTAATCTATAGCAATCCGGAGTTCTGAGCCCATAACCTGTTCGCAGAATATGTTTACGAGCAGTGGAAGTGGATTGCTATAGGAAACACTATTTATTCCTGTCCAAAGAACGTTTATTATTATTTTAGAAAATATTACACTTTTTACTTAGCACAATATCAAGGAGTCCACTTTTGACAAGAGAGTGACACAAGCCCATAGAGAATAGACACCACAAAGCAGAGAGGGCACCATAGATTAAAAAATATATTTAATATAAATTTAATGTTGCCTTATTTTTAACATTTACCAACAAAATTTTGCCAAAAAAACTAATATTTAAAAGAATTAGTTAATTTTGAGTCCTTACAACGAAAATAACAATTGATTAATATACATTAATAATACTTATTACAAAAGTTTTGAATCTTAAGCGAGTTTGAGTCATTTTTGATAAACTCAAAAAATATTTTTTTCATTATACCTATAACACAGAAACGACCCAACCTGTTTGAGTCGTTTTAGTTATTTGATAGAATGACATTTCCAATCCAATCTAAATTATTAGAAATGATCCAAACGGTTTGAGTCAATTCTGATTAATCAACTTTAAGGCCTAACTCCTAGAAATACCATTACTCAGAAACAACTCAAGTGGACTGAGTTCGTTCAGCTATTTAGAGTTCTCTTCATACTGTGGGTTGAGTCGATCGAGGGGGTAAAAAAAATTACTTTCGGTGTATATTTTATAAATCGGGGTTTCACTACATGGTAGATTCGACCCTCAAGAGTACGATGGTATACTCAATTTTGCCCATTTTGTGGGTTGAGTCCTCTCTGCTTAACTACGTCCACATGTTCTTCTTTTTTTTCTTTTATTGGCACCACAGATAAGTATTAGCACTTTAGGGCTTTTCAGTTTTCGGCAGGTTCGGCTATAATGCCCGAGACACACGAGGCTAATTTTTCAAGCTAGGATAGCAAGCTAGTTTTTTACCAAACTGTTCTGGCTTGCTGACCTAGCTTGGAGCATGCTAGTTCTATATGATATTTAATGTACCGTAATTTCTTCTTTTCATGCACTTTTTCCACTTTTATAAATTTATTTTATTTTAATTATGTTTCACAAATCACACGACCGGTTTCGATAAAATCGATTCGATAAAATCATGCTAGTTCTTTTACAAATAAAGATAGTTTTGTCTACACGAAGCCAGAAGTACTAGCTTACTAGCTTACAAACACTAGCTTGCTATCCTAGATTAACACCGATATAAGGCTCTCTCTCAGTGTATTTAACTCAATGGTCCCGGCGCGGCAAGGGCATAACATTAATCATGGCCAGTGTCAATATCCCATATAGTCTGGTGTCAACTGGTGTCAAACTGGTGTCAACGAGGATAAAAATTCTTGGCAACCCTGAGAAGAAATGTCAGGCCAAAGAGGAGGTAAACTGTATACTACGTAACAAGAGGTCGGACTTAGAAGAAAAAAATAAACATCCGTTATTTTTTTTAATTTGAAACTAAGCTAGAAAATTTTAAGTGCAAAACTTTTCACTCTAAACATACCAAAAATTAAAAAAATAAAATAAAAAAGAAATGAGCTCAAATAAATGTTTTATTTCAATAAAAAATATGGTACATAGCTAAATAAATAGGCTAATAAGGTAAGTTAAACAATAAAACAGATTTAATCCACAAGTTTTTGTTGATTTCTATTAATAATATTACAGTACAGTTTTATGTATTTTATTTATAAATATAATAGAATAGCTATCTCTAATAATCTATGCTACTCTACTAACTACTTGATTGGCTTATACAGTAAACTCTATATAGGGAGGGGATTAAAGCTGCGCGTCCACCAGGTCGGAATCGGGACGTACGGTGCGGACGGCGCGTCGTGTAGTCATATATTTGTCAGGCGCAGAATGACGTTCCAGTACTTCTAGTGCAGTTCACAGTAGTCAATACCATAAATAGTAAAGCAACAAATCCGTCCGCTGCGTACCTACGCTCCGATTCCGATCCAGTGGACGCGCACCTTTATACATACACACTTAAGTATCATTACTTTGTTTCGTTATACCCTGTATACGACAGCTGAAATCTATCGCGTGGGCTCAGGCCAGCTGCATACCACCTCACGTCTTGATCAGAGGATTTTTTCCTTGGTGGCCGTACCACTCATAATCCCATACCTTCCTCCTCCTCCTAAGATCTCCATAACAGCTATTTCTTGCAGACTAAAATGTTGCAAACTAGTATAGGGACCTAAAAATCTGAAATTAATGAAACATTTTACTTACTACATTTCCATACAGTTTACATAAATTATTAAGTATACTTATCAACCTTATGTATTCTTACAATAAAACAATATACACATTTTAACATTTTCCAAATTAACTGCATACTGATATACATTATAATATTTTCTATGAAATAATAATCTATCTTTTTCATATTAACCTCTCGAGCGTCGGGCGGCTCCTGGAGACAAATAAAATTAATATAGTTTAAGTTGTAAATTATTGTACAAATATGCAAATAATACTACGACATACTTTGTATTAGAACATGGTATGACATAGTTATGTTTTGCTTCAATTTATCAATTTACGGTTACATTTACATTTTACAATGCCTTTCGTTTTTCATTAATTAATCCACATAATTTATAATTTTTGTATGAGTTGCTACAAAATAATTTTCACATTATTATTATTTTAAAAAAAAAATTAAAACCGACTTCCAAGGTAAAAACAATAATAACATTAATATGAACTAAAAAGTATTAAATAATTTCTACTATCTAATAGTGCCTTTTTCCGAATTCGGCTAAACCTCAACTATTTCTGTACTCAATCTTCATAATTTTGAAGTCGGTACCAGATAGCTGAAACTTCAGTCCTCTGACAGAATATTTGAAACTTTTGGAACTGGCACCGACTTCAAAATTATGAAGATTGAGTACAGAAATAGTTGAGGTTTAGCCGAATTCGGAAAAAGGCACTATTAGATAGTAGAAATTATTTAATACTTTTTAGTTCATATTAATGTTATTATTGTTTTTACCTTGGAAGTCGGTTTTAATTTTTTTTTTAAAATAATAATAATTTCACTCTTTTTAGTTACACTAGTAGATAAACCTTCGCGTATATTTTACCTAAGTATCTTATTACAATTTGTTAAGAGTCACAACTCACACTCACAAAATAATATATTATCAGTGAAGTGAACATATTGTGCTAAGTAATTTAACAATTTTAATGCTTCAAGCCCCAAGCGGTCACCGGCGATTGCGATAACAATAGAAAGGCTATTGTGTCTCGTTTTTCCACGATCGAAGGATCTATCAGATAAAAAATAGTATAAACTTGCATAGGATGTAGCGTAGCTACTCATAATATTTAATATTATCATAATTATTGACAGCTGTTCTTGTAATAAAGAATTCAAATCGATACTTAGTGCGCCATCTATCGATTAATAAGTATAACTAATTAAAAAGACTCTTAATGACTTTGTTTTGTTTGAATGCTCTTTTTACAATAACTTTATTTCAATTCTATTTGTCTATTTAAATTTTATAAAGTAGTTAATAAAGTATTCGATCTGTATATAAAGTAGTTAGTAAAGGATTCGATCTGTCGTCTGCCGCCATGCGCCGCGCGGCGGCGACGCCGTCGCCTCTACGGCGCCGACCGCCGTCATGTATTAAATAAACAGGTGTTGTTATACAGTACATAATTATTATTATTAGTATATCCATACCTATGCCTTGTACTATTATCTAGTCTGTGCCATGAGACATTGGTGACCTTAACACGACGTGGTAATGATGATGATGACGATGATGATGATGATGATTATGATGATGAATATAAATTGCATAGTAGCATATGCCTTCTGTTCTTAAAACAACGCCGAAACTCCCAAACGTGTATCTATAAGGAGTCAGGAGTTCTCTCAGCATCTTCGAAACCATGGTATACCTTGACCCAATATTTGACTTTTTGGTAGCATATTCTTAGTACACTTCACATAAAACCAAAATCACCATATGTTTCCATATAAATTTCGAGGAGTTCCCTCGATTACTCATGGATCCCATCATCAGGTCACCACTTTTGTGAACATGGTACCAAATTGGAGTGAAACCTTATACAACAAAACAAAAATTTCGAAAATCGGTTCACAAACGGCGGAGTAATCGTTGAACATACAAAAAAAAAAAAAAAAAAAAAAAAAAAAAAAAAAAAAAAAAAAAAAAAATATCCACAGCCGAACATATAACCTCCTCGTTTTTTGGAAGTCGGTTAAAAATGAAAATCGAACTTTGAATTTTAAACTCCTTCTTCGTCTTTTTTCTGATGTAGTTTATATTCTTTATGGTCGTTTTTATCAGCCAATCACAGTCAACCTTGCACAGATTAGCTGATTTTTGGATCTCGTTTAGTAATTAGTAGGCAGTAGCTTTGGAACCCAAATTTTTTTTGTTCGGGAATTTCGTCCACCTGTGTCAGGCAAAAAAAAAATAAGCCGTGGATATCACAATTTAATTTTTGAAATTCAAACGAAAAAATTAAAATCCGAATAAATAAAAAGAAGAATAATTGCTATTTTATATATAATACTAAGAAGTTTATATTAGGAAATATTTTGACGATGAGTATCGATATACCAGATTGTACAAAACTACCCCTCAGTGAGCACATAGAGGCATACAATAAAAGAAGTAAAGTAATAAGAGAACATGTAGAGTCCATTCAGTGTAACCAAGATTTAGCTGACAAAGTTATTCATAACTATTTGATTGTCAAGAGGATTTTAAAAAACTTGCACTGGCAAGATTTGATGGTGTGTAAACATGTTTGTAAAACTTGGCATGCAGCTATTAAAAGTTTGGCTTTGGAGTGCAGAGGACCTAGGAAGTTTGGTATAGTATTCAAGCCTGGAAGATCTGAGTTTATTAAGTCTGGAAATTTGAATGTACAACCTTTGTTAGTCCTAACATTTATTTGTGTGAAATACAAGGAAATTATGATACGGGAGTGCAAAAGTATAGTGCCCAAGACTTGCCAGCCAAGCTGCGGTGAATACCATTGTTGTAAGTTAGATATTACATATTACTTTGAGGCTTAGCCCAATAGCGCACTACCGGCCAAGCCGCAGCGGCCAGATCGCAGCGGCCACCGAAAGTATGGTGGTGGTCTATGGCGGTTTCAAACTAAGGTTATGGCCTCTGCTGCCTAGCCGCTGCAGCCTGACCGCTAGTGAACGCCCTTACTCCAGTCATCACATAGACTTTACTTGCAGTAAATATATATTTTAATAATAAAAAAGTATAATATATTATTTTGATAGTTTTAGACATAGTGGATAAGTTTACAAGTGCACCAAAGGATTGTATGATCACAGTGATATGTAAGAAGTCAGAAGACAGGTTCATTCCACTTCCCGTGGAAGATGTTCCGTATAACTGCTATTTCGTAGCTGATCTGTACATACCAATAATACCACAAGTGAGATGTCATAGAATCATTAACAGGCAGGAACGTCCATTCCAATGTAGTATATTCTATAATTTAAATTTCAGCTATTCTGTCAATAGCACTAGTTCCATAACTAGTGCTATTGACAGAATAGCTGAAACAGAAATTTTCAAAGGCGTAATTATATTTACTAGTAATGACATATATGGCAATGCATTGAATTCAACACTTTGGGAACATTTGAAAAAAGTGTAAGTATAAATTTTAGTTTTGCTTTACGCCATTCTTATGATATTAATACAATACTAAAGTATTGATGTTAATCTTATGGTATTTTGTATATTGAAACATAATTCAAGATGCAAGCTTCTTATATTAATTTTATGTCAAGATATAGTTTTATTGCAACCCATTTAAATAGTTTGTATAACTTTTTTTGTTTTCAGGCAGCCAAATGTACCTTTTGCATTTGGTGGGTGTGTCACTGAATGCACTATTAAGCACAGTGATGTCAAGATCAAACATAATACCATTGCCTCAAGCAATGCAATGTCAATTATTGCCTTTACAGTCCCAAAGAAGAAGGAGAATGAGAGTAATTTTGATATGTTCTCACTAATATTGGACTCCAAAATGAAGACTAAGGATAATATTGAGCAGGCTATAACACAAGTAAATATTACATACTAATATTATATATGTGAAAACACTTTCATGTCTCTCACCTCTTAATGCTCAAACTGCTGAGCCGATTTTGCTGAAATTTGGTATGGAAATACTTTAAGTCCAGGGAAAGGACATACTTTTTATCCTGGAAGAATATACAGTTCCCTCAAGATAAATGATTTTTGTTGCAACGGAGTTACGGGCATTATCTAATGTTATATATATATATTTTACTAGATGATGCCCGCAACTCCGTTGCGTCAAAACTCGTTTATCGCGCGGGAACCGTACATTTTTCCGGGATAAAAAGTAGCCTATGTCCTTTCCCGGGACTCAAAGTATCTCCATACCAATTTTCAGCAAAATCGATTCAGCGGTTTGGACGTGAAGAGGTAACAGACAGACAGACAGACACACTTTCGCATTTATAGTATGGATTACTCTGTAATGATTATCTTTATGAAGCATCTAGGGTTGTTCATGAAAAATTACCATACGTTATTAGTAGAGACTGGATTATATGCAACATAAAAAGCTTGTTATAAGCATGCAAATATGCATGTAAAATGCTAGAAATATGCACGAAAATTAGAAAAATATGCAAAATTTTATGACAATATGCAAATTCAAAATCTGCTTACAATTAGTAAATTATTTTTTGATAGGCGATAATAGACCGTACAGTAACATTATAAACATGTCATTAAAATTATTTAAAATCTTTGTAAAGGTAAGCAATCAATTAATATTTTTCTAAATTTTCAGAAGTAAGATTGTGTCTATGATAATTTAGAATTATATTTTTGTAAATAAAAAAGGTTCGCAGTTTCCTCTACATTCACTGAGGAAACTGAGCAGAATTTGAACTTGGGTGCTATGTAGCACTTACAGTTTCTGGCAAAAGTTCTGCTGTTTAATTTGTATTTAGCGAGCGCGACTTTCTTCTCTTTCATTTTACTATCGTAACTGTCAAAACAAAACATGTGCACGGCTATAACAGACTGCATTCAAAATGCAGTAAAAAGTCACAACTATTGCTTGATACCCCTTATGTTTTGTAACTGTTATTGTTATTTTTGGTCGCATTTTCGGAACGCAGCATTAGTGAAAAATGTTGTAAATGTACCGATAATATGCTACTAGATCTTAGGTAAAATATGCTATTACTGCTGAGAATAGCTAAAATGTGCAAATGCATATGCAAATATGCAAATGCATATAATTCGGTCTCTAGTCATTAGTTTTCATCAGAATATACCCATTTCATATTTACATGAGTATAACTTACATTACATTTATTGTTCTATTTCAGTTTTCTAACCGAGTGCCACATTTTGAGTACAGTGCTGCTATTAAACTAGGCTCCCTTAAAAGACTTCACAAGTACAATATTGAAGATGATTGTTTTAGATCATGTTTCCCGGACACAACATTCACAGGATGCTGTTGTTTATCTGGACTAGGCACCAACCATCCCGCAGAGCCTAATGAACATATTCCAACACCTAAGAGAATCAAGATGGAGCCAATAATTTTCTATAATGATGATGAAAATGTCACAGTATTTATCTATATGGGTTGGGGAAAAGTTACTGCAACCATGGGTCCCGTCGCCAAATGAAGTTGCACATTTACTCTTACTACTAAAGTATTAATTGGAATATTGTGAAGAAAAGATTTAAATTTTTAATACAATTTTTTTTTATTGTAACTGTATTTTTAACTTAGACATTATATCAATTCCATAAATTAACAACAAAAAATGTACATGAGCTATAGAACCTGCTACAAATTACAATCAGTCATCATAATTATATGCTGCAGACTGCGGTACTTACATTTTTTGTAAGTTGGTTAGAATAATTTAATATCTATCCATATTAATATTATAGATGCGAGTGTGTCTGTCTGTCTGTTACCAGTGTTACCTCTTCACGCTCGAACCGCAGAATCCCTACGCAGAACCGATTTTGCTGAAATTTGGCATGAAGGTACTTTGAGTCCCAAGAAAGGCCATAGGATTTTGTTCCGAAAAAATGTACGGTCCCCGCGCGATAAACTAGTATTGGCGCTACGGAGTTGCGGGCATCATCCAGAATGATTCTAGTATTTCTAGTTCATAATGATTAATAATTATATTATAATTATATTATTATGAACACATGGTAATTCCTCTTTCTTTCAACTAATAAACTCTTGATTCAGAATGAATACATTATACAGGTAGTTTTATCCTAAAGCGCTTATTCCACTTATCCTAGCTAGGAACCTAGCTTTACTAAATGTTATTCCACTTGACTAAATCGGAAACGATTTAGGATCCTAGCTAGGCTAGGAGCCTAGCTAGGATGAGTGGAATAAGCGCTTAAGGTCTCTCGATTCTCGAATGAATTTTTTTAAAATACTTTATTCGGCTGCATTGTTGACTGTCGTGGACTTGAGCTTTACAAAAATAAAAATAAAAACTGTCAATCGATCCATTTGACATCTGTCAATTCCATCTGTGAATTTTCATGATCCAGTGGTCTCGAACCTACCGATTTTTCGGTATTTCTACCGATATGGGCTCTGTTCTACCGAAATACCGAAACATAACGATTTTTCAACGATTTTTACAGTTTAAATGGATTTTTTTTAAGTTGGTAACTCTTTTCTTATATAATGGGGGAAGCCCTCAATAGCATGGCTTCCCGCTCGACTCGGGAATTTACCTGTCTAATGTATAAAAACAGAAATTCGGTTTAATTTTTTCAATTTTCACTTTGACTTCAGTGATGACTGATGGCTGATGAAGTGATGACAAACGGGAAAAAAATTCTAAACGTAATCACGCTTAAAAGGTGTATTTTTTTCTTTATATTTTCACAGAGAACGCTTAATACATTTTAAATATGGTCACCTTGCACATTTTTATCTCAAATTAATAAAGTTCTCATATTTTTTATTTCATTTAAAAAATTTCCCGCCTGTCATCACTTTCTTGACAGACTATATTAAGATTGTTATATTTTAGTCTGTAAGTTTTTTTTAATAAATAAATGAATTTGATTGAATATTGTATTTTTTTTTTGTCAAATACCGATTTTGGTTTGGGTACAAATATACCGATTTTAGCTGGCAATTCTACCGATCTCGCTCTATGACGTTCGAGACCACTGCCATGATCCATCAAACAAATATTTTATGTACAATCATTTCAAAATTCTTGTGTGGATTGTAGTTTATAAATAAAATAATACACAAATCTTTAAAAGATATAGAAACAGAGAGAAAATGACCTCTAACAACGTACTATACATGAAAGGAATGCATTTGGTAAGAAGTCATAATATTTCCCGAATAACATCCTTGATGAATTATCTTTTTCATATTCTACACCATTTTATTAGATTTTTAGAATTAATAGGTACTTGTAAAAAGGAAATGTTAAACATATTGTTTTCTAAAGGGCTCCCGAGACGATCAAACGGTTTGATTCAAACCTTACGTGTTTGATGCAACCGTTTGATGTCGGTTTGAACGGTTTGCCGTTTGTCAATCGACACTGCGCAGATTGGTTCAATACGCGCTGTGGAGTACACGTCTTGTGACCCAACCCAAGTTAAACAATACATGTATAGTACAACAAAAATATTTACTTAAATAGGACTTGTAGTTCCGGAGATATGTGAACACAAACATAAAACGTACATACACTTGAAATTTTGCACATTTGTTCAGATGCTGATATAGACTAACATTTATACGAAAACTGGACAGTTCTGGAAATATTACATACATACCCGTCAAATTGATAACCTCCTCTTTTTAGTCGGTTAAAAATAATGTACTCCAAAGAATAGTACAAAGTTTGTTCAAACGCATCTGAACACAATCAAACGGCGCGTCAAACACAACAAAAAAATGAAATTTCATCAAACGAGCTTCAAACACGTAAATGTTTGACAAACCGTTCAATCTAGCTTTGTAAAACGATCAAAATGGTTTGAGTCAAACCAAAATTTATGTGTTTGAGTCAAACCGTTTTTTTTTTTTTTATCGTTGGGGGTAGTCCGCACCCGGGACTACCCACTAAAACCCCAACAGTGTTCCTGTTCTTGAAGGTGGGACTACGGGAAACGCGTGATACACGACCGCAGCTCCACCACCTCTGCCTCTTTGGGCTCTACTCGTGGAAACACCACATTTCATACCGCTCCCCGACGATGCGCTGGAACACCTAGCACATTGTGGCCTACCCGGGACTCGAAGTCATGGGCGACGGCAGCCCCATGCCGACGCCCCGAGCTCCCCTGCTAAGGCGGGACGTCGTGACCATGTCTGGCCCTGCCTGCCTTCTCCGAGGATCGTGCGCCTCTCGCCTGCGCTCCGCCTCCTCCTTCGAATCCTAAATCCTAAATCCCGGTCCCGTGCTACTCTTCTCCATCGCCGTATTTGGTCTGGCGGTGGGATCCGTCCTTCTTCGCGTTCCTCCTGGCACAGCCAAAATATTTCTGCCAATGATTCGGCTTCGATATCCCACGGGATACTGCCGGCAAGGACACACGCGGCATTTTTGGAGATGGTCCGATATCCCCTTATTGCCATCGTCCGTTGCAATCCAGTTAGAATCCTCCTGGTAGAGGTTGTCAGTCGCTCGGCCCATATCGGCGCACCATACATGCACATGGAGCGAATTACTCCCATGTACAGGTGCCGACGTCTCAAACTGGGTCCCCCTAGGTTCGGGAGAAGGCCCGCCAATGCGCCGGCGGCCTTGGAGAGTTTCACCGTTAAACGGCGGAAGTGCTCTTTAAAAGTCCACCGACTATCCAGCACTACACCCAGGTATGTCATGGACTGACTGAGGGGTCCCTTAACTTAGCTTTATTATAAGTATAGATACAAAATATAATATAAGTACTAAGATTTACATGAACTAAAAATTATTAAGTAAATAAATTTTTCTATCTAAAAGTGCCTAATACAATAAACACTAAACTACAATAAAAACTGGAATAATAAGAAGTAAAAAAAACAGTTTAACTATAAAATAGGTTGTCATCCAGACTGCTGCCCTTAGGGAGCATACCCAAAATTGTTATCGCTTTGTGCGTTATGTTGGCCGCAATTCAGATTTTAGATAAGTAAATAATTAGGAACAGGGAAAGTCAGATTATGAGATGAAATAAATTGTATTAATTATTTGTAACCAATAGCCAATAGGTACCAAAGTAGGTATTGGTTAGCAAATTTCTTGCCACTTCAGCCCAAATCACGAAGCCCCCAATCTTATTTAGATAAATATTTAATTATTGTATTGTATATTAAAGGTAAATAGATAAAATCATAATTATACTGAGTCAAAATCTGTGCCATATAGAATACATAAGTTTAAATACTTACTACAAAAACAAATTGTAAAATAAATTAAGGAACTATGCTAATATTGTATAAAAATTCTGTATTTATGGGAAAAGAGACTGCTAGCCCTAACTACAGGTTTCCTAACCTATATAGGGTAGCAGGCACTTCACCTCACCTGATTTTTATGTAGTGTCTAAAAAAAATTTATTCTATTCTTCTTCTTCTTATTTTTGTGAATTCTAAAAAAATTGTTAAAACCTTTTTCGTCTAAATTTTCAGTCTGGATCGGAGCAAGAAATTGATGAAGAAGATGAAGATATTTGGGATGATAGGAAACTCAATGATGCCTATGACAAGGCGCTTAGAATGGCCAATGCAGAAGTGGCTAAGAGAATAGCTATGTCTACAAATACACAGGCAAAAGACAAACATGGTAACTATTATGGGAAGTTAAAAGTCAGATGCGATCAAACTTTTTTTATTAACCCTGTCTACAAATCAACTATTAATTTTTATCATTCTCTTTTCAAACTCTTCAAAAACAATAGTCCTCTGTTGTTCAAATACTTCATGATGTTTTTGTTTTTCAGATAAAGGTAAAAATACCGCTCCAAAGCATTCAGATAAGTCTTCCAAGAAGGAACTGTCTCAGTGGAAAGCCGGTATGCACTGCCGAGCTGTGTATGACGAAGATGGTATAGAATATGAGGCCTTATTGATGAGAGTTATAAACGAGAAGGAGTGTATTGTTAGATTTTTAGGTGAGTAATAATAATTAATAGACTGGTTAGTGTTGAATGAATTTTGATATAAAATAAAGACTAAATAATATGTAGCTGTACAAATTTTTGTCTATTTAATCCATAATTACTAAAGTTAGGCAGTAAGGCAGGATAGACAGACAGATGTAGAAAAAGTGTAATTAATGCTTCAAGCCGCAAGAGGTCACCGGCAACCGCGATAACATTAGAAAGGCTATTGTGTCTCGTTTTTCAATGATCAAAGAATGAAATATAAACTCATACTATAGAACCCTAACAATCCAAATGTAGAGTAAGAAAATTCATTATACTTACAAGTTTACAAAATAATTGATTTCAAATGACAAAAAAATTAAAATGTTTCTTGTTGAAATTTCCAGGATACAACAACACCGAGATTGTGGAAATAAATTCTCTCAAGCCGTCCCTGGGTAAACTGGAGCGCACCAGACAGATAGAAGACACACTGTTGGAGAGAACAGATGATGCGTGCAGTGAGGTGTCACAGTTGGAGAAAATGGAGTGCAGCGATAGAGCTTTCAGCGTTGCCAGTTCAGGTATTAAGGAACATGTAGAAAGTTGTACTATCAGATGATTCATGAGCAGTGGCGGGGCAAGACCTAAATTTGGTGTGGGCGAGAAATATCTTGCGAGGCCCCCAAAAATATTTTTTGCGAGGTCCCCCTGGTGGATGACGCAAGAGGACGGATTTGTTATGAGAAAGAAATTTTTGATACTCAAACTTTTATTTAAAACACTTTTTATTTATGAATATTTGAGTATCAAAACTCGTAAATCCTTAAAAAAACCTCGTGGTCCAAGGGGCGCGAGGTTCCTTAGACCGCGAGGCCGTGGGCGACCGCCCACACCGCCGCCTCTGTTAATAGGTAGATCGTACGACGCCGTACGACGTCGTGCCGTGTTTTTGTGTCCCGGCCCTAATTTGATCGCTTAAAATTTAGTATAATATTATTATTTTTAGCAATATTTATTATTTTATAATAAAAACACCTGCATGGTAGGGGCAGCAGAGGGCGTTGATAGTATTCCTGTGCGTCAACTAGATGGCGTTTTTTTGAGAATAAACAACGACGCGTTGTTAGTATTCCTGGGCGTCAATAGATGGCGTTTTGGCAATTTTTTTTAATTATTATTAGTAAATAGTTATAGATTTTTTGAACATAAGAAATAATTTCGTTCCATTCAGGTGTCCCTTGACACCTCTAAAAAAGTGTCGTTACAACTTTTTTGTCTAGCCCCCGCAAGGCGCAACGCGCGTTAAGGAACTCTGTTCCAATATTTTGCCTAATATTATATGCCTGAAAATAATAATTTAAGTATGTACTAACTTTTAAGCTGTTGATTTAGCAAAGTAACATCTGGTGCTAATGGTGCTATTAACTAATTTAGTCGCGTTATATCAAACCCATTCAATTGTCATAACTCGACCAAATGAAGTATATCTGCATCTTCATCATCAATTTATTTGATGATACATTGACCTATCACTGTTTAGTTACCTTCTGTATATTATTGTATTATATCGAGCAATATCGTACATCCATATTATACTTATACTAACATTATAAATGTGAAAATGTGTCTGTCTGCATGTTTGTCTGCTACCTCTTCATGCTCAAACCGCTGAACCGATTTTGCTGAAATATGGAATCAAGATACTTTGAGTCCCGGAAAGGGCATAGGATACTTTTATCCCGGAAAAATGTGAGGTTCCCGCGTGATAAACCTAATTTTGGCGCAACGGAGCTGCGGGCATCATCTGGATTCTAGTTATTAATATTTTGTACTTTATAAATTGCGGTAAATCTGACTAACGATATTAATAATCATAATATTATATTTAAAACAAAATAACCATCATTTAAATTCGTCCATTTCACACATAAATATTTTGGCGCAATTGAGTTGCGGGCGTCATATAGTTATAGAAATACACAACTGAAATGCTTACCTTTGTCTGGCGCCATGTTATATCCTGTGTAAATATTCTTGTATCAAATAGCTCTTTACTTATTTCAGAGACAATGCCGAAGAAGAAAAAGTCTAGTAAAAAGAAAAAGTCAAAACAGAAAAACTTTAATGGTTTCAACATACCTAACTTACCTATGCCAGATCTGACGCAACTCAATAATGTAAGTATCATTTTCATATTATGAGTCCTCCCTGCCTAGGACAGTAAGCTCAAAAGTACTCAAAAAAGTCATGCGGGCAACACTGCTAGGAGCATATTGTCATCCGTATGCGGACCAGATCTGCGCGCAGGCAGGCCTGTCCCACTCGCGCCTGTAGGCATCGAACTGTAAGTACGCGCACGAGTTTTTAGTTGATCGTTGCATGACTACCTGCGTACTTATTCATTCGCTGTTACAGGATTGATAAATTAATCTGATCACAATGGACAATAAAAAAAGGGCAAAGAAATATTGCGCAGTGTTTAACTGTCTTAACACGGAATGTGAACCAAATTTAACTTTCTTTAAGCTCCCTAAGGATGATGAGAGTTAAGAACTTTTTTAAATTGTTTTATTATTATTTATTATAGATTTAAATTTTGTACAATTTATTATAGAGTCAAATTATTACGATTACTTATGACTTAAATAGTTTTAAATACTAGTTGAAGTAGAATATATTAATTGGGTTACCTTTGTAGACGTATAATTAATAAAGGTATTTCATTGAAGAAAAAAAAACACATTAATTAATAAGGTTAGGTATTAATTAATTATTACTTTGTCGCGTCTTTGCTATTATATTTCGTGATATAATAGCAAAGACGCGAAGATATTCGAAACCTCATTTGTTTACAAAAATTACTAAGTTATACAAACACTTTAAGTAGGTAATATAAGACCGGTTCCAATAATTAAGATACGGTACCTATCGAATCTAAGTACGCGTAACTAGTTACACGCGAATTTATGATAATTAAATCTACATAGTACTAAGACATAATATCTTAGATTATTTCGAGGTAAATAAAATGTAGTTAATTAAATATAAAGATTAAAATATTATTTTTAAAAACAGAAAACCCTGATTTCTTCAGAAAAGGTACGAGTTATGCGATAGAAAGAGAGCGGAGATGTAGGCAAATACAATTGTAGGCACCTAGCACTGCGCGGTCGGAATTTGAACTTTATAGTATCGTGGCATGAGTCGTTCATTCTTTAAACTGGTTTCGCCAGTGGGAATTCTGTTGGTACAACTAATATATATTCTGTGGCGCAGGTAAAAACACACATGACAGGACATCTAGACAGGCGCGAAGTCCATACGCGCGTTTCAATTTCTATTGCATCCAGATACCGCGTTTTACGAGCGCTTTCACGCTACAAACAAATACGTCCATTCGCAAAGGACTCGCGCGTAGTACTGGACGCTGCAATGGCACCCAAGTATCTCGACTCGCGAGTCAAGATACTTGCGTATTACTACGCGACGCTCATTGCACGCGTTTTACGCGCGAGTAAGGAAACGCGCGTAGTCTGGACGGGATATATGTAGCTCTAGTACTTCAAGTACCTCGAGGATTCCGCCGCGTGCTATCGCATTATGCTTTCTGTCTGAGTCTAGCAAATGGCAGTTCTAAGCGACAGAAAGAGAAAGGGCGACGGAAAAGGGCGATTCCGTGCTGCCAGATGAGGTCCAACCGGCAACCCTAAAACGCCTCATCTCGACAGGCTCTTAAAAGCATAGAACGCTGCAACGTTGCGCGTCCGTGACGTATTCGCTGCGTGCCCGTCTCGTCCCGAAGCCGCTCGCCTACCGCTAGTATGATAAGGCCCTTACAGTTAGGTTAAGCATATCGTCGTTGCGCTTGCCATAACCTCTTTGTGTTGTATGAACTACTATTAATCATTAAATCTATTTTATTGTCTCCCCTGGAAACTAGAGTAAAACACAGAGGTTTTGGCAAGCGCACCGACGATGTTTCCTCATTGTTTACTGGATTAATAAGGCGCAGCGCAGACGACAGACTATCCGTGACGCACTTTTTAGTCTGTGGGAAATAGAACCTATACAATTATATGTAGTAACGCACACGACGCGCAAAAAGTTAGGTTCATAGGTTCTATTTCCACAGACTAGTGCGTCACGGATAGTCTGTCGTCTGCGCTGCGCCTAACAGTAATAAGCTAGTAGACTATTATATTACTAACATTTTTCAGCTGGGCTCCCTTGACATGCCAATACCACCTCCCCCGCCGATGTTGTCCGGGGACTCTGAAGACCAGGCCGTGTCCTCTATGCTGCTCAGCTGGTACATGAGCGGGTACTACACCGGGTTGTATCAGGGGATGAGGAGGTAAGGTGCCCATTTTCTTTAATCTAATATATAAAATTCTCGTGTCACGGTGTGCGTGGTTGAACTCGTCTGAAACGGCTCGACCGATTTTCGTGAATCTTAGCGAGCATATCGGCTAGGGTGGAGAATCGGACAACACCTACCTTTTATATTGATAAGTGCATTTGTTGAATAAAATAATAGTAAATTATTACAACTCGAGACTGATGGCGACCATTGTTTTATGCGATGGGATAGAGATGGACACTGCCATGGTGACATACTTATTTAGTCACTTCAATTAAATAATATGAACGAAATACTTTATATGGTTAACAACGTTTGCCCGGACAGCTAGTTTTTTTAATAAAATAGCCATCTAGCCATGTTTCGCGCCTAGTCATCTGATAAGTAGTCTTCGCTTGACTCATCAATAGGGCCAGTACATTGTATTCTTAGGTTGCTGGGTATCTTTTTTTATAAAATAAGGGGGGAAACGGGTCACCTGATTTAAAGCAACTACCCTTGCTCATGGACTCTCGCAACATTTGAAGAGCTGCAGGTGAGTTGCCGGCCTTTTGTCGACTTACCTTTTAACCGACTTCAAAAGGAGGTTATCAATTTGACCAGTATACATGACGTTATGTTAAAATGGCTACAACGCCCTCTATGGGACACAAAGAAAAGAGTAATACAACTTTTTTAATCGTGTCGTGTAGGTTATCCAATGAAAGAGCTTTGTTAGCACATTTCAATGTAGATATAAACTACGATAACATGGCGCGCCTCTCCAAATTACTGTTTCAATGTGTGTAGTCACATCCTTATGAAAGAGTTTGTATGTAGCAAGTATTCAACCAATCAACCAGTACTCGTAATATTTCACTTAATGTCACTTATTACCAAGATTTGTTGGTCAACAAATAACTAGCCTACCGCGCAAGACAACGCACTTCAAACGTTTTGACAACGCCACTTCAAACGTTTTGAATTTTGGAGAGGCGCGCCATGTTATCGTAGTTTAACTCTAAAAATAGTATGCATGGTTTGGACTCGGGATATAGTTTTAAAACTACTTGCTGGTTTCTAAGGGCCAATGCTAAAACACGGGCGGATGCGGGCGCGGGCGCACGCGGCAGAAGACCGCCGCGGGCGAGCGGGTCGTCGCGTGCGCCCATCTTATTTATATCTAGCGACGTCAACGGAAACAACGTCGATTGCGATAAGCGTGCGCCCGCGCCGTGTGCCCAGCGAGTGACAAGCGTGTGACAGTCCCACAGACTACTTAGAAGAACTAACGTTGACAGTATGGAGGCCATCTACCCTCCATAGTTGACAGTCCGTCGCCCGCGTCCGCGCTCCGTCGCACGCTTCTGCGCTGCCCATACTATTTTTCATTATACACACGCGAGTTTCAGCGTTGGCACCTAAAGCTGTGATTTTTCTTCTGTCTAGCTTACTATCGTTTTTTTTTCAGGGCCAAGTCTCAGAGGTATCAATGAAAAATCAAGGTGTTTTTGTAATAAGTTTATTTCGGACACATAACTAAAAATAAAGAAATATTAATAATAAATTAAATTTGCCTCCACAATTGTGTTTCTATGTACAAATATACATTACTGCTATTGCTGTCCTTCTCTTCTGTATGAAATGACAAGGATAGCTGATATTTAGATCAAAATAGATCTTATTTATAAGTACTCATGAGTAAAGATGAACTATGAAAATGTTATGTTTAGTTAGAATAGTATTGTTGGTAAAATGTTATTTAGTTTAGAGCATGCTTTGTACACTTTTTTAAAGGTGCTAATATTTTGTTATAACATTGTTTAAATATTCATGTTGAATTCTAAGTTTTTATTGATTATTATTTATTATTGTAAGTAATTTGCTTACAATTTTAAAACGTAACCTTTTTTCATTACTGTATAATATTATTATAATGAGGGTTGTTGAAATTCTATTTGCTTGCAGGCTTAGCATGATCACCACAGAAACGGTTTCTTTCTACGAAATTCTACGAAAGAATAGAAAAAGTGACAGTTAGACAATGAAAATCCGCCATTTTGTCGATAAAATTTGTCAGTATGTCTTGTAAGTATGTGATTCTTTCCCATTTCTACTGTTGTTATGCTAACTTTGCTTGTGCCGCGATGTAGCCGTCAGTAGGTTTTAAAGGTCTTTGGTCAGGACTATCGTGTCAAACATAATATTATTATCGTGACACATGACAGCTATATCGTGACATATAACAGCAGTTTGACACGATAGACCCGACGGCTACATCACGGTATCTGGTGGCAAATAGAATTTCAACAACCCTTATTGCCGTACGATGGTTTATATACTTATTTAAAGTTATTTTACTATTATAAATATTATAATGCTCGCTCCGCTCGCCAGAATACTTAAAAATAGATATATAATACTATTATTTTAGTACATACATTATTTTTAGTATTCTAACTAACCAAATATTAAATAACAATTAACAATCAATAAAAACATACTAATCGTGTATTGCAAGATAAGGACTAGACACTATAAAATTACACCACACTCAGAGACATAAAATTTCTTAACTTTAATTTAGTGAGGGGTTTGACAGAAAATGTATGGAGTTTAAATGGCAAAATCTTCATTAAATTAAAGTTAACTTATCATTAAATATCTCTAAGTTCGGCCTACAGAGTCAAATTAATGACAAAAGGCACACAGACTTAAGCTAAGTCGTTACAGAAATGTTTAAAAACATGTGTTTTTTTTTTGTCGAACGCCTTGTTTGATGTCAAAACGTTAAAAGGTTAACCAACAACGTTATTGAAAAGATAAACTCCAGTCAAGATACCTCGATAGACAATAGTGAAATAAATGCAATAATTATTACTGGATTGTAAACGCTACATCAATAAAATCGTAAGTATTTGATTTGAATCACCGCAATCACGTATAATTTAACCTATCAACCTCCATAAGGACACCTCACACCGGCGACCGCGACAACAATAGAATAACAATAGATTTCCAAGAATCCGCGATCGAAGGACTAATTTCAATTTTAAATAACAAACCAGTGCAAAAATCATTGAAAAATCATAAAAAATCATTGAAGAATATTAGGATACCCAAAGTAGCAAAATCTTTTTTTTTTGTTTAAAATTATTTTATAAAAGTTTCAATTGATACTGTTTACAAAATATACATAATATTATTATTTTATTGGCAAAGTATACCTAATCATTTGCACTTCTAACATAGTTTGGTGCATAAATAATTAAAATTAAAACATGGCATAGTGAAACTTAAATTATAAGAAATTAACAATATTTACATTAAATAAAATGTACATGTCTGGCAAACCTTTTTGTTAAATGATTTCAATTTTTAACGTCGATCAGTATTCGTTACTTTAAATGTATATAAGAGTTACTCTTCATCTTTTTGATAGGCAGAAGAGCGCTTATCTTCACATTTTTCTTAATTTTCATGTTTTTCATTTTGACTAATTTCCATTAGGAAACTTGTCAAAATTTTTTCTTTTGCTGCTTAATAGTTTTATATTTTTAAATGGAACACTTACTTGAGATAATAGATGGCGTTGGTCTGCGTTTCCACCAGAGATGTGTTGCGAGGAATGTATTTTTGAGAACCAATAGAATCGCTTCATTGACGTGAGCTTGCCATGACATCTCACATAGCTCAGCGCGGCGATGCTATTGGATCTTAAAAACACATCCCTCGCAATCACTGATCTCTATTATACAAGTACGTTAGATCGATGATACCCACCTACTTTTTGTACCTATTTGAAGCGGAATCAGCGCCCCCATTGTGGGGGCTGAGAACTAAATCTGACGTAACCACAACCAATAACAACAGTTGTCATCACTAGTATTAGTTCCAAGTACTCTCACTACTGCTATCAGCGCCAATATGGCGGCTTTCAAACGTCATTTTTACGTCAGATTTAGTTCTCAGCCCATATAATGCGGGCGCTGATTCCGCTTCAAATAGGCGCAAGGAATAGCTGTCATTTCAAAGGGTATCATCGGTCCAGCGTACTTGTATAATGGAGGTCAGTGCTCGCAACAAATCTCTGGTGGAAAAGCAGCATTATCATGCTAGCTTGTATGTCACAAACTAGCATATCGCCATACAGACCTAATGACGTCACATCTTTTGTGCTACGTCATACTTAGTAACAGTGCCACAAGGATACTTTTGACGTGATTATAATTAACGCCTTCTATAAGTGTTTGTATTTTCACATCACACGAGCGTGCTCAACTCGTGCGCGTCGTGGCTCAGGTCAACTGTGGCGGGCGGCATTCCGGGAGTGACGGCGCCCTCGCCCGGCGGAGTGCTAGTCGGAGGCCTGCAATGAAAGGAAAGTTTTTAGAACTCATACAAATATTATAAATGCAAAAGTGTGTCTGCCTGTCTGTTACCTCGCGCTTAAATCGCGAAACCGATTTTGATGTAGTAGTAACGTTGCATGACAAATAAGATTTTATGGTAACACACGCGCGTATTTACTAGCTATAAAAAGCCAAGCTTTGTGAAGGCTCGTCATCGTGACTTAATTACACATCTACATATTAATATTATTAAAAAACCTTGACTGACTGATGATAACACATCTACAAATCAATAGGCGTGATAGTTTTTCCGTAAAGTGTACCACAAAATGTTGCACAAATACAGGCTGTGGGATATACTAGGGCTCGCTTCTCTCACCCTGATTAACAAAGCCTAAAGGAATAGAGTTTATTCACTGCAGTGCTCTCAAAATCGCTCTCTACTTAATAATGATAGGTAAAATACCTGAGTTGAATGACTTTACCTTATAACATACGGGCCTCCCGGCTGCAGCAACGTTATAGGATGAGCGTACGGAGCCGTCATGCTGTGGAAGCTGTGATTCCCCGTGTTATTCAGATGGCCATTCATCACCACTCCGTTGGTCATCTGCGAAGCACCCGTGGCGTTCAAATCGGGGTTTCTGAAGGCTTTTACTAAATTTGTCTTTTCTTTCTGCCACACGAATACATTGTGGACCATCGCACAGCCGCAAAATACTATCCCGATGCCGATGAATACTGAAGTAACGATTGCTGGCGTCGAATGGAACTGGATGAACGTGTACAGGATTATACCTGCAATGGACAATGTTGTGATTAAAATTACAATCGTTTTGGTGCATTTAAATTGATAAGTTCTATTTTGCCTCGAAATTCTTTAGTGAGTGACCTTTAAGGGCTCTAAGGTGAAACTTTAAACCACGAGTTACCAATTAGATCGCCCGTGCTTCTATGGTGGGCATAAAGTCGGAGTATAATTCAATAGGTACGTACTTAGTTGTATGTAAACACAAAGTATCCACAGCCGAGCATTTAACTCTTTTTGCGGAAATCGGTTAAAAACGAAAGGAGGGCTGCATAAAAAGGTTGGGGAACCCTGGTCTTAACCACGCTCTTACAAAGGAAATTGGATCTTATTAGATAAAAGAAGATCATCAATAAAATGAGGTTGCAATTACTGATTCGATATACTTATTATTACTAAGTTACTGCTTAGTTTTCTAATCCAGTATTACGTATCTAAGTAATCGTTAACTTTAGTTGTATTTATGTTAATGTGTTTTGTATTTTTATATAAAAAAAACATTATTTACCTGTTAAAAATACTGGAATTGATATGAAGAAGCCACCGACAGCACAAACCCTGGTTATCGCTGACTTTTGCAGGTACTTGTTTGATCTGAAAAAAGTACATAAATTTGGTTAGTCCCGATATTAATATTGCTTAACAAGAAAGAATATTTATTGGCAATGTAAAACACGAAGAGGAATAATGTCTGATTGAAGGAAAATCTTAAAACACCATTAAAACACTATTTCCGCAATTTGTTTGCTTGAGAGCAAATAAATTGCTTTGCCATCTGCAATTTTTTTTTAAAAGAAAACAAGATTCAATTATTATTTTTAACAAAAAATTAAAACCGACTTCCAAGGTAAAAACAATAGTAATATGAACTAAAAAGTATTAAATAACTCTTACTCTTTAATAGTGGCTTTTTCAGAATTCGTCTAAATCTCAACTATTTCTGTACATACTACAGTCTTCATTATTTTGAAGTCGGTACCAGCTAATTTAATCGCGAGTTCAGTAATGTCAGAATATCTGAAACTTTTGGGCCTGGTACCGACTTCAAAGTAATGAAGATTGTAGTATATGTACAGAAATAGTTGATATTTGGACGAATTCTGAAAAAGGCGTGCTATTAAAGAGTTTTAGTACTGAGTGATTATAAAAGAAAAAAATACGTGTGTTTTTATTTTATTACAAGGATCAATATATCAAAATTTGGCAGGAAGGTTTAATTGCACCCTGTATAATATGTAGTACAGTGTCTATTTTGTGCGTTCGCTAAGATCATGGTGCCGCCACGTAAATATTCGACATTGATATTAAATTAACAAAAAAATTAAAACCGACTTCCAAGTTAAAAACAATAGTAATATGAACTAAGAAGTATTAAATAACTCTTACTCTTTAATAGTGGCTTTTTCAGAATTCGTCTAAATCTCAACAATTTCTGTACATACTACAGTCTTCATTATTTTGAAGTCGGTACCAGCTAATTTATTCGTGAGTTCAGTAATGTCAGAACTTAGAATATCTGAAACTTTTGGGACTGGTACCGACTTCAAAGTAATGAAGACTGTAGTATGTACAGAAATAGTCGAGATTCAGACAAATTCTGAAAAAGCCACTATTAAAGAGTAATAGTTATTTAATACTTTTTAGTTCATATTACTATTGTTTTTACCTTGGAAGTCGGTTTTAATTTTTTGTTAAAAATATCATCATCATCATCAATCATCATCGAAAACAACTGCTTCGATGCAAAATATCGCGAAAAGTACCAATAATTGGGTCATAGTGTGATGACCCATGCTATAATTATAGTTGTGATGATGATGATCAATCAAATTGATGTGTTGGCTTATGCTTTCAGTTGTTTAAACAACGCCGAAATCCCCGAACCTGTACCTATAAGCATTCAAAAGTTCTGTTCGGTACCTTCGGATCCAGGGTATAACCTAGTGCGAAGTCTTACTTTTTGATAGCATTTACCTCGAATGCTTCAGAAAAAAAAATATCACTATATGTTTCCATATAAATTTCAAGGAGTCCCCTCGATTACTCATGGATCCCATCATCAGATCACCACTTTTATGAACCAAATTCGAATCAAACCCTATACAACACAAAAGAATTTTGAAAATCGGACCACAAACGGCTGAGTAATTGTTGAACATACATAAAAAATAATAATACATACAGCCGAACGTATTACTTCCTCCTTTTTGGAAGTCGGTCAAAAATGGAATTCGCTCAAAATACAAAAATGATAGTCATGATTTTATAGTATGAAGCGGGTCGAAATAACTTGTTTCGTTTAACGGTCCATGTTCTTCAATGAAAATATAGGGATGTCACATTTTATTATTTTGCTAAATTTTTGTCATCCAGTAGGTACTCAATTCAATTTATTCCTTCGATCGGGGATTCCAAGAATTGCTATTGTATTCTATCATTGTCGCGATCACCGGTGCTCGTACGGGGCTTGATGGTTTAAAGACGGAATCTAATAATTATTAAATTGCGGTAACACAGCAAATAATTAAAATTCATTTACAAAGTAGCAAATGAATGATAGATTACAGAATTAGAAAACTATTTTCGAAACTCGTCCATTAACCATTAGCGAGACGCGTCGTTTTAGCTAAGACATACGGTTTCCTGTTATCGATTTTCTTTCGTATTCGATAGCTAAAGTTGTGTCTTGTTGTTTACTTGGTTATGACTTGTATGATATTTGGAACGTGGACCTAACTGTATCCCAACAATCTAGGAAATGGTCAACGTAGTTTTCACGAAAATGTCAATAAGTATATAATTTTTGTAGTAAACGAAGTAGTGCCTAGTTTCTGAATTTTTTTGACTAGCGTTTATCTTTTCAAATGTGTTGATTGCCTCATTGGCTGTCGTAAAAATATAAATTTTGACGACAACCAATCAAAAGCATTATTGATTAGACAAACCACTGTCATGGAAACTCAAATAATAGAGAAGGAAGTAGGAACGGTAGGCAAATGTTGCATTAAAATCAAACTATTATTATTGCCGTTCTATTGCTTCTATTGAATTAATCATCATTACACCCCCGACCTCTGCGATGACAGTCGACCCGAATACCTCATAAACGGGTCACAACACTCAACTTGTTTCTTAACGGCGAACCACCTGCCAACGGTCGTGCTATAGGGTTAGCACAGAGGAGTTTTTAATATTTTGTTTTTTTAAGCTATTGCATAGTTTTTATCGCGGGCTTTGAGAGCGGCGACCGATACAAGAAGTTCCGTAACGAAAATAAACTAACACTTCTAGCGTCGTTTCAGTTCGGGAGACTTCTGCGTGGTGTTTGTGTGCGTGCAACTAGACATGAGTGTAGACAAAATTCTAACTGATTGAGCTTTACTGCGGCTATCCCCGAGTGCCACACCTTCACACGTCATTTTTCACTGGGGTTGCAAAGTTTTTATCGTAAAGCACCATTTGTGAAGATCGCTTTCAAGTCATAGGTAGGTATATGAATGTTTTCTTCTTGTTAAATTTTGAATTACGATTCAACTTAATATAATATCAACGTCGTCGTGGAGAGCAGCTATTCTGCATGTTAATTGTATGTAATTGAGCAAAAAGTATCCATTCTTAGACCCCATAGCCTATATCCCATACCATCAGAGCGTGTCGCGCCGTTGGAAGACCGTTAAAACACATCTGGTGCATGGTCCTATTTATCGATCGGTTCATGGCAGTTCTGGATTCATGTGTAGGCAGGCCATGGCCTATGGGCAGCAGCGCCTTATTGCGTCCTAGTGGGGGGCCGACAGCGTCCTAAGTGGCCTGTACTCATAAAAAATATAAATCCGGCCCTGATCCATGGGTGCTAGCTTAATGGGTCCCAATTCCCAAATCCGAATTCCAGCCCCAGATTTATAAATAGGCTGTATAGACCGCGGCCTAGGGGCGGCAGCGTCCTAGAGGGCTGACAGATTTCGTAGAAGAGGCCAGTCTAGTCGTCCTACAAAGTGACAGAAATCAACAATTCCACGTGTTTAGACAATATAATATAACAAGTCTTTAGCTACCTTCGAAGATTTAGTTATGGACCTTATCGCCATTTTAGTCGCTATAATATAATAAGCTAGAATTCAGGGGATCCCAAACTTTTTTAGGCTGCGTCGCACTTACAAGTCAATATTTTGTCTCGGCGCCCTACTTTACATAGCTAAATTACAAAAATATACATAAATAAACATTTTTAATGATTATAGTCAGGTTAAGCAAGTAAATAATAATAAACAAATATTTATTCATCTGCTTGCTTTGTATAGGTACTTAATTCATATTATAATTTTATTTTATAATATTTGTGGTTATGGATAATGATGGAGGATCGTCTCACGGCGCGGCGCCCCCGTTTGGGAACCCCTGAGCTAGATGAAACTAAGTTAATAGACAGTGTTTATTGACTAAGTAGGTAATCTATATTTGCTGGAATTAATGTATTATGTAAGTAGAGCAACTACACAATGACTAAGTAATTAATATTGTTAACCCGCCAGCACTCGCGCCCCTAAATATTACACGAGCACTCGCGCGTAGAGCATTTTGCTCACGTTTATAAATGTCATTAAATATATGTTTTACATTGTAAAATTTTTACTTTTTATCATTCTATAAAATAAAGTACACTTTATTTATTATAGAAAGTATATATTTAAAACTTTAGCAACATTTATCTTTTAAATTCTCATTAACATTCATGACAAGAATTTTTTCAGTCGCCTAAGGCGGTATGAAAGAAAAAAATTCACAAATAAAAATGTTTTCAAAAAGAAAACTCAGATATGTGGGAAGTATTAATCTTCATTATATTTCCTAACTTTACACATATCACAAAATGTATGACTTTGCTCGGTACATACAAAATTTTGGCAGTAAATGCAGGCCTTTTTTGGTCTTCAGGTTTTTGCGTTTTGGGCAAACCACTCAGATTCTATTTGGTTTTTCTTGTCCTGGTAACTCAGATTCTAGTAAACATTTCATCACGTTAAAATACGATGTTTCTGTAGAGGATATACAAGGATTGCAAGGTGCTCTACTTTGGATACGACCACACCAAAATGCATTCATCTTTTCGATCCCGATCCATCTATAATAGAAATACGTAATAGTTTTCCGTAACAGTCATTTAAAACCATTATATTACATAAAAGTAGCAGTAAAACTGTCGATATGATGTAAAATAATTTATTCATAAGGAAAAAAGTACTTACGCCGATACCCGCGCAATGAGCAAAATGCCGCATGATGGTATACGGCGCAAGAAACCTCCTCGTACGAGCGAATAGTGCATCCTGGCGAGAAGTTATCTTTATCCAGGGGTGGGGAACGAAACAAAACTCAGCTACTGAAGAAACGATGGCCAGAAACACAATTTTGACAAAATGGCACGTGTTTTAAATTTATTGTGAGCAAAATGCTCATAGCGCGAGTGCTCGCGGGTTAACCTCAAATTGATAATGCATAATATTACTAATATTTTGATGCGTGTGTCTGTCTATATACTACCTCGTTACATTTCAATTTTCAACCGATGAAACGATTTTGTTGAAATTAAGTAAGAAAAATGAAAATGTTTTGTGTCCCGAAAAGGGTAATTTTTCTCATGGAAAATAGAGTTCCCAAGCCAAAAATGAATAATTTCTCACTTGTAAATGAATTCATATCAAATCAGCAATATTATAGGTAATTTCTTTTGATGAATTGTTCTAAGTTCAAACTATTATTGTAATTTTTTGTAAAATTATAAAGCCAGGTTACTGGTACTGGTAACTGCGCAAGTTAACAATTCTCTAATGGCTCTACTACTGTGCGTCACTAGCTTTATGATCCAGCGAGATCTATATTAAATATGGATTATCTCCGCGATTAAATGATATAATTGTTGTAATGTAAACAAACAACGATATAAATTGATAGCTGGATAAGGTTCTGTTATCAGAGCGGCCATTTTGATGCAGTAATCATTCATCAGCTGGGTGGACCGGTTTCGTGAAGAATTCCTCGCAGGTACTTTGTAAGGTGAGTAGAGTCAGCATTTGACTATTATTGACTATAATCAAGCTTGCCGCACTCCGAGACATATTTTAATGATGATTAAACTTCGAGTTAATGAAGAGTTTGACTGATAAGTGATAAACTTGATAACTGGTAAGTGGTAACTCATAAGTGATAATTGTCTATGTAATAGGGCTTACGTCAAAATGACCGTAATTTATATTCGTCTTTGAGTGCGGCAAGGGTCCCTGCCCTGCCTGCCTACTTATTAACGTATTTAAATAAAATCGTTATAGTATTTTTATGACAGCTAGGTTGTGCGTATGAGGTGTGAGATATGATAGATATCACGTTATTTACATAGATAGTTGATAATATTATGTGCGCACGTAGATAGTTATAAGAAAATACTAGGTGCTGTCATAGAATACATAATTAGTACCTTACGGGTGCTGTTAAGTTTTGTAACCTTTTTGGTAAAATAAATAGCTGCAAATTACAAGTAACCACCATACCAATACATTTTTATTTTATTAAATTATAATAAAATAATTATAAATTAAATATAAATAAAAAAAAAATATATCATTATTTTTCATTTACATACATTGACCTCTTTACACTGCATTATTTGGTGATGATTAAACAAATTGAATGGAAATAAGAGAATATGTTTAACCAATATCATTCGTCCACATTACGATTTTGCTGACTCTATACGAATTTCCAAGCACATTCCTTGCATCCAGTTTTGCCAAGTTTATTTTTGGTCATTCCTATCGGAGAAATGGCGGGAATTGCTTACCTGTCATTTTCATAAATCGAACGATTATTTTGACAGCTCGGCGCCATATTCTGAACGAAATTAAACAGATGAAATGAATGTTAATTTCGCTGATAAAACGTAATGCAGCTTCGATTGAACAACAAGCACGTTTATATGGTACTTGAGGCTTGAAATATGGTCGATTTTCAAGCACTTTTATTAAAAATAAAATAGAGGTTTTACGTGATTTCCAAAACGCAAGGACGGAATTTTTTGCTATTCTATTTAAATATTTGGTTTGGAATGTATTCGAATAGCATGTCGACTCTATCTAAATATTTTGAATGATGAATAGAATTCCATAGGAGTTTTTGCAATTTTTTGTGTAGCACAGGTAGACGTTCGCGTATTGTAGAGCAAGCACCATTTAGCGAAATTTCTTTTAACATCAGACCCTCCCTCCCCCCCTCTTACAAGCCTCATAACCTAATAAAGCTTACACAGCATATTACTACTACTACATAATCAAGATTCGCTGTCTTTATATGTATCTTCCATGTGACTTTTCCAATGGGCTACCGAGTACCGGCTACACTGCAGACAAGCCAACATTCCAAAGTAAAAATATTTTTGTCTACAAGTGACATCTATATTAAATGTTTTATGCGGTATTTTTTCAAGAATTAAGATCACAACAAACTATCATAGCTGCAGTTATTAGGGTTCCGTACCCAAAGGGTAAAAACGGGACCCTATTACTGAGACTTCGATGTCTGTCCGTCTGTCTGTCTGTCTCCAGGCTGTAACTCAAGAACCGCTATAGCTAGACTTCTGAAATTTACACAGATTATGTAATTCTGGTGCCGCTATAACAACAAATACTAAAAACAAAATAAAGTTAATATTTAAGGGGGGCTCCCATACAACAAACGTTATTTTTTTGGTCTTTTTGGCTCGTGATTCATAATAGCAACATATAGACACTTGAAATTTTCACAAAACCCTCAATTATATGTGTACTTTAATATTCAATTATAAAATTAAAATAAAATAAATAATTAAGGGAATTAAATACTTAATTCCCATACAAAAAACACAAATTTTCCTTATTTTCGCTCTATAACGGTACGGAACCCTTCGTGCGCGAGTCCGACTCGCACTTGGCCGATTTTATTTGGTACCTCGAAATAGGCCTAATAAAATTAATATGAATAACGATTAACCTTCTGACGCCATTTTGTAATCATCAATGGTTCTCAGAATTCCAATTTCGAAATAATCCGTAATCTGATTAATGTCATACCCAAGGAGACGCCTTAAAAGGTATTTCCTTGAGGAAATGCGCGGTCGGTGGGTAAGGCTTCATGGCGTAAAGGTATAGGGTTACATGATATAAGTCACATTAAAAGAGGTTATAAAATTTCGAAGGTTATTGATTGGTATACTTACATAATATAATTATAATACTTGTGTTAGTAACATTAGAAGTATTAAAAAATGATAAGTTTTAATTTTTAAACTTTTTTTTGAAGTCCATTGAGCTACGTTGACCACGCCTTTTGACTTTTCAGGGATAATTCTTGTTACAATATTTTATTCCGTACTAAATAGACGATGCTTTTACATTAAATTGTTTGGTATTTTTGTAATTTTGTAGGTAAATATCTAATATTATGCTCACAACTTCGGTGCTTATACGAGTTAAAAAGGGCACACTTAAATTAATGCGCAAAGACCGAATTGTATCAAAATGATAACATGTTTTAATTTGTATGTAATAAAATGATAAAAGAAAACCGGCCGCAGTTCTCAGGTTTGTTATTTTTAATGACCTGGTAATTTTATGACGTCCGCTGTCCCTAATAAAGTTTTAAAAGTATTTTAAGGCCTACTTAAGGTAGGCTTTTAATAAAAATAGATTAAACACAACATCAAAAATAAAAATTGGTTGTATAATGCAGGGGTTCTCAATCTGTGCGCCGTGGAAAGGCAAGAAGGGTGCCGTGAGTCGATCCTCCATCATTACTCCTCCTCCACAAATATTATAAAATAAAATTATATAATATGAATTATTATACAAAGCAGGCAGATGATTAAATATTTGTTTATTATTATTTACTTGCTTAACCTAACTACAGTCATTAAAGGTGTTCATTTATTTATCTTTTTTGTAATAGCTAGGTAGAGTGGGGCGCCGTGACAAAATATTGACTTGTAAGTGCGCCGCAGGCTGAAAAAGATTGGGAACCCCGTAGTTAAATATTATTTGTACACAATTATACAATTCTCATAAATAAGCTTTAACAATTAGGTACGTCACATTGAAGAAAATGTTGGGAATCATAATATTATTTAGATATTGTTTATCCAAAATTGGTAGAGTCGTCAGTAGTAACGCAAGTCGCAACGCTTAAATTCTTGAATGTAACCTATGAACCAAGCTAGCACGAAATGCCAACGGGTTTATTATTATAGCTCTATAAGTATTATTACGGCCGTGCTCAGAAACATAAATAAATTAAATACTTAATATTTTAATGATTAACTTAATTTTATGAAGACTGACAGGAAATGAATGAAGTTTATGATAAAATCTTTATTAAATTTAAGTTAAGTTGTCATTATGTACGTGTACGACCGGTAACTCACTAGGTTACAAGAATTAGGGCTAACTGCAGTTTATGCGAAGCCATAAATGAGTGTGCGTGTAATACAGATGTGTGCTACCATCAGTTTTACGACTTACTTACTAAGTTAGTCACAAATAGCCGCACTAGGTAATACTGGTAAGGCTATGTACAATGTAAGGGTTCATATATATCTAAGGTAAGATCTCAAGTGGAAGATAGTTTTAAGTACGTGTTAAAAGTATATTCGGGACAGTTTAAATCTTATCCACTCTTATCCCTATTTGAATCCTCCTTGCGTTATATGTTTGTGAATATCTTGCAAGGCGTAAGCAACATGAAAATAAATAAGCTCCACAAACATGCATCTTGATATTTTTAAGAAAAATTAATGTTTTTGCAAGAAGACCCGAGGACCTTAAAATACAAAGGCCATATAATTTTATAACATTGTCTACTCAGCGAACGCTTTAACTTTGCTCAAGTTTATTCCGTCCTCCAAAAATTAACTTATAGTAATAATACTTTAAGTTTACAAAATATAATATTGAATATTGATATACTTTTAATTAAATATACAAATAAAACACAAATTCAAGAGCTAAAAAAACAAATTTATCAATAACGCAAAAAAGCGATATAGAAACGAGATCGAGTTTGAATTCCGTAATAATACCCGGGCAAAACTAGCCCGCCTACAAAACGTGGAGTAGCGAGGCTGGTTTTACAACTGTATTTCCGGAATTCATAGTTTTTGAAAGGTAAGAAATAAAGAACTTATCTTCCCAAAAAAATCCACTACATTTTTTGTGTATACCGCCTATTTTTTTATTGAGGTTTTTTGTTAGGAAAACCATATGTTCTCGAATTTTTTTAGGACATGTCCACATATCATTAAAATGCATAGCAGATAAATTAATGCCATTTTTTTTCTTTTAAATGTCGCTTCTTTTAAAATAAACTTGTAGATTTAGTTTTATTGCAATTTTTAAACACAGCGTTTTTAACACTATTTCTTTGTCACAAGCCGCGACAATGCGTGATCGCCATCGCTCAGATTTCAGGCTTATTTTCTACTATTTAACAAAGTCAGTATATTCTACAGTTAACGAGACAATAGATATTATATTTCAAACAACCGGAGCGTCTCGCCAACAATGCGGCCAGCTAATATTAGATTACCTAAGCATAATGCCACATTACGACACTCTTAAGTCTTAACCTGCCAGAGAAACTCATTGGATCTTTTTCAAATTACAAGCCTATGATGCTTCGTTAATTGTAGTGAATGTTTTGAATATTTTTTAGGTAAGTACCTATACTTTTTTATTTTTAATCTTGCATTCTAGGTCGGTACTTACAAATCATTAATCAATAGAAGGCAAGAATATTTTTTGTTTTGAAAAAATTTTTTTTTGTCTTTTTGTCAAAAATATTTTCGTAACGTCGATTCCGCGATGTTTTAGAATCTAGAGCTCTAGAACATCAATGTACTATTTTACTGAAAAACCTCATTTTAATTAACTTTTAAATTATCTACTAAGCCACAAAGAGTAGTAGAAAAGACTTTGCAACCACTGAGAACTACTGTCTAGTGTCTACTACTGATCAAGTCAGTGATAAAGACCTCTAGATCTTTAGTTGGTGCTGCCTGCCTAATGATATATATTATGATAAAATCATCGCTTCCTGGGTTTGGCTTTCGATAAGGAATGTGGACCGGAAACTCGGAAGGTGATGCACGACCTTGGACAAGGCCTTACCATTGACCCGTAACATTCATTCAAAGATATATCGGAATGCCCGTGAGAGAATTACTTTAACATGAAAAGTTGCCGCTCCATAGAACAGCCAAGTAAATGCATGTAGTTAAATGACCCGTCTACTGCCTTAAAATATGTTTTTAGGGTTCCGTAGTCAACAAGGAACCCTTATAGTTTCGGTTATGTTAAGTTGGAAAAACAGTTAATAATATGAAGTAAGTCCATTAAAGAAAAAAGTTTGATACAAAATCTGACCCCCTCTTTGGTCCCCTTAGAGGGGTGGGGAGAAAAATTTTCATACACCAGATGTTAAGTTGGAAGAAGACAAATATATCTGCGAAAACCGCATTCAAATCGGATCAGTAGTTTTCGTGTGATAGTGGAACAAACAAACAGACAGACAGACAGACAGACAGCCAAAAAAACTGACCACATTTTTGGCTTCTATAGCAATGTAGTGACACCCTCCGCTTATTATTTTTTGAATATCTTTAATGTACAGAATCTTCATTTCTACAGTTTTATTATATGTATAGATGCCGACAATATGGTACATAAAATATTAAAAAAATATTTTTTATGGTACCTCCCCTATACATCAAGCGGCGTTGAATTTTTTTTTCACGCCCACCCCATCGTGTGGGGTTTTGTTAGATAGGTTTTTTTAAAAATATTATGAGTATTCATATATCATTTTCCGATTTAGGGATCCATTTGTGAAATATTAAGTTTTAAAGTGGAAAAAATCGTTAGAGTCCAGTGTCTCCCCCTTCCACCAGCTAAACAGTTGCTTCTAGAAATGTGAAAAAATTCAGGGGAGTAGGGAATATGCTGAATTTAAAAGGAAAAACACGGCTAAGAAGACTTCATAAGTTATTGAGTAATAGTCGATCAACTAAAAAAAATGTATTCGGCGAAGTATAAAGGAACTTTTCATTCAAATTTCTTTGAAAGTAACTGAGATGGTGTTGTTAGTGAAGTGTAAAACATGTTATAAATGTACATTCATTGATCATATAAAAAATTTCGAAAACTAGCGGTAAGTAACTAAGTACTACAGAACCCTGTATTGCGCGTGGCCCGACACGCACTTGTTTTCCTTATTTAATGTTATTTGTTATTTTTTTTTACTTTTCGATAAAACTTTGTCTTTGTAGTAATATACTGTATCAGGTAAATGTTGACGCCATCTTCGTTTCTGAGACTTGGCTTAAGCCTTGCCTACCCTCTACTTGTTATAGCCTACCTGGTTTTAAGCTAATTCGCAACGATCGTGTTGGGAGAGGAGGTGGTGGCGTTGCGATCTACCTACGGTCCGACATCTCTTTCTCAATAATAAGTTCGTCTGCGCAGGACCTACCAGTGGATTCACTAGAGTATTTGCTGATTGAGGTTCAGGTATCTTTCAGTAGTAAAATGCTTCTTGGTGTTTTCTACTGTCCCTCGATGCATCATAACTATTTCTCATCTTTCGAGAGTATACTTGAATCTTATAAGCCTAACTACACTCATTTAATTATAATGGGTGATTTTAACACACATGTATGCTTAAGAACGATAATAGATCCAAGAACCTTATGTCAGTTTTGGATGCATGCAATTTGAGCTTACTGCCATTAAACCCAACACACTGCTCCCCAGGTTGTCGTCCATCATGGCTTGACCTGATCATTGTATCCTCGCCAAACTCAATTAGTAAACATGGTCAGACTTCTGCGGAAATGTTCTCGTATCACGATCTGATATACGTTGCTTTTAATATTCGCACTCCCAAATCTAAACGTAGAACACTAATGCAACGTAATTTCTCATCCATGGATGTGGATGCTCTAAGAGAAGATGCAACTCTTATAGATTGGACGCCCTTATATACAGCAACTTCAATTGATGCCAAGGTGGGGGTATTTAATACTTTGCTTACATCGCTTTACGATAAGCATGCTCCTATTAAAGCCGTAAGAATTAAGCATCTACCTGCGCCTTGGTTGTCAAATGAATTGAAATCCCTAATTAATGCTAAACACGCGGCTAAGGCAAGGTTTAAGAGAAACAACTCCAACGAGCACCGAGACAGTTATATTAAACTAAGAAACCGTTGCAACACCATGTGTCGAGATGCTCAACGGCGATATATCCATGCCTCAGTTGAAAGCGGTGATCCAAGTAAAACTTGGAAATTTCTCAAAACTCTAGGTATTGGCAAAAATTCTAATTTAAGTGAATCCTGCAATGTCGATATAAATGCGCTCAACAATCATTTTGCTGACTCTCCTACTATGGATCCAATTATAAAATTGCACACCTTAAATAAGATCTCCCTATTACCCAAATCAAATACCGAGTCATTTACCTTGTTACCTTTTACTGAGGACGGAATTAGAAGACACATAATGTCGATATCGTCGAATGCTGTTGGTGATGATGGTATAAGCCGTAAAATGATTCTTCCAATCTTAGATTTAATCACTCCCATTCTTTCACATATTTTTAATTTTTGTTTAACGACATGTTATTTCCCTAATGCCTGGAAAGCCGCTCACATAATCCCTCTGCCTAAATCCTCTCGTCCCAAAACCATTTCCGATTTTCGCCCCATATCCATTCTTCCCTTTTTATCAAAAGTATTAGAGAAACTTATACATCATCAGCTCAATAGATACGTTACCCACCATAATCTGCTTAGTTCGCATCAATCTGGCTTCCGGACGGGACATAGTACTACGACGGCCCTGGTCAAAGTTACAGATGACATTCGGTCTGGGATGGACAATAAGAAGTTGACCATCTTAACTTTGCTCGACTTTAGTAAAGCGTTCGACTCTATTGATCATGACATCCTACTTAGCTTGCTGGCAGTATTTAACTTTTCACCTTCTGTGATTCTGCTATTTCGTAGTTATCTCGAGGGTCGACGTCAAAAGGTCAAAATTTCAGAATCTTTCTCTGACTGGGCCGCTTCGTACGCATCTGCTGGTGTCCCTCAAGGTGGTGTATTGTCTCCTTTACTTTTTGCCTTGTTTATAAACTTTATTACTCTATTAATAGTCTGCTCATTCCATCTGTATGCAGACGATTTACAAATTTACACACAGTCGACTTTGGATACATTACCTGAAGCAGTTGGAGTTATGAATAAAGATTTATCGGCCATTTGTGATTGGAGTAATGAGTATGGTTTACTTCTAAACCCTATAAAGTCGCAATCAATAATTATTGGCAGTCCGGGGCTTGTTTCCAAAATTAATTGGAATACGTTACCACCAGTTCTCATCAATAATACAGTAATACCCTATAGTAAAGTAGTCAAGAATCTTGGTGTATACATTGATGAACACCTGTCTTGGTCTCAGCACCTGAAGGAAGTAAGTAGGAAAGTGTTTTCCACGTGGCACTCTCTAAAAAGACTGAGATACGTTTTGCCGATTCCTACAAAAGTAGCCCTGGCCGAGTCACTGTTTTTGTCACTCCTAGATTATGCCGATGTCAGCTTCATTAACTTAACTGAGGACAAGCTGGACAAACTTGAGCGCCTTCAAAATCTGTCTCTAAGATTCATCTTTGGGTTACGCAAATTCGATCATGTTTCAGAGTTTCGCAATAAGCTGAAGTGGCTGCCGATACGTGACCGTCGCAATTCTCGTGTACTATCACTCCTTTACACCATCCTTTTTGATCCCAACAGTCCTGAATACCTTAAAAATACCTTTACATTTCGTTGTCATGACAGGCAAGAGCTGAGGTCAACATCCAATCTCTTACTAGATATCCCTACTCACCGCACAAAGTTTTTCCACTCGTCCTTCTCTGTCCAGTCCATACTCCTCTGGAACTCCCTACCTACACGAATCAGGCAAGCCAAAACTTTAAATATTTTTAAATCTTCTTTAAAAGAATATTATCTAAGTTTGAGGTGTCAAATTTAAATTCTAAAAATGTATCTTACAGCAATAATATTGATATGTATTTGTATTATTATTTAGTATTATATTATATATTATAATTTAGTATAGTATGTATCTATGTATTTATAAATATAATAATTATGTTATTGTTTATGTATATTTATTTTATTTTATACGAACTTTTTATACTTTTAAGCACTGTACCCATATCCAGCAATTTTATCCTCTCGCTCGAAGGTTGCCTGGAAGAAATTGCTGCTTAGTAATAAGGCCGCCTTTGTGTACCTTCTTTATATAATAATATTATTTTAAGCTTTGTCATCATAATGATTGTGCACAATAAAGTATATTTTCATTTTCATATTTTCATTCACTGTATTGCTTAAGTACCCGAAAACTCTAAACAACGGATTGTCAGCAGTAATCTCAAATGTGTTAAATAGTTAACCTAAATAAAAAGCTATGTTGACACCAACAAACCCATTAAGTAATCTGTAACTATGATTGGAATTATCACAGTTCGGTGCCAGCCAAGTCGTAAAAATTCGGTGCAGAGCATTTTAATGCGTTTATTTTTTTGTAATTTCACATTGAAAACATTCGGAATCAGGTAAAATGTTAGTCTGAATCCTAATTATGTTTTAGCATTCCTCTTTTAACATTTCTAAGCATGCGCACGCTACTTATTATGGTAGCCATGTTAAAGCATTATTAACCGGTTTTTTTTAATTAACTTAAAATTTTTAACAAGCTTAATTACATTCAGATAATATCTTTACCGTAACTAAAATGTTTAAAAATTTAATCGAAGTGCTTGCTGTTGTAAATAAATTAACTTTTTTACTCTATTTTTCTTGCTGTAATAAATCTTTCATATAGAAACTTACTTTTCAGGCTCCATGATCCATATAACTATAAATAATAGGTAGTAGGTACCTACATTTTTTTTACGGCAAAACCCCATGAGCCATGGAATAGTGCCTACATATACATACATGGTATATGTAAATATGTTGTAAACGAGCTCACGTTCCCACGCCAGATACAACTTATCCATCCGGAGTCGTCTGTACCGTAATAATTAAACCACCTCTAGAACCGGAAAAAACTTGGCCTGATAAAAAGCATTGTCGTTAGCTCTAATGACTGAGATTTTGCTATTTATATCGAGCTTTTCTAGGGAAAAGGTTCTGAAAGGAGTTGGATGATGGCTATCACGATTTATGCACTCATTGTCAAGTTAAAAATTATGTTCATTTAAATTTTAAAATAATCCGTCCCATCCCCCCGTAAGTCCCATCATTCATCAACTAGCACGGTGGCACCACAATAATTCTGCATCGTGTTATCGAGGTGTTCTAACTACAGCGAGTAAAAGACAACTCAAAAGAATATGTGACGTTATCTGGGAAAAGGGACCTTATGGAGGGTTTTAGTTTCCGAGATAATCGCATTTAAAGTAAAGTGTCGAAAAAAATCATTTTTTCTTTTTTTGCTCCATGTTAATAAACAGACTCTAAATTTTGATATGACAAAGACACAGGTTTTAAAAACGATTTTTTATAGGTTAAAATTGAACTTAAAGTTTAGTGAAAAAGGGACCTTATTGTCGGTGCTGCAGTCGAGAGTCGATTGCGGCTGTCTTTCGGCACGGTATCTACTGTTATACTACTAGTAATTTGCACTAAGCTGAAAATCGGTAACATTGATTAGAATATCTGGGGGCACGGCAGTGCCCCCGCCAAGTAGAGCGCGAAGCAAACACTGCAGTACCATCATTTACAGGAACCATTTCACCACATTTTAGGCCCCTATTTGAGAACCTCTAGAGGTCATTAAGTTCCGAATTTAAGCTAAAGCAAAGTTTCTCATTTATGACACTCACTCACTCACTCAAGATTATCAAAATAGAACTAGTACTTCCATAGAAATAAGAAGTACATCCCATAGACTCAGAGAGCTGAAATTTAGCACAGTTTAGGGTTTAATGGCCATATATAGGGAAAACCATAAAAATTAGCCACGTGCGAGTCGGACTCGAAATTACGTTTTTTGTATGGGAGCCCCCCTTAAATTTTAATTTCAAATTAATCCTGATCAAAGGTGATCAACCTGCATTGTCCTAACCAAACTTGGAAATAATACGTTTCCAACTCGGGAATCGAACTTACGACCTCCGAGTCAAGAGCCACGCACTAAGCCACTAGACCACGGAGGCGTATATAACACGTGTGATGCTGATGGTGACGTTTACACGAGCGCGCAATTCTACACGAGCGATATGATGAAACCCACTACTTACGGCTCAGATTAAAAAATCAATATGTTTCTAAAAAAAAGAAGTGAAATCCCACCAGTGTAAAAAAACTAGCCAAGTCTCGAATCTCGATGGAGCTGATTGTTTATCTCCTTGTTGACTACGGAACCCTATTAAAAAGTAATGAAATCTAGACAAAGTTGTACCAAGTCTGAGGTTCCTTTATTTTTATAAAGAAATCTCAGAAATATAATTAAATAATGAAAAATATGATTAAATAAATATTTAAATAAAATAAAAAATAAAATAAAAATAAAAAACAATGTTACAACTACGAAATTAATAGTATTTTTGTATCTTCTTTTAACTTTATTACTAAAAATGTAACGACCGACATAAGGTCTCTTTTAATATTTATGAATACTTCTATGGTAACTATCAGAAATTACATGTTTTTGGTACACGTCTTGTTACTAAAGGATAATTTAAGTTATTTAAAAAATAAGAACTTCAATGTTAATAAAAATGTATATTTATTTTTATGTGATATTACTAAACTTTTAATCACCGACAATAAGGTCCCTTTTGAAAAGTGTTAAGTGTTTGTACCAGCTTTTTACTAAACTTTACCTTGAATTTTAAGACAGAAAAAAGTTACTTTTTAAATAGAAGTTTATATATTTGATCTCATTTGACTATGTTTAACTGTAGTAAATATATATTTTTGTTGATTTTGACTGATTAATAAGATTAGTAGAAGCACAATGTTTATTTGTTCAAAATTTTTTTTTACACAATAAACAATGTTGTTTAATATCGAAGACGTCTCTATTTAGTAAAAACTGATTCTTTTTATATTATTCTTTTATAAAAGCCAATAGAAAACATAGTATGAGTGAAATATTTAGTAAAAACCATCTTGGGCATTTTCATTACATCATGCACTTTGGCGTGGTAAATAACAGGAATAGAGTTATAAAATTATATAATTGAAGTTAAAATCTAAAAGACCATATAATGTACTTCTCAAAAAACATAATATCTATGTAACTTCCCACAATAACATACTTTTTTTGGGTTTCGAAGTTTGAATGCGATTTTCTCAATATCACCTTTTACGACTTTCGAGTTTCAACATTTTTTAAAAAAATATTTGCCAGGCCTACATGCATGTTATTTACATGGTTCGATAGCTTATTAAATGTAGATTATGGGGATGCTAATAACTCAATACCGACAATAAGGTCCCTTCACGCTGATAACGTCACATATGGTGGTTTTAAATTTGATTAGATCGAGCATTCCACCTCGCTTAGTCAGAAAATATGGCTATGTTAATACTTTCCGTGCCAAGATTTTAAGGGGAATACGACACTATTTTGCGTAGCTAATTTTGTTTGGCTTTAATTTAACGCAGAAGGTGAATACTGATGACTCATGTTATTCCATTCAATAAAGTGAATGCTCAATAATTTTTAGAACAATGCATGCTGTTATATCAGCTGATATTGTTATAAATATTTCTTGAGGAATGAGGACGTCACGTTTTAGCAAATGAGTAGCTTTGTATAATATTTAATGTTTATTGTTGATATACTTATTTAATTAATCCTTCAATCACGGATTCTTGGAAACCTATTGTTATTCTATTGTTGTCGGGATCACCGGTGATCTTATGGGGCTTGATAGGTTAATATAAAAATAAATTAATATATCTGAGTATTTATAATATACCGGATACATAAGAAATACAGGAAACACATTTAGTGACTAGAAATTAGAAACTAGAAAATCACGTTTTATTTTTATTTTTAGAAAGTATTAAAATCAATTGAATAAAAATATATTATGTACACAGTACAGCCAAAGGATTAGGCTGTACAGTGTACTGTATATTCCAAAAACCGGCCAAGTGCGTGTCGGGCTACGCGCAATATAGGGTTCCGTAATAACGCTAGTTTTTTAATTTTTATTTTTGTGAATTGTGTGGTCAATGAATGTACATTTATAACGTGTTTTACACTACTAACAACATCATCTCAGTTACTCTCAAAGGAATTTGAACGAAAAGTTCCTTTATACTTCGCCGAATACATTTTTTTTAGTTGATCGACTATTACTCAATAACTTCTCAGCCGTGATAGTTTTCCTTTTAAATTGAGCATATTTCCTACTCGTATTTTTTTCACATTTCCAGAAGCAAACGTTTAGCTGGTAGAAGGGGGGGACACTGGACTCTAACGAAATTTTCCACTTTAAAACTTAATATTTCACAAACGGATCCCTAAATCGGAAAATGATCTATGAATACTCATAAAAGTTTTAAAAAACCTATCCAACGACACCCCACACGATGGGGTGGACGCGAAAAAAAAATTTCATCCCCGCTTGATGTGTATGGAAGGTACCATAAAAAAAAAAAGATTTCATGTACCATTTTGTTGCCATCATTGATATGTGCATTCATGCCAAATTACAGCTTTGTAGGTCCTATAGTCTCTGAGCAAAACCGCGGACAAACAGACAGACGGACAGACAGACGGACGGACAGACCGAAACTATAAGGGTTCCTTGTTGACTACGGAACCCTAAAAAAGATTCTTACGTTTTTAGCGCTAATCGATTACTGCAATCTTTTTAAAATATTTTAAAAACTTAAGAAAGCATTGAGAAATATTATGTTAGAAAGCTTAATATTTCAAGAGTATCCCATAATAAAGTATGAATATTTTGTTATTTTTGAAAATAATGCTCATCAAAAACGCCAGACAAAGCTCTAAATAGTACACCGAATATTGTTGGTTAACCTAATTGTAAATCTGGTACGCGTAAACACAACGTTTACACGCGCGATAAGGAAGCATGTGTCAGAAATGGCATCAAACTTACATCAAACGAAATTATATGACACAGATTCATGTCGAGAATACATCAGTGCAATGAAAGCTGCACCAATTACGCAATACTAAATTATAACGTGGTTAAACTAAATAATTTATCATTTTCCTGATGACCATGTGCCATAAGTCATAACTCAGAACTCGTACTTTCGGCCTCTATTCTACATGAAAAAATTGCAAATATTATTTTTTAGAACATCTATTTCATAGTGGAAAACATCCTACACGTCTTAGGTAAAATTCTAATAGTTTCCCTAAAAATAATAATATACTACGTGTAGCTTTGGTATGCAATAAAAGGCGTATCATGCAACCGAGTGGCTTTTAATATTGACGGGATCATTTTATTCGCGGTTTTGTAACCAGTTTTTAACAGCAGTAATCTGACCGTTTTTGTGCCGGCACGATGGTTCTCACGATCATTATTGATTATTGAGTGAGTAAAAGTTAAAATTCAAATCAAAACATTTAATGCTTATTTCCAAATTCCATAATTTCAAAATTACTACCGCTTTGAAACTAACAACTTCCGAAAAAGGAGGTTTTATGTTCGTTTATAAAATATTATATTTTTCTTCTCTTACTGTCAATAAAATATTAGTCTTTTGAAAAGTTTAGTATCCTCAGACGTATCCCTAATTGTTATTATGATTATTACTACTGTGTTAATTGTTATTGCAATCAACATGGTAAAGTCAACATCTTAAACCATAAAAACCAGTTCACGACGGATACGGGATACCATATCAAAACAGAAGGCTGTATAAATAAAAAGCTGTCATCTTTTTCTTCCAATAAAATACTTAGCGTGAGAAACTGAAATAGGAATTAAATGGGTGACAATAATAATTATTAACCTCGTTCAGACAGAAAACTTAATAAAAACCGTATTTTTCATATTATAATAATTATTATGTAACAACTTTATTCGGTGCTTTGTTTTAATTACTTAATACATAGTTATTTAAAAAAAGAAGAAATTAAAAGAAATCTGCACAAGCGAATAATGTTTAAATTGCATTTTCATTTACAAGGAGTGTCCTCCTCAACTCAACAATATGGACACCCTATTAGACTTAGTCATAGAAACCAATGCAAAATAAAAAACCTGGATAACTTGTTGAGCTAGAATAATATGGCGAAGGCAGGTGCAACATAAACTAAGTGCAATGGATTAAAATAAAATCCTAGGCCCACGTAATCTTAGGGCAGGTTATCAACCGCGGTCATCGCGAGGAATCCGTTTTTGACTTTTTTGAAATAGGAATGTGCAGAATCAATTCGAAAAATGAATTTGAGGTATTATGAATCAACATGGACTCAACTATTGTACGAATTGAGGTACGAATTCAAACTAGGAATTCGAAAAATTTAAAAGATAAATATAAGTACAGATTTTTACTTTTTGGCGCCAAATTAAAATATTTATTCGCATAGTAGTATTCGACTTTAATTCGTAAATTATTAAAACACTACTTAGTTACATTTTGACCACTCAGACCAAATAAAAAGTTGTGTTGTGATTTGTGGAATAGAATTCTCACGGATGTCATAGAATTTGTATTCTAAGATACGTGCTCATAAAAAACGTGACACTACAAACAATTCCGACAGGTAGGTACTCATTGTAAATAAATTATGTATGTTGTAAAAGCCAGTTAATAACTTCGTATGGATTACACGTTTGAACGATTTAGTTAGACGTTAAATGAATGGAGGCTCAAACGAGTTAATTTAGAAACAAAAATATTATGTACAATGCTTAGCTATAACAAATAATATTCAAACAAAGTTACTCGTACTACAAACAGGCATACTCGCTAAAAGCCATTGCCTTGTGATGTGTGAAAATAAAAACAATGATTGACAGTTGACAACTGACATGTTTTGATTTGACACGGCAAAAGGCGCCAATTCTTTTTTACGCGGGAACAGGATTTGGGAACTTGTTTCCTTTAGGAGAATGTTGGTTAAGTAAAGGGGTTTGTGAAAGTTTGTTTGCAACAGACAGTATTTATTACAGTAGAATAATAATGACTACTACGTAAAGTAAGAAAATTATGTGTAATGTAACTTATCTAGTATGTTATTTTATTATACTCATGAAATTTTTCTTTTTCATTAAAATACATTTTAATGAACGGCTGAAGGCTAGTATTAACGTTTCCTTTAATGATAAGTTTACAATTTAAATGAGACAATCTAGATTCTAGAAAATTATAAATTATGATTTATCCAATCTATCTAGATCTGTCTAGGTTATCTCCGGAAAATGACGACTTTCGAGTCAATTACTACTACTAGTAGAGTATACTAGAGGTACTACTACTAGCAGTGATGTCAAATCATCATCATAATCATATTTTCATCCCCATGTATTCAAGCTGTACCTCCACGTATCACAGGCTCGAAACCGGTCACATAGCTGAGGCCTGAGGCCGGAGCATTGACGTGAGAATCCGTACTGTCCACACAAGTGTAAACGTCAATATTATAACTTAACCGGCAATTTGGGCTTGTAAATGGTTTTTACAGTCTTTACAATCTGCTGTGTAATCTATAATTATCACATTTCGTAGTAAGAAACTAAGAAATCGTATTGTTATTAAATCCATACTTCCATATCCATATTGATATTAGAAAATATGTGAAAGTGTGTCTGTCCGTCTGTCTGTCTCTCTGTCTGTCTGTTACCTCTTCACGCCCGAACCGCTGAACCGATTTTGCTGTTTGGTATGGAGATATTTTGAGTCCCCGAAAAAGACATAGGATACTTTTTACCCCAAAAAAATGTACGGTTCCTGCGCAATAAACAAATTTTGGAGATGCGGGCATCATCTAGTATCTTTTAACTTCGTGTCACTTTCCTCATAATACTTTAATTAGTACCTTTCCTGGACTTTAACGAACATTTCAATACTAAAATTAGCCAAATTGGTTAAGCGATTCTCGAGTTTTACCAAGACTAACAAAATTTTTAAATGTTTTTCTTTCTATAGATTTTAGATCTGATCATATTAGGTCATGCGGCATGCGGCATGCCATTTTACTATTCGTCATGTAAAACCAACGATTTTTCATAAAATATCTTCCACGCTTAAAATAGCAACGAGTTACGATGTTAGGATTATTACGGCCGCACGCAGAGACATTTAATGATGATTAAGCTTTAATGAATTGTTTGACAGATAATTAATTATGAGGCTTATCAGCATGGGCACCGGCAGGGTGCCAGGTGGTGCACTTGCACCCCTTGGGAATCTCGGGATCAACAGGAATTATTGAAATAAAAAGCCGTCTGTAACCCTATTACCATGCCGTACAAAGATAGTTCGTAATGTTTCGGCACTTAAATGTATTCTGTTGACGTAAATAGACAGTCACTGTTGTTCGTAAAAAGAAAAGTAAAAGAAAGAAAACTAAAATCTGCACCCCTTGGAAATTATTTCTGCCGGCTCCTATGGGCTCATGTTAAAATCTCCATTTAATGACAGTTAAGTACTTAATGCGGCTAAGTCTCTGTCTCTGAATGCGACAGTCGGAGAATAAAATTGTTGTCACCGGTATGGTTGTTGCCTGTTAAGTTTTTACTTTTTACTTGTCAACGTGTTACTTGAAGATGGTCACTGTTAGGTATTTTCAGTCCATATCGAGTCTCTGCTAGTACGGTATAACATATTCTTGTTAGATACTAAGGTCTTGGCACTAGGGTTCCATAAAAACATAAATACTCGTCTAAGGCTATACAGGCCCAACACGGAAGATACAAGACCAATTAGTACCGAGGCTAAACCTGTTTTCTACTTCCTGCAGTTAGTTATTAATTGTAATGGTTAAATTAAACTTTTAGTTAGGTATGGCGAAGACTGGGAACAGACATACCTAGTCACTGAGATGTTCCTAAGTACCTAGTAGTACCTAGTAGTTTCTTGAACGGAAGGTTTTCTGTTTATCTATTGGTAACCTTGCATTGGTATCATGTCATAGATATTTTGAGAATATTCAGTATACAATATCGCAATTGCATCTACAAACTGACAAACCAAGGTAAACAGCCATTTGGTCACACATTACATAACTTTGTTTACAATCTTACAACAGTACCAACTAACCATGAAAAAGTTTCAGTGCAAAAATAATAAAATGTCTGAGTTTTCTTGTACTGTAGCCTGCAGTAGGCATCAACTCTTTAGTCTATAATCTTTTCTGGAGTCCGATTTTAATATATGGCACATAATATCTATAGAAGATAACGGGAAAGGACATAGGCTACTTTTTAACGAATAAAAGTGCATTTATTCCTGTTTTATTCTCTTTCGCCCGTTTTAATAAGTCGCGAATAACATTATTCTTATCAGTAGACATGGGAATATAATATATTCCCATGTCTATTATCAATTATGCAGCACGATCAAAGTGCCGAAATAAGCATATAATTAATGTGCATATAAAATGGCCGAAATATGCAAAAAATATGCACAATCAAAAGTCACTTACTAATTAAAATTTATAATTTTTAAGAGTTTTCTGCTGGTGCCGTTAATAACATTTCTTATTTTCCTGCCTTAGGTGCGTAATGTACTATGTATTTCCACCAACATTTTCCAATAACATTCAAACTGTGGTGGAACTGTGGAACAGACTCGAACCGCGGGGTGCTAGTAAAAAGTTCGTTTGGACTCGTGCTGTCGGTTGAATGCGGAACATTTTTTACCCGCGACCAACCGCCAACGGAACCGTTAGCACCTGCCGTAAAGCCGGGTGCACACAGACGCGAAGCCGGATACGGTTATCCGGATTGCGTTTTTGGGAAGAAGGCAGGTTGAGCGTGTTGTAAGGTTTAAATAGAAGTGTTTGGTTGTAAGTAGGTGAAATATCAGACTTGATATTGATTCAAATAATTTAAATTCTCAACAAGTGCTGTTTAAAATTACGAAAAATATAGACTGTAGAAGTAAACAAATTATATAACTTGTGTAAAATACATTTTTATTCTTAAATTGTCCCTGTTTTTCTTTTATCTTTTTCGGTTTGCCCACTTTATAATATACAATGAAGTTCTGTGTAAACGTTAAACGTAGGAGGGACAAAAAAGGTAGCATTGCGTAACTAAATAAAACCAAACAAATCTGTTACAGTAGTGACGTCTTGCCTTATTTAGAAAATATTTGAATATGTAGCTTAAAAACGTTTAATTTACCTACTTGTTTTTTCTGCGCATTAAAATGCTAAGAATATCTTCGCGCGCTCTAAATAACTTTTTTAATTATATTCGTTTATCTTCACTTTTACATTATATTATTTTAATACGCTTTCTAAAACTGTCTTTGGAATTGTTCTTTTCTTTCTTTCGATCACGATATATTATACTTTTTCTTTTTTTATTGGTCTGAGACTTTTTCGGTTTTTATTTTGACCTAAGAATTGATAGTATAATAATTGTCATTCTTCTCAGAATTTACAACAAAAATACCATTTTACGTTTGTCAATTTGGCATTTTAGAAATAAAAATACACAGTGTAAACATAACTTTGTACTTGCGAATTGCTATAGCAACCGTTTATGTAATAAAAGGACCCGATATAATAGGGTGCTCTTTCCATTATCTTTTTTTGATTGTTAGTAGTTTGTACCTACTAACTTTAAATCGGAATGTTTTTTCGTGTCAGTTATTGCAATGTTTACCTTCTCTACTTGAAGTACCTACATAGTTTTTCAAATCTATTTGTGCGTGGTTGCTGTAGTTTTAAATAGCCAAATTTTTTGCTTAATAGTATTATGCTCATAATATACAGCTGTAGGCTGTAACCAATGCAAAGGAATGAAGATGACAGGTGATCCCGACGATGTTTGTTTAATCCCTATAACCAGGGTGTTTGTACAATTCTAGAACTGTTGTCATTTTTAAATTCACTTGCTGTCCTCAATTTTAACTGTAAATATTTCATATAATGCTTTAACTGCTTCATCCCTACAAGAATTCATTCGGTCTTCAGTTCCAAAATTAAATAATTAATTTCATACAAATTCTGCCCAAACACTACTCATGGTGTAAGAGTTGCTTAGCATGTCCTCAATTTAAAAACTCGTCTTTGAATAAGATTTGAATTAACAAATAAATTATGATTTAAATTTATCTCGCATAGCGATCTCCGCTATAAATTGTAAACTAGAAAGGTAACGGTAGTATGCAAGTTACAAAACGCCTCAATATTTACTTTGCAAGTTTGCATTCGCTGATAACCCACTTAAACCCTTTCAAGATTATGGGAAAAGGTACGTGTATCTCTGAAATGATCCTTAGCTAATGATACGTAATCACGGGAACCGGTTTTATGGTATTTCATGGATAAGGCGTGGTGGTCGGTGGACGAGACTTGATTGATACAACTTACCGGCCGTTGGGCGCAGACGGCGAATGTACCAGCTTCACCGCAAAGAGGAACTGAATTGCACACACCAGCAGACAACATAGGTTCAATGATAACGTCAATGCACATAACGCTAGAGTCACTTCGTACACCACTGCGAATTCTTCGGGCGCGTTCGTCGCCGGTGCCGATATCTTTAGCAGAAATAGCAGAGCTAATAGTGCTAGAAGTAAACTAACGAGGCACAGCAAGGCTAGCGAGGTCAGGGCTTCCTCTGTAGCCGCCCTGTTCGCTCGACTCCTCGCCGACGGCCTCTGATGAACACCTGGTGCTGTTCCATTGGGAATCTTCGGTGGTGATGCTATAGGGATGGGAGCGACCACCGGCACCGGGGCCTGCGTCTGCGGTTGCGCAGGGCTGACACTGGCCGACGTACCACCAACGGAATGCTTGGACGAATCGAGGGTCGAGACGTTGAGTGGGAGGTGGTGATGCGGCCGCCGCGGCATGTTTTGGTAGCGGTGATCATCGTTAGCCGCCGGCGGCCGCTGCGCGTGTTTCAACATGTCGTATTCAAGCGTTGGCCCGCCATCGAGCCGACCGGTTTGCCGGCATCAGCGCCGCTCACGTACACACGACCGTCGCAGGCGGCGGACGCGACTGCACTGTTGAATCCCCCGCCACCCCTCGCGCGGTTTCCCCTGGCCCTCGCAAGGTTACCGCTTGCTCTGCAACTTTTCCCTAGTAGAAATAAAATGCTGAAATTATTGTAATTTGATTTTTATTGTCATATACCATCATCGAGTCGTACTCGTATAGCTATCATCGCAAAACTGATTTAAAACTAATGACTTACAAGTTACAGACACATTTGCATTTTGCAGTTAATTCCCATCCACAGACTACTTAGAAGAACTAACGTTTTCCCATCTAATCAAGACTAGCTAGTTCTTTGAGGGAATGGGAATGAAGAATTTAAAAAATGTAAAGACAACTTGTAAAGTGTCCGAGACTGCGAGTATACTCCTCAATTTTTTCAATAATTAATAATTTGCTAACCAGATCAAATATTTTCATAAATGTATTTTTCGTAATCTTGAATACGCATTTCCGTTATCCGGAAGTTAATAGTGCATAACTGCCCTTATATTTTTATTAAAATATCCAAAGGTATTTTGCAGAATTTAAATAAATATTGAAATACTTACTTATTTCTATTAAGTACAATTACTATCACATTTTCTTTTTTAAATAATAATACTAACCGACTTATACCTATGTAGTTACTTGGATAACTAACAAATTAAAATAATATCTAAGTTGACTCTCTGAGTGCCTATATTATTAGGTAAAATGTATAGATACGAAGTACTAACGTCCAAATATAAATTATTAAAGAACAAAAGATGATGGTGACTACTGACTGACAATAGAAATTGTATTGTAAAATAAACAAAACAATAGACAAATATTTTTGTTTACCATTTTAACATTAATAATAATTATTAATCATAAGTAATAATAATAAGCATAAATCGTCATTGAAATATTTTATTATTGAATCAAAGAAAACGTCAACATTAAAAATATAATATAACAATAATTAAGGCGACGCCATGATAATTTGGCTACATAGCATAGCGATATCGATTTTTCCAGCAATGACTAAAGCTATAAGAAATTAAAGTTCATCGTCAGTATTCATCATGTCTTTGTCTTCGAATTACCCATAGCATAACACGATTGGTCAACTTTTATAACACAGAATAATCAATCAAAAAGACCTCTGTAAAAAAAGTGATTCCTATTTTGCCAACAGAGGAGAGTGATTTAAGCTTCCAAAAGTACATTATATATTGGTTCAAGCATACACTTTAATTTGCCCATAGCAGCTTATATTTTGAAATGTATTTATGGTTTTTAAATGACGCTACAAAAACCATTTTGTCGCTACTTTCCCTTTCCATTTTTTGCTGTTCCATTGCTTGTTTTCTATGAGAGCCAGGGCCCTAAAAGCCTAAAACCACGGAGTGCTTAAAACATATCCAACACGGTTTGTTACTTTTTAGGTACGCTCGTTTGGCTTCATCCTAACGCGGCGTCACCTTTACAACAGTGCAACGTGCCCGGCGCAAACACCTCATCATCATCATCACTACGTCATTCATGTTCGATAAATAGATAATAACATCCAGGCTTAGCATGACCACAGTAGAAATGCGAAATAATAAAATCTTTGTCAATCTAACTGCAGGGTAAAGGTTACGGACTACGGTATTGGTTTGATATAGGTAAGATATTATATGTATTGTATTGACTATTGACAAGTAACATTTTGTGAACGTTGAATTTTATTACTACCTACATACTTAGTTCTTAATTATGTAGGTAAATTACCTAGCATTTGAGGTTTTCTTTCAGTTTTCCCATACTAAATACTAATAGGTAGGTACTTATTATAATTATGATGACGTGGGAGAGCCATGCTTCGGCACGAATGGGCTGGCTCGACCGGAGAAATACCGCGTCCTCACAGAAAACCGGCGTGAAACAGCGCTTGCGCTGTGTTTCGTCGAGTAGGCTACTAACTCACTCAAGTTTACCGGAGGCCCAATCACCTACCCTTTTCCCTTCCCTACCCTTCCCTATTTCCTTCCCTACCCTCCCCTATTACCCCTTAAAAGGCTGGCAACGCACCTGCAGCTCTTCTGATGCTGCGAGTGTCCATGGGCGACGAAAGTTGCTTTCCATCAGGTGACCCGTTTGCTCGTTTGCCCCCTTATTGCATTAAAAAAAATAATAATATAGAACTTCCTCATGTTTGAAAATTGACTCAAAAGAAAGAATTGTAACTTTAAAGTCTATGTTCTTTTGTGGATATTTTGTTTAATGTTATAAATCTTATAAAGTCATTGAGTTATAAGTACTTACTACGTATAAAGTATAGTATATAACTTATAATAAGTAGGTACTATGTATAGATAAAAGGTTAAAATTTAAAAGCAATCGAGAGCTGATGACACTTACACCAGCTGTTAGGCAGGTGTGGTTTCCAGATGATTGCGTTAGATTATGGGTGAATTCAAGTTTTTTAGCTCACAGTATGAGTAGGAGTGGTAGGAATGGTCTTTATGTGGTTGACATAGATGATAGAGGTTGTGTCACGGGTAAAATTACCCCGAATAGAGTGTATCAGATAAAAAATAATGACCTTAATTAATTATCTTAGTGGCAGCTATTACACGCATCAATATTATCATGATTCTAGTATCACGCGAATCACAAGTACTACTGCGATACTGCGATTCGGCCTATTACACCATCAACATTATCACGGAAACGTGATAATGTTGATGCGTTTAATATGCCCCATTACCATTGACGGATTAAGACTACTTGATGCCCTAAGCAAGCCATGCCTGTGTGCCGTAGAACACGTCTCAAGAAACGTAGAGTATAGACTCATAGAATATAATATTATAGAGAGACACATCACACAGATTACTGAATCTTGAGAAATTTTTTCCAAAAAATGAAGTCATGATGGTAAAATAATAATATTATCCATGTCAACATAATATTATTATGACAAGTGGATTTCGCACACCAGTGCGACTCGCACTTGGTCAGTTTTTGTAGAGCTCGTTGAGATAAACGTTGTGATTACGCGGCCCGGTGACAAGTTACAAATCTATCGGTAGGACGATGTCCGTGTCAGTCAGTTGCATCTTCCTAGTGGTGACCATAATTGACTAGTTTTGCAGGACACAATACTACTCTATAATAATACTAGATCTAGTTTGAATAAAATTAGAAATATAAAAATATTATAAATATTGTCTCATTCGAAGGAAATTTTCAGTTTTATAAAGCGAAATAAAGATTTACCAAGTAGGTATAACAGTGGTCGAAGAATGCGGTGAGTCTAGACTCTAGTTCGTGTCTAGCACTTCATAGTTCATACACGAATCACGATGTAGCTTTTGATCACATTATAATTTATAACAGAAGAGGGTAGTTCTTACATCAAAATTAAAGCAGTTGACGTCGCCTATTCCAAAATAATGATTGTTCCGAATGGCCCTTCGACACGTTCTTTTGAATATTAAGCAAAACGACTGCTGTGTGCTCTGCGTCTAGTGTTGGATTAAAAAAATAAAAGTTTACAGTTTAGTTAAAGTTAGTTACAAAGTTACATTGCCTCTACATTCAAGCTATCTTCATGCATTTCTCTTTAATTTATGAACTTTTAAACGTTTCCAACGTAGATACATCGCGATAAAGATGAATAACATTATTTCTAAAGGTCAGGGCCGGGGATGTAGATAATTGTCAGATGTTTTCGGATTGTGATCGTACGCGGTGTTTATAATGGCTGCGTGAGTAAAGTTTGAATTAAGAATTATGTTTGCCGCTTAATTAAAATTTCAAATATAGAACATGCCTGCACGTGAAGTTGTGTTTTTTTTAATTATTAACATGATCGTTGTAAAGAGCTAACAGGAAAATTTACTAGAAAAATAACAATTACTTGCATAAGTAATAAATATAGTAATTTGGTGTTAACATGTTACTCATTCACCTATAGTCTATACCTTTAGGCTATGTAACGGTAAAAAGCTACTTAAATCAAAAAGTCAGTACTTACCCTCTTTTCTTTCTTGCATGTTTAATATTGTGTATTGTGATTGTCGACTATTTCAGAGCTTGCACTGAGTGGTACGCCATGTAGGTACCCATTGATTTCAATCGGTTTGAAGGACCATAAAATGGCTTCTAGTCACACATTCGTTCCAATCATGCAATATAAACTAGGCCATAGATGCAGATTGTAGACTTTACAATATTATATAATAATATGTAGCTCTACAATTTTACCTATAAGTACTAAGCTATTGATATCATAAAGCCGCAAATCGACGTTAGAACCTACTTAGGTATACTATTAAGCTAAGATAACAATTACCTGGTTAACTGCAATTTAATACATGTAAATATTATGTATCAGCTATACTTTAGCCAAAAAATATTTTTACATTGAGTATGAAAAGTGTTCCAAAAATTACTCCGTTTAAAAATCGAATATTTTTCAAATTCAAATTATTCCAAACATTTTTTTCAGGCCAGTAATGGATGTGATAGTAATCGGGTGCGGGGCGTCGGGTATAGCGGCGCTTCGGAAGATGCACGACGCCGGTCTCAAGGTCATGGGGCTGGAGGCTGACGAGAGAATTGGGGGGAGAATCCGAACCATCGAATATGGAGACTGCCGTCTTGATTTGGGCGCTGCTTGGTAATTCGATTTTTGAAATCCAACGCATTGCTAATAAAAGCGATCCTTACCTGTCAAGCGATTTTTAACGCATCAGACAAAGTGAAAACATTGTAGAACTAGGTATAACGTCTGTACTTAAACAATCTATTGACATTTTGTTTGTTTCGAAATGAAAAAGATTTACAAATCTGAAATAACATAATATCTACCATAATTTATGGATGTCCATTAATGTCTAAATTGTCCATATCTCTAAATCCTTGTCAAAAGATTGTAAATTTCAATGATTGCACCTTTTTTTTCGGTGGGAAATGCATTGCGAATTCCCGGCAACCCGGGGGAAGGCCGCCGGGATATGTGGGACTCCCCAGGTGCTGTGGTTAGGAGGAACACCCGGTCTATCGTAACTGTACGTTCTTAATTGCTTAAATATATTTCAGGTGCCACGGCGAAAAAGACAATGTTGTCTTCGAGCTAGCGAACCCCCTAGGTCTGCTGGGTAGGCCGGATCCTGACAACAAATGGTACCTTCTCTCAACAGGGCAGTTGGTAGCCAATGAACTGAGCGAAAGTATCCTTCAGGCCATCAACGACGAAGTGGCTAATGCCGAGAAGAACAATACGGAGTCTATAAAGGATTGCGTCAGAAATGCGTAAGTTAAGTACCTACCTAGTACCTATATCTTTAAGGATATGCCAGGACCGTATTTATATTTTTTATGAGTATAGGCCATTTTATTTTGCGTCCCTATGTAAGAACTTTGCCGCCATCCTAGGACGCTGCCGCCCACCTAGGACGCCATAGGACGCTGCCGCGGGCCGCCCATAAGCCATGGCCTATACTGCCTATACATAAATCCAGAGCTAGGATATGTGAATACCCTTTAAGGGATTCAAGGTGCTGATAAATCAACTGGGCCAACCAATGAAGGCCTGCCCTTCTAAGGCTTAGATGCACAATGGATATTCGCACCCAGAAAAGCAAACTGGTCAGCCCTTTTTATGCCATCTTTCTCTTAAATCTTCCAACTCCAATCAAGTTAATTCATTGCCCTCCTAAATACCTAAGCGAAGCGTGATAACTGATATCATTATCCATAGTCCATACTAATATTATAAATGCGAAAGCCTGTCTGTTATCTCTTCAAGCCCAAAGTGCTGAACCGTTTTTGCTGAAATTTGGTATGGAGATACTTTGGGGTCTGGGACATAGGAGTTTTTATTCCGGAAAATGTATGGTCCCTGTGCTACAACCGAATTTAGGCGTCCGTTGCAGTCCGTCATCTAATTATATGGAATGAAGCACACCGTTGATTACATCCAAAAAAATTTCTTTTTAGGGCCAAAACTAACCCAACGCTTAAAAAGAATCCACAACTCGCGAAATATTTCGTGGAATTCTTCGAGAAGAACAGCCATGTGGGTGGAGAGAGTGACCCAAAACAGGGGAAATCGTTGAAAGGTCTTGAGGAGTGTTGGGGCTGCGAGGGAGAGTTCATGCTGAATTGGAAAGGCAGGGGATATAAGACTATCTTGGATGTTTTGCTGGTGAGTATTGGATTATGGAATCTTCTAGAATCTAGGGTATGAACTGTCTTTGGTTGTTCGACCCAGCAGCCTATAAGGCCGGGCTGTTTTGACTTCAAACCCTAAAAATACGCTGAATTTTTTAACGTTATCACAGGGTTTACAACAGCCACAATAGGGTTTAAATTATGATCCCTGGCCCAACCACCGACCACGTACAATAAGTCAGTCTTTTCCTTACCAAAAACTATTGAGTTGCTTTGAGTTTTGAGCATTCATAAAACTAAACTGATTTCGAGCCCGGAGACAGGACATGGGATACTTTTTATCCCGGAAGATTTTCGCGCGATATACGAAGTTCCTGCAACATCTAATAACACATTAATTAACTCTATTCCAGAAAAAGTACCCTGACCCATCAAAGCAGCTAGCCATTCCAATACATCTGAAGAAGGAAGTGGAGACAATAAAATGGCGGACGAGTGCAAGCAGCGCTGACGCTACCAACCCCCTTGTTCACGTCAACTGCAAAGACGGCAGCTTATATGCTGCCAAAAGCGTCATTGTTACAATGTCGCTTGGAGTTCTGAAGGAGAGGTAAGGAGATCCTTCTAGAATCTGATATAGCTCTGACATATGGAAGGTTTCCTAAAAGAATCTGAGCTTTTTTGACATGAGTTAATCGTTTCTCTATGCTTTGGATTGGCTGACATCAAAACGCAAACCGACATTAACGCTATTGAATAGATAATCTCTCTACAAAAAGCTCCAGAAACCAGCCAATAGTTACTCCATCTACCTAAATAATACTACTGTATCTCTATGATTTACATTTACTATTTACACAAAAGCATGGGCTATTGTGTAAATAGTAAATGTGCCAAAAAGTTCTATCTATTAGAGATAAACTACGATAACATGGCGCGCCCCTCCAAATGACTGTTTCAATGTGTGTAGTCACATCCTTATGAAAGAGTTTGTATGTAGTAAGTATTCAACCAATCAACCAGTACTCGTAATATTTCACTTAATATTGTCACTTATTACCAAGATTTGTTGGTCAACTAATCATAGTTCTAGCCGACCGCGCAATACAACGCATTTCAAAGGTTTTGACAACGCACTTCAAACGTTTTGAATTTTGGAGGGGCGCGTCATGTTATCGTAGTTTATCTCTAACTCAACTTATAACGTCATAACCGTTATATTTCAGGCACAGCAACCTTTTCAATCCACCATTGCCAGCTGAAAAAAGAAATGCCATCAAAAACTTACAACTCGCTGTTCTTGATAAAATCTACATAGATTTCACTAAACCATGGTGGCCAAAAAGTCCTGCCAATTTCACCATTCTCTGGAGTGATGAGGACAAGAAAAAACTTGGTTACTCCTGGGTAACAGAAATCGTTGGGTTATATTCTGTGACGCAATACCCAAATATGCTCCTAGCTTGGATATACGGGGAAGCGGCCATGAAAATGGAGAAAGCAAGCGAACAAGAAGTCAAGACTGAAATAAATAAGATGCTGGAATTGTTCTTTAAAAAGGAATTTAAAGTTACACCGGTTAAAAATATACTGAGGTAAGTACTTACATAACAATTTGTTAATATACTTAATATTATAACTATGCCAATAACGTTTAATATGCCAATATCACCATCTGATTGCGTTTGACCAATAAGAATCGTTCTAAACACTGATCAACCAATAGCGTGATCCGTGCGCCCGCCCGCTTTTAATCCTACCAAAGAGATCTGCACTGCACATTTTTCATTTTTAACCGACTTCCAAAAAGGAGGAGGTTATACGTTCGTCTGTTTATATATATTTTTTTGTATGCTCAACCATAACTTCGCCGTTTATGGACCGATTTTCATGATTCTTTTGTTGTTGTACAGGGTTGAATCCGAGGTTGGTACCATGTTCACAAAAGTGGTGATCTGATGATGGGATCCATGAGAAATCGAGGGGACTCCTTGAAATTTATATGGGAACACATGGTGATTTCGATTTTTTCTGAAGTATTTCAGGTATATACTACCAAAAAGTAAGATTTTGCACCAGGATATACCCTGGTTCTGAAGGTACCCAACAGAACTTTTGAATCCTTATAGATACAAGTTTGAGGATTTTGGCTTTATTTTAACTACTCCAAGCAAATCCTACATAAATAATGTAGGATGTGCTGAACATAGGCTAAATTGTGTTTTGGAAAAAATAGGGTTTCGTAAGATATTTGGGTTTTTCGGACGCCAGGTGAAAAAATCAACCAGAAAAGTTACTTATTTTGCGTACGCTGCCGAAGCTATAAAAGATAGAACCATAAAATCTTCTAAGTATTGTAGATCTTATAAATATCTACAAAAAAGTCCGCGACACACATACTTATCTATGTCGAGTGAGGCACAATAACCATTTTTTTATTTAAAAATCTTGAATTTTTTTGGACAACTATTAAACGCGTTTATTTTACTCATGCCATTTATCCTTATCAAAATAAATTATTTCATCACTAAGTACAGTTTATGTAGATAAAATTTGGTCTTTGAATGATTAAAATTGGACGTTTGGTTTTGAAATTATGGCGAAATTAAAATATTACGATAGTGGGCGTCACCAAGCGGGATGCGCTTGCGGGAAGACAATTATTATAGTTATTTTTCAGCTTAAAATAGTAATTACCTAGGTTCCTGTACAAAAATTTACTTCAAAATATTTAAACACAAAAAAAAAATTTTGTGTAAGTATAATTTTTTTTACTACATTTACTACTAAATATTTGAACACTAAAAAATAAAGTAAAACACTAAAAAATATATACCTACATAAATATTAAATTTACTACAAAATATTTCAACTCTAAAAAATATTTTTTAGTATTTAAATATTTTGTAGTAAATTTACTATTTATTTATATATTTTTTAGTGTTTAAATATTTAGTAGTAAATTTAGTAAAAAAAAATTATACACAAAATTATTTATTTTAGTGTTTAAATATTTTGAAGTTAATTTTTGTTCAGGAACCTAGGTAATTACCATTTTAAGCTGAAAAATAACTGAAACATGTTAAATATTTTCGTATGACAAAATGATTTTGGTATTACGTATGTACGAGAATTTCGAGGGTAACCCGGGCTCTTAACCCTCGCTTCCGAATCTCTATAAATAGAAACAAACTTTTTTGACTGTAACCTAAAGTTATTTCTATGTATTTCTTTCAAATCGACCTATGCAAAGAACAAAGTTCTATTTGAATATATCACCAAAGTACTTTTATTGTATTTTTTACTGCTATCGGACCTCTACATTTTATAAAAAAAATGAAAATTTAAAAATGTTACGTAAAAACAGTAGTAATTACTACAAGTGTCACCTCACTACTAACTTCGAGTAGCAAGATATCGACAATTGCAGCACTTACGTCAGTGTCTTGTTGGCCCAGCGGGACAAGCTAGATATCACAGCGTCCAGCGTTCCAGGTTCGCGTCGACGTAGCAGCAATATTCACTTTTCGCTTTCTTTATTAAAATATAAGCATCGCTCACTCAAGTAGGACTTAGGAGAGAGACGGATGTCGAACGCTGCCGAATGCAAAGGCCGATTGTGCTTCCTTGTCGCTCGTTCCGCGCTCTCGCTTGCACTTCAAGCTTTATATAGAACGCCTCAGAGCGAGGTAACGACGCATGAACTGTCATGTTTTTCGGGCGCGCACCCCATATCGAATTATTTGACGTTATCACGTCAAAAAATTAAAACCGACTTCCAAGATAAAAAAAAAAACAAACAAAAAAATTATTCTTAATCTAAAAAGAATCAAATAATTCTTATTCCTTATTATAGTGGCGTCTTCAGACTTCGCCTAAACCTCAACTATTTCTGTACTCAATCTTCATGCTTTTGAAGTCGGTACCAGCTTACCTTAGCGTAATTGCTATGTCAAGGATCTCAGAACTTTTCCGGGCTGGTACCGACTTCAAAATAATAATTACCCATTGATTTAGTAGAAGACGTTTATCAGCAGTATTTCATAATATTAAAGCCTTTTCAAATTATTTTTTCAGATCTCAATGGGGCTCAAATCCGCTAGCGCGCGGCTCCTATTCGTACCGTAGTGTTGCCAACGAAGAAAATGGCGGGGGCGCCATAGTGCTAAGCGAACCGCTATATCACGCCAACCATTTCCCAGTGGTATGCTTCGCCGGGGAAGCGACTTCCCACCACAGACACTCAGCCGTCCACGGCGCCATAGAAGCCGGCTTCCGAGAAGCCGATAGATTGATTGCGAACCTCAAAAAATGATGTTATTGCCAGACTCAAAAAAAAATTATTGCCAGCCTTAAAAACCGCGTTATTATTCGTGCCATTAAACGTGTTATTATTCTTTCAAGTCCCTAGATTTAGATATTATATTTTCTACGAATTTACATATCATAATTTAACATTCCTCTTATTATGATTATTATAGTAATTTTTATTAATACTTACAACATATAATCTTTATATTTACATGTTAATAAAACATAAAGTTTAATTTGCACGTTTTTTTATTATATAGTATGTAACACTACTTTATTACACAGTTGTCGCCTGACGTATTTAAGTACAAGTGTATACTAAAGTATAGGTCGCCTGTAGGCCTCTATAATAAAACTAAGTACTCATACAAAAATTCACAACACTTTGAAACTATAATATATCCTTTTTAACGTTTATAATGTTACAACCAAATGAATGTAAAAATATAAGATCACTACGCTAAGTTAAAAAAAATTAAGAAGTACCTAACTAATATCATTTTTGCATCTCACTTATTAAAGTTTTTATATTAATAATGGACATACGCAGGACAGAAAATTTACACCCGTACAAACATATTTTGTAAACGAATCTCTGTTACTCCTTCACGCTAAGACCCCCCCGCGCATTAGGCGGCCAGGTCGCTGCGCCAGGTCGCTGCGGCCAATTAATTCTTCTACGATATATGTAGGTGCGCGCATTACGCGACCAGCGGCCAGCTGTCACGCTCTGGTCGCACGGCCAACGAAAAACATGGCGACACACACGCGGCCACTTGGCCGCCGCGGCCAACGAGATACGGGAATTTGTATGAAATTACTCAGTGTGCGCGCACTGGTCGCCGCGGCCACACGTTTTTTGTATACAGAAAACAAAATAATTGTCAAAGTTTACTCATCAAATCACTACTCATACGAGTGTGGTCGCAGACGTGGCCGCAAAGTGCGCGGGGTGGTCGCAGCGACCTGGCCGCACGACCTGGTCGCCTAATGCGCGGGGGCCCAAATAATTAAATTGATTTTAATGACACAGAAACACACATGATCCATCAACCATCGAGGAAACTGATTCCTAGGCAGTTGACAGGCCAACGTCATTTGGTCGGATCATGTCAATTCAATGTTAATTGTGCTGGGTTTGACGTAACGCGATCAAACTACATACTTAGGTCCCCCATCTGCCTAGGAATCAACTTCTCTGATAGTACACAGAATAGTTTCCTCCGTTACCTTACCATAATTATTTTCAAGGTAAATATATTTTTTACAGTTTGTAATAAGGCCAGTCAAGACAGATCAATTTCAGCCAGCAGAAAAAAAAACAATAATTATTTCCTTTTTCATGTTTTTGCACTTCTGATTTTAATAGCTCCCAATTTAGCGACTGAATTTTGTGGTTATTATTGTATTCTTTTCTTGTATAGTAGTTTCCGAACTTATAATGTTGCCAGATTCGTCAACATCATACATACAAATCTCCACGAAATTATTAACTTCATTTTCATCATATTCATGAGTTATTTCTTCTTTAATATTGGCACTTTCTTCTTTCTTGTCAATATTTGTCCCACCTTTCAGAGAGATTTCGAATTGAACAGGGGTGTATTTTGTTGCCTTTCTTTGTTTCACATTAAACTCGTATTTTGGTTCTAGCGATTCTTTCGGTATGCTGTTTCCGCCAACAATCTTCTTGGATACTTCCAAATCTTCAATGCGGGTAGTTGTCAGTCTGTATATACCGTCTTCGCTGATTTGATATCTGAAAAAGCATATTTGGAATGTTACGGTTGACGAACGTTGAAGTTGAAATAATCGGCCAAGTGCGAGTCGGACTTGCTCACGAAGGGTTCCATACCGTTATAAAGCAAAAATAGGCCTAAAATTGTGTTGTTTGTATAGGAGCCCCCTTTAATTTTTATTTAATTTAAATATTATTAATTATTAAAGTACACGTATAATTAAGGCTTTTTTGAATGTCAAGTGCCTATCTGTTGCCATTATTGATGTCGAGCAAAAAAAGGCCAAAAAATCAAAATTGTTGTATGGGAGCCCCCCTAAATATTAATATTATTTTATTTTTAGTATTTGTTGTTATAGCGGCAACAGATATACATAAACTGTGAAAATTACAGAAGTCTAGCTATAGCGGTTCTTGAGACACAGCCTGGAGACAGACAGACGGACAGACAACGAAGTCTTAGTAATAGGGTGGCGTTTTTTCCCTTTGGGTACAGAACCCTAAAAATAAAATTCATATCTTGATTAAAAACTTTTAGTATGACTGGATGGTCTACTCTGTAGATTCCTCTAAAGTGAGTCTACTCTAGACTAAAATTAACTATTACTTAAAAGTAGTAGTCGCATAATGGATACGCTATAGAGATCAACTACGATAACATGGCGCGCCCCTCCAAATGACTGTTGAATGAATGTCGAATGTACTGTGTAGTCACATCCTTATGAAAGAGTTTGTATGTAGTAAGTATTCAACCAATCACAGTACACGCAATATTTCTGTTAATGTCACTTATTACCAATATTTGTTGGTCAACTAATCATAACTAGCCTACCGCGCAAGAGAACGCACTTCAAACGTTTTGACAACGCACATCAAACGTTTTGAATTTTGGAGGGGCGCGCCATGTTATCGTAGTTGATCTCTACAATGTTTTGGCACCTAGTGACAAAACTAGCTTAGGTAAGCTTTTTTATGTAAACAGAATACTTATACCTAATGAATATAACATAATATTATATCCATTGTGGAACTATTGCTATTGGTAAGGGTGTTATAGTCCGCGCGGAACTAGTTGGCCGCGCCTGAGGTATGTGAGCGGTGGGACGGAGAGGGGGGGGCGCTTCGCACAAGAGATTGCAATAGCAAGATGAGTCCGCCGCTAAAAAGACAATCTAAGGAAATAATATTTAAAGTGCATAAGTTTTTAAAAAAAACGGAAAGCCGATGTCAATAGTTTAGAACAGTGGTCCCCAACCTATTTTCTTGTGGGCTACAAACATGTTTTTGTCTTGGTGCCGCGACTCGCGGGCCGTAACAAAAATTTTTTAGGGTTAAAAAATAACTTTCTTCAAAATTAAAGATATAAAATTGAAAAAAATTAACGACTATCACGTAGACTTTACGTTATTTTGCCGGTGGGCGTGAATTTCAAAATTGTTTAACATCACGCGGGCCACAAATAAAGTCCTTACCCAACCTTAAATAATATTATTGTTCACGATATCGCGAGATTGGTCGTCACTGTCTAATATCATGTGCATTGCGAGCAGCAAGCAACCCGCCCCCTCACTCCTGTCTCTACCTAAGGCGCGGCCAACTAGTTCCGCGCGGACTATACAATAAAACATATATTTTATAAAATTAGTATTATATCCCGCGGATAGATGGCGTTGTATAGTTTTTGCGTCGCACTGTAAAAATACTGCTTTTCTTTATACTAACTACTAGTTTTATTCTGCAAAATGTATGGTTATCATCTACTTTCTAACTAACCTAAACCGACTATGTCCAAAAGGCCACTGCGCTCCATGAACATTTACTAGATGAGTAGTAAGCCGGTATCCTCTTGAGAATATCTTGGTTTGTTTCGACGGGCACAAATGACAGGCATATTTCTTTACTTCCTTCTTAACCTTCTTAGCCGGATTCTCATCATCTGTAGATTCATCGCTGCTTGTTCCAGCTTTTCTCTTTTTCCTTTTCTTATTGTGGGTTTCCATATGCTTATCGAGATCACATTTCCTCACTGTCCTAAAATATATAACCATTATTATCACAGTGAGGTAGAATAAATGTTTGTTAATTGTTGTTTCACACAAAAACTACGAAACATATTTTGATTACGTGTTTTGCGAGCTCTACACTCGCGGCGCGAATTGCGGCCGCGATTCGCGCCGTGAACACGATTCGAACAAATACGAAGCCGCGAAGCACAAATACGAAGCCACGAAATCCTCGACACTCGCGGTTCGCGCCTTCGCGGGCTTTCGCGCCGCGAGTGTGGAGCTGGTACTTACGTTTACGTGGACAAGATTAATGTGTATCCTGATAAGTACACTTTATATCTTTTTCACTAGTTTTTTGCTCTGCTTACAGTTAATTATAACAATAATTTATAATATGGTTAACGATATTACGATACCACTGGTGTTATGGTGTTCTCATAAAATGCAAAACCAACATCACGCGTTTAGATTTATAAAAATTCTAAAAATCAGTCCTTACATGTTTGTTTAATGTAGAGAATACTATTTTGCCATTTGATATACCGCCTAGATCAGTGGTTCCCAACCTGGGGGTAATTACCCCAGCGGCGCGAGGGTAAATAGCTTTCTAAAGGGGTAATCAGAGGTGGTACCTAAAATAGATGAATTGGCAGAAAAAAATAATAAACTACATTCAGGAGAAAAACAGCTACAGAATACCCTATCATTGCAGACAGAGATCTTAAAATGTTGGTACCGTTAGCTACCACTTGTAAATGCGAGAGCGGCCTCTCAACTCTAGTAACATTTAAAAAAAGCAAGAAACCGTCTGAACGTCGAGCATGATATGAGATGCGCGTTAAGTGTAACTGAAGTCTGAACCTAATTATATTAAAAAACTTGCGAATTTACTAAATACAAATTTATAAAGTTGTTTTTAATTAGTGGGGGGAGGGGGTAAAATCAGTTTCTCTAACAGGCCATAGGGGTAACAGCTCTAAAAAGGTTGGGAACCACTGGCCTAGATAGAAGCTGCATTATCCTACTAATATCCTACTAATATTATAAAGACGAAAGTTTGTGAGGATGTATGGATATATCATGTATGGATGTATATACCTTATTGTTCGTTTGTTACTCTTTCACGCAAAAACTACTTACTTACTGAACGGATTTTAATGAAACTTTACAATAATATAGCTTATACATCAGAATAATATGTTCGTTTTTAGGGTTCCGTAGTCAACAAGGAACCCTTATAGTTTCGGTCTGTCCGTCCGTCTGTCTGTCCATCTGTCTGTCTGTCCGTCTGTCTGTCTGTCCGCGGCTTTGCTCAGAGACTATAGGACCTACAAAGCTGTAATTTGGCATGAATGCACATATTAACGATGGCGACAAAATGGTACATGAAAACATCAAGCGGAGATGAAATTTTTTTTCGCGTCCACCCCATCGTGTGGGGTGTCATTGGATAGGTTTTTTGGAACTATTATGAGTATTCATAGATCATTTTCCGATTTAGGGATCCGTTTATGAAATATTAAGTTTTAAAATGAAAAAAATCGTCCAGTGTCCCTTCTACCAGCTAAACGGTTGCTTCTGGAAATGTGAAAAAAATAGCGGGAGTAGGAAATATGCTGACTTTAAAAGGAAAACTATCACGGCTAAGAAGACTTCATAAATTATTGAGTAAAAGTCGATCAACTAAAAAAAATGTATTCGGCGAAGTATAAAGGAACTTTTCGTTCAAATTCCTTTGAAAATAACTGAGATGATGTTGTTAGTAGTGTAAAACACGTTATAAATGTACATTTATTGACCATACAAAAATTAGAAAAAACTAGCGGTATTACGGAACCCTATATTGCGCGTGGCCCGACACGCACTTGGCCGGTTTATTTTATGTTTAACGATTACTTCGCCGTTTGTGAACCGATTTTCAAAACTTTTCTTTTGATGTATAGGGTATCATCTAAATTTAGTACCACGTTCGCAAAAGTGGTGACCTAATGAAGGGATCCATTAGTAATCACCATAAGTTTCCATATAAATCTGGTTCAGAAGGTGCTGAGGGAACTCCTGACTCTTTATAGATACAAGTTTGGGAGTTTCGGTGTTACGCTAAGACTAATAGGACCGAAGAAACAGAGGAAAATGTGGAGAAAACCGGGTAAATTATTAGAAAGGGTATATCTCACGAACTACTGGAGCATTTTTGATATTATTTGGCACAGATATAGAGTAGACTACGTGAAGGGAAAATGTACGGTTTTCGTAAGATTCCTAATTTACGCGGGCGAAGCCGCATCTAGCTATAAAATAAAATACTTAAACGTCGTTACTACTGTTGCCTACCACCGGTTCGGGAACTAAGCCGGTGAGAAGAACCGGCGTGAGAAACTCGCACGGGGCCCACATAGTTTGTAGGGGCGAGATCCCTACAACGGGCTGAGGGCAAATTGGGGAATTAAGGTACCTGGTGAGCTGAGGTATGCTGGCGGCTGGGCTGAGATGAACTGAGCTCATGCGGTCACGACACTGTCACCTTTGTCCTTTAGTCACTGACCTCTACTGAGACTCTCACTGACAGGCTATGCCGTACAAAATGACACCTATTTTTTGTGCCGATTTGAAGCGCCGCGGTGAGTGTACTGTAAACTAATTGTGACATAAAATGCAGCGGCCATTTGCAAAATTCTCATTATCAATGACATTTCTGAGGGATGTCAAAATTGATATCGATAATATATATATATATCATTTTCAATATTCATTTATAGCGACATTATTTTTTGTACTTAAAAGAACATATTATGTTATTCAATAAATAGTGTTTAACATTAAATACCATACACAATAGCACTACTTTGATATTAGAAATGAAATTAGAAAATACAATACAACAAAGTTTTTGTTAGAAGCATTGGAAGCTCATCTTCAGTTTTGTTTTTTAGTTATCGTAGTGTTAACTTTTACTAAATTACCGAGAGGAAGTCTGTAATACAGATAGCGTAATATTTTTGTCCTATTGGTCGACATTATCTGAATCTGGAAACATTTAATCGATAATAGAAAAGACAGTTGTACATCACTAGTATTAGTTCCCAGTACACTCACCACTGCTATCAGCGCCAATATGGCGACTTTGAAATAGGAACATTTTATTGATAGCGATCGCCGGTGCAGTGTATAATAGAGGTCAGTGCCTTTAGTCTATAATAATCACTATATTCACTGGGCTGATAATCACGATTCACGGAATCACGGATACAGCTAGCCGAGAGGGTATTCGTACTAAACGAACGCGCGCCGGTTACGATCTCTGTCGGAATGTGTTACTTGCGTGTCTAACGTATGACAGCGGACAGCGACTCATACGCAGTGCTGCCAACGTCGCGCTAAAGTAGTCGTGTTCGTTACGTTTTTAAACTGCGCATGCGCGGCTTTTTTGTGTGTCAGTGTGAGTGTCATATTCTAAAATACCTTGTCATGTTCTAAAATACCATCAATTTCTGTCAGATCAGAGAGAAATCTGACAGGTATTTTAGAACATGACAAGGTATTTTAGAATATGACACTCGCTTGACACACAAAAAAGCCGCGCATGCTCAGTTGAAAAAGCAAACGAACACGACTAATTTGGCGCGAACATAGTTTAACACGTCTTGTTAAATTAACGTAGCATGTTACCTATAATCGCACTTCGTACACTCAAAAGTCTTCAACTCATCATCTAAATGCCTGTACCGCATATGCACGGCAATGGCCGCTCGTGTCGGCGCCGACATGTCGCACAGAGAGCACGCGTAGTACGACACGTGCTGTCTAGAGTGTTCCCTCACTAGATAGTCCGTGGCGTACCATTTACCGCAGACGGAGCATTGGTAACCGCACTCCTGGGCTGCATTCTGAACAAGAAAAAAGAAAAAATTACAGCTAAATATGACATTGTAAGCAGATATTGCTTTTTTTTATAAAATAAAGGGGCAAACGGGCAAACGGGCAAACGGGCTACGGTAGTTGCTTTCCATTGCGCACACGCAACATCAGAATGCGGCCTGCCGAGCCTTTTCAGTAGCCCGCGTGAAGTTCACTGTTTGTATGATGTATCAAAAATGTTTATTTGTATGTATTGAATAGGCTCAAAAACTACTGAACCAATTTTTAAAATTCTTTCGCCTATGGAGAACTACATGATTTGTGATATATGTACATAGGTAGAACTATTTTGAAATTCACTCCCACTGGCAAAATAGTGCAGCCGTCGTCAAAATCGATAGAATTTTTCCACTTTTAAATCGCTAATTTTGAGCGACGTTATATTTTGTTTAAACCAAAAAAATATTTGATTGCGTTTGTGGCTCGTGTAAAAAAACGTTGAGTACCACTGTTCTAGATCGTAATCGTCAGATTCCTCACCTGTCTCGACAAATGCGTGCTCAGCTTATGATTACTGGTAAAATGTCGTCCACAGTGATAGCACGCTATGAGCTTCTCGCCAGTGTGGGAGCGAACATGCATGTTAAGTAGAGACCGCCTAGTAAACTTCATACCGCAGCCAGCCCAAGCGCATTTAAAGTTCTTCTCTATAAAGTTTATATGTGCGATGACATGGTCGAGGTATTTCTGAAAAATACAGGGTGCAATTAAACCTTCCTGCCAAATTTTGATATATTGATCCTTGTGAAAAATAAAAATACACGTATTTTTTCTTTTATAGTCACTCAGTACTAAAATGTTGTGAAATAGCTTCCGCAAGTTATCCTAAAAAACACTACAATTAATGGACACGATGCGCCGGCCGCGCGTGACGTGCCCCCGCGCTCGCGCCTCATCCCGCGTCACCCCCGAACATTCCCCCGCGCCGCGATTGACCATTCTGCAACGATTTTAAATGGGATAAAATATGTCATTGAAAAAAAAATAACACCCAATTTTTTTGGTTAAATGGACTCTCATAATGATACCTAAGCCCTGGAAAAAATTTGGCAGGAAGGTTTAATTGCACCCTGTATATAGACTGTAAAAGTAATATATCTAAAAAAGTTGTATTATAGGTTTCCAAACAAAATTGGTAACTTGAGAGTTAACAAATATGTAAATATTACGAAGTTCTTCAAAAATCTATAGCATTGTGGAAATAATGTGCCACAAAGGATGAGCAGACCGAGCGAAGTATGTTCAGTCAGGCCCACTGTCGTCATTTCAGACTTTGTAAACAGTTTCTAAAATGTCGTGATTTCAGAAACTTCGATAGCGCGATTGAGCATTATGCTCAGTTTAGTCGATTACAGCATTTAGGGCGTTCGCTGCGTTAGGCGGGTCACTAGACATAACATGACAAATGGGCTGATCAATAAAAATCAGCCAAGTGCGAGTCAGACTCGCGCACGAAGGGCTCCGTACCGTTACTGAACGAAAGTTGGCAAAAATGAGTTTTTTTTGTATGGAAACCCCCTTAAAATTTTATTTTTTATAAATTATTAAAGTACAAATATAATTAAGAATATTGTGAATATTTTAAGTGCCTGGCTGCTACGATTATTGATTACAAGCAAAAAAGTTTGTGTGTTGTATGGGATATATTAACTTTATTTTCTTTTTAGTATTTGTTGTTATAGCAGCAACAGATATACATAATCTGTGAAAGTTTCAACTCTCTAGCAGCTAGCTATTACCGTTCTTAAGTTACAGCCTGGAGACAGACAGACAGACAGACGGACAGACCCGTTTTAACCTTTTGGGTACGGAACCCTAAAAAAAGGAACTCACTTGAAAAGAATTAAACTTGTTTTCACATTCAAACCACAGACAAGCATGATCTTCCTTCAGGGGTGGCAGTTGGTTCCTTTTAGTGGAATCCCTGCGACAACTCTCAAGCTTCAATGTTGCTCTCGCATTGAATCCTATTGCCAATAGTCTTGAGTGATAAGAGTGGTAGTTAACATGCCTGACAATGTCATTAAAATCTGGTGACTGGTACCCACATATGTCCCAGCAACAGGTGTATGAAACTGTAATTGTAAAGAAGTAAGTTATTATGATGTCATATTAAATTTTTAAGCAACATTAGAATAAACAAACACTTTATACCTATGAAGTATATAATACAGTCTGGGCCTTATAAAGGGTTGGCATACTGAATAAAACAATGAGACTAGTACTGCCCCCGATAGTAAGAAGGGCGCATCTAACAAATTTGTCAAAATTGAGTTATATATATTGCTGGATTCAGGAAGAAAAGGCGCATCGTTCTGTATTTTTACTTTTTTTCTATCTAGTGCCATTTCGATTTTACCATAACGAAATAGGTCGCTTCTGTATACATGTTTATACCTATTTTAAGATGAAAAGACGTTTTTATACAAATCTTAATTAAATAGTCGTATTTACACAAATATGTCTATTTCCGTTATGATTCCTCTAGGAGTTCGGTAATTAAAAAGTCGTATATTATATTGTAAGTTTCACACGCAATTGAAAAGGCGCAAGTAACCATTTGTGCCTTTATACTCTTTTTGGAAACTTATCTTTTACTAAGTAAGTACGTCTACATCTACCATTAGCGCCCTAGCGCCCTTGCTATGAATACTTATAAAAATAGGCACATATAACCATATGCGCCCTTTTTTATAAAAATATTAAAAAATATAATAACGAGATGTAAGAAAAAAAAGTAGAAAAAAAGGCATTTAAGAATGAAAGGGCACATATGGCTAGATGCGTTTATTCAACCTAGTTTGTAAAATTTATTATAACGGTTTTTGCTAAAAAGAAAATGTTTTTTCGAGTTTTTAATTAAATAAATTAAAAATAATATTAATTTTATTAATTAGTATTAAAGACATTCAATATGGCCACCATTTCCAATTTGATTTTTTAAATTATCTTAATAAACTCAAAGACAGCAAACGATTTCCCGTTTCGTTCACTTAAATGCGTTTTTCTCGGATTTAACTTTGTGTTAGTTGCGCCCTTCTTACTATCGGGGGCAGAGTAATACTTATATTTTACAAACCTTCTTCCCCCATATCCACAACTTTTACTTCGGACACATGGGACACTACATGCTCCTGAAAGTTGTTATAGTCTTTGTAGCGTTGACAGCATGATTGCCATTCACACTCCATAGTCAGCTTATCAAATCTAAGTCTATAGTTTTGCTGAAAAAAATAATTTAGGACTCATTGTAACTATAATGTACAGTGGGTACTTCTTGTAATGCCTTCTACAAACCATAATAGGGTCATTTTCATTTACACATGTAAAAGTGTGATAGCATGATAAATTTTTTTTCATTTTAATTGAATGTCAAAAAATATTATTATAAGATGGTATTTGACTAAATTTACCCCAGCAAGCATGTTTTACATTATTATTTAATCAGCACAATATATTTTTTAAGGTTTATGTAACCAAATGTCATGCGGTGCGGTGTCACGTGGTGTGTGTGAAACCCAGATTTACGCATTTTCGACCCTGTATCTTTGTAACATACGGTTTACGGGTACTTTTGTTACTTTTTCCATCTTCTTAGATACTTACTTTGTCTTAAAAAAAGTATCATATCAATTTCAAAACAAATATTTTTTTATGATGGACTTGCAAATTTTGTGATTGACTTTGTATATTTTGGTATACAAAGATTTATATTTATTATTATACGATTTTGGTACATGTGACAAAATATTTGTGACTATTCAGGAGTATAAAGCTTTAGGTATATTTAGCAGGGATAAGAATCCGCGAACTCCGGCTTGAACGTTGACGCGCTAACCAACTGAGCCACAATGTCGTGAAATTATAGGACAGGGATTGAGACAAAACATTGAATGGTCTGAAAAATAGTTCTCCAGTTGGCACACTTACCACAGCCTTTGGTTGTAACGGTCTCTCGTCAACGCCGGCTGGTACAGTAGCATCATCTTCAGCAGTAGACAGTAAAAACTTCTTGCGATGCGCGTTAGTTTCAATAATAAACTGTATATCATTTTTGTTCTGTTGTGCTAATTTTTTCGGATGATTCTGTTTTTGCAACCAGTCCAAGCAGCGGACTAGTTTTAAATTATTTGCTAGTTTATCATTATTGTCCACGATTTCACTGGACACTTCCATGATTATTATAATTTAACAAAATAAAGTTTCCTTAGAACTAAAAACTGTTGGCGCCATAGACTTCTTGGCGGCTGGTTCTTATACTACTTAAGTTCTCTTCCTTGTAAAACATTAGTAAACATAAAGGATTTGTTTAATATTATCAAATAAAATATGAAATAGCTACAACTTTAGTCGAAAAAATATTTATTTGAATAAAAAACACAGTTTTATCTGGACGATGGACGACGTTCAGTCGTGACAGCTATCAAGTCAAATGTCAAAAAATATCAGCTGACGTCTGACACTGACTTTTTTCATTAAAACACAAAAGGTTCTAACTTCAATCTCGGTTTTCCAGCAGGGCTTCATAACGTTATAGAATAACAGAAAAAAAATCGTTACGTACCGTTATTTTCATAATGGTAGCCAGATAACTTTATTTTTTAACGATATTTAGTAAAATAACGTTATATTTACCTTTATTATTATAACGATATTTTTTCGTTATGTATAAACGAACAAATATCGTTATAATAATAACGGTAAATATAACGCTATTTTCTGGTATCACGTATGCGATCGTGCACGGTGCACTAAATCTCACTCGCAGCCCACTTTTTTTGAGAAATTTGTGCTACCAATTTTTAGGAATTTAGTACATGTAGAGAAATAATGAAAGTAATAGTTATGACTTTCTTGACGGACTATAACGTTATCAAAGAACATATATTTACCGTTATAATTCCTATATAACGTTATAACATTAACCGTTACTAATATCAATTTTTAACGTTATTTTTAATATCGGGTAAATTTTCATAACGTTATCTATGCCCTTGAAGCAGTAACGTTATGGAAAAATAACGTTATTTGAAGCCCTGTTTTCCAGTACTCTTTGTTGGATATTTTCAAAATAAAATATTAAAAAACTGAAAAGTATAAAATATGCAATTTTACAAAATTTTTAAGTATCTTCCTACTCCTTTGGTAACTTCAAAATCCTTTCTTTACTTTGATAAACTACAGTGAACACGTGATTTCAGTGAACAGTCATGAATCTTGACAAATTAATAATATTGATGAAATATTATTTTCATAAGTTTCTTTGCTTCATTTTCAAATGAAAAAAAAAGCCTAACTTGCTACTTGCTAGTTGCTTGCAATCTGTATTGCTTGCTATCCATAAGTTATGTAAATGTTATGTAAATGCTATCCAAAAGTTATGTATATTAGTAATCTGTGTTATGGACCATAACACAGATTACAAGTATAACGCCTCTAGTCCACCGGTCGCGGTTCGCTGCGAAATCGCGGCGAAACAGGAATAGAGCGAGATGCAATATAACGTATTGTCGTGTGGCAGATGAGACAGTAAATCGTTTCGCCGCGATTTCGCGGTGAACTGCGTCTGTGGATTAGAGGCGTAAGATCCACAGATTTAGGCCGGCAATACACGTCAGGTTTTTTCATCCGATAGTCTGGCCCGATTGTCTGATCAGACTGTCTGAAGGCACTCATGCCATACATATTTTGAATACCTATAGTTTGTGCGTTATAAGATCGGTGACACTTCTCATATTCCTTGCTACGGATTTTTTTACAAGAAAACAAAAAATCAAAAAATGTAATAAATTATATTCCATCTACAAAAACAAATGTTTCCTATAACTGTAAATGAATAAAAATGAAAAGTTGCTAAATGCTAACTTATTAATATAAAATTATAAATATTAACATTGAAATAGGAATTTGAAATTATTGATACGAAAATATTTGAAAAATGTGAGATGCATGAAACGGAACTTATGCCGATAGAGATTGACACTGTTGAATCGAAATCAAATCGATAAAAAGGGCGGCCATCTTAAGTCGAAGGCGCCACTCTGAAACGTCAGTACGAAATCGATAGTTTCGATTGCAATTCCTTTACGAAGTGATTCGATATTTTTAAATTATCGATTAAAATTTTTGGGTAACTTCCCTACTATTGTCAATTATAATGTGTCACCCATATCATCTTAAAACGCACAAACTATAATACACATCCGATCCGATAGTCGAATCGGACGTGTATTAGGTATTCATATAAATGTATGGCATGAGTGCCTTCAGGTGCTTCAGACAGTCTGATCAGACAATCGGGGCAGACTATCGGATGAAAAAATCTGATGTGTATCAGGGCTTCATAACGTTATCGAATAACAGAAAAAATATCGTTACGTACCGTTATTTTCATAATGGTAGCCAGATAACGTTATTTTTTTAACGATATTTAGTAAAATAACGTTATATTTACCGTTATTATTATAACGATATTTTTTCGATAAGTATAAACGAAAAAATATCGTTATGATAATAACGGTAAATATAACGTTATTTTCTGGTATCAGGTATGCGATCGTGCACGGTACACTAAATCTCACTCGCAGCCCACTTTTTTGCGAGATTTGTGTGAAAATACAAAGAAAAAATACACCTTATAAGCGTGATTACGTTTAGAAAATTTTCCCGCTTGTCATGACTTTCTTGACGGACTATAACGTTATCAAAGAACATATATTTACTGTTATAAATCCTATATAACGTTATA